>JAOVVO010000062.1:0-203136 GCA_028564675.1 Onchocerca lupi
TATATATATATTTCTATTCGAAATGAAAGACCGGTACATTTCTAAAAGCAAAATATAGTCATTTCTAATTGCATTCAAAATTTCCAATGTTCAATAACAATTTATTGAATTCCCTTTAGGGTATCAACCAAACAAGAATACATTTTGAACTTATGTTGCACTTTTTTTTTTTTTTTTTGCAATTTCTAAAACGCAACGAACAGACTTGATCGCGAAAAAAAAACACAATTTTTGTATGGTTTCATGAACAAAAAAAAGTAAACTTAAAAAGATGACGATTACTTGTTAGTGTGTATTGATAAAAATAAGGAAAAAACATTTGACTAAATTTTCTATTAAATTTAATTTGATAAAAATCGATCACATATATTTCATTAAATATACCGGTATTTTATCTCTTTCATTTCTTTCCTACTATTGTAGAAAACTTTTATCCTATTTAAAATCAATCATTAGTATCTAACCCACAGACATAAAAACAACAAAACATATACTCAAATAATTTTTTATTTGCTTTTAAATGCATTACAATCGTACTTTTACATAAAAATCAAAATTGAGTTTTATATAAAAATTAAAAGTTATATTCCTTACAATCACATGTTCATAAATTTATAAAAAAAAAAAAAAAAAAAAGAAAAAAAGAAAAAACGATATCTCAAATTAAACTCATAAAATTAATCTTTTCCTTTTTCAATAAAATAACATATTAATAATTGGATCCTAAATTTCCTTTATTACAATTTAAGAATTTACCCAAAAAAAGAAATGAAACGTCATCCTATTGCAAAACAATAAATCATAAAATATGGCTTAAAAATAATATCTCGATTGAAAAAGTACAAAAATGACCAACAAATACAACTCTGAAATCATTACATGCACGCATATAAAATCCATAATTTTCAAAACTCAATTCTTTAAATTTAAAAAACTGGAGGAAAAAAGTTCCACTTTTCTTCTTAATTTTCAAATTCCTTTAAATTATTGCCTAACATTGCCGGAAGTAGGAATCAGTTCCTCGGTATGTAAAATGTTCACTACACCTCCAGCATAAAAAAAAAAAAAATAAAAACATGCAAAACTGCAACTGACAGTACGCTGCTAGAGACTTTGGAACAAAAAATTATTCTTTCAGCACATATTGGCCCGGATTTTGAGATCAATTTCATATTATTATCTTCTTTACTAAAATGAAATTATCGAGATTTTCTGAAATTTCGAGTGGAAATGCTGGATATCCAATTCTTTAAGTAATATTAACTTTAGAGCCTTTCCATTATCTAATTTAATCACAATTTAATATCGCAATATGTTTTAAAGTTATAGTCAAAATATTAGCGTTATTTAAAACATTTTCATGAATTGGTGCTGAAAATCTGAAAGGGTGATTTGCTTTCACACATCTCGCCCAAATATACTGTTGCTGATTTTAAAACGCATTTAAAAAAAAAAAAAGAAAAATAACACCTGTATTTAAAAAGATGGTAAAAAGCATCATATTATGTAAGACTAAAAAAATTTCTAAACATATTTGTCCGATACAATCTGTAAAAAAAGAATATGGTCAACAATGATAATTGCAAGACAAACGCAAATCACTTACATGCTAAATTATATTCCTATCAAAACATTAAGAAAAAATGGGTAGAATAACAAAAAAAGTACTTTTGCTTAAGAATTTAAAGGAACTGGATTTGCATAAGATTTAAAATGAGCGAATACTAAGGCAGCAAACAGTCAATGACAACCAAACAAAGAGGAAGGTGTAAAAAGATATGATTAACCCACTAGATAATCTTATTTAAATTTTATGCTCTTATTAATGAGATGGAATATACTTAAGAACCGACTAAGCAACATTTTCGGAGTCCTTTATTTCAATATTGAAGAATGTATTTTATACATCTCAAAGTACCCAAAAACAATATAAGATATATAATCAAGCAAAAAATGAATATGAAAGTTATCACAGTCAATGTTTTCCTGATACAATTTTACAAATCAAATAAGACTGAAAACAATTGAGAAAATATTTGAAGGCAAACTTCATGTTAATTTTTTCAGATATGGATAATCGCTGCACCGATAAAGTATAACTGCTAAATGCGCGGAGTTCGAGAATTTCTTTACATGCCTCATAAAAAATGTTAAAATATCAGGAATTTACCTGACAGAAAAGATATTTCTTATTTAAGGATTCAGAAATCGAATTCCGAAATCTCATCCTTCGTTTTTATCTTATTTAAGAGTCAAAATAAGAAAAGAGGAAAATTAAGAAGAGGTACGACCCGAAAAACCATTGTCTACCAAGATTTGACGCGCCAAGTTACAAATATGTCGAAATCGATCCGGTCCAAGATGTATACCACCGTACCAGCGAGTAATGACCACAAGTACATTTTTTGCTTTCATCAATTCTAATAAATTCAATAATTTCGCACCTGCACCAATCTCACCATCATCCTAAAAACATATCAAGTTCCTAGGATGATGCAGATATTTTGCGGAGAGAAACAGAAGGTTTTTTTTTTAAATAGCGGAACTGTGCCCAAATTTGTTGAATCCACAGTACTAACTGCATAGAACCATAGTGATGTATTAAGTTTTCAGAACGATTTATTCCAGCCACCGACTACTCTATTTATAGCGATGAATACCAAAAAAAAAAAAAAAAACTCAAAATGGCCGGTAGTTGAAAAACTTATCCAAATGCGAAAAAGGGACTAAACGAAAAAGCTTACTTCACAATCATGTTGTTTTATCAAGCGCCCATTAACATTTTCTTCAGTTAACCATGCATACATATTGTGCGTTGCTCTTGCAATTTTGTTGTTTTCTTTAAGTTTATTCAGCACAAGAGTTACCTATAGAATGAAAAATTTTACGGGAAAAAGTTGAAAAGCACTTCAAAATGTCAAGCAACGCGTGTCATGTATTCTGACAGTTGAAATTTGCACATTCCGTAAGTCATTTTTATCTATAAAATAAATTAGATCAATTACAATCAATCAGGTGTTCTGAAAGAAATTACGAGTATCTATTCATTATAATGCATAAATAATCCTAAGAACGGGAAACATAAAATTTACTTCATTCTTGGAGAATACTTGTGCAACATGCGCTTGAAATGTGCTTTTTCGATCTACCAATGAATTGCCACTGACTATAGTTGGAACAGATGGTTGCGATGACGATGATGAAACAACCATACTAATGGATGGAGACTCATCTTCAACGATTGATTCTTCCTTGAAACTACTATTAAAATCAGCCAAGTAGTTGCTCAGATATGTAATCCATTCGTACAAAACCGGTTGGCCAACATTTTCTGCATAAATTTCATTCATTGAATTTTTGATCTCTTCCTTCTGGGTTTCTGTTAACGATGGACCACTAAGCTCGAAATACGGTGGTGAACTGAAGTTCAAAATTCATTTGTGGTCCAAGTTTGTAAGTCAATAATCATGTCATGAAAAATCGCTCATTCAAAAAAGTTAAAAATTTTTGAGCTTACCTTAATTTTTAATATGCAAAAAGCTCCAGTGAATTTATGAGCAGAGATAGGATGAGGTGTGAAAAAGAAAAAGGAGAAGGACTAGAAGATTACTTCAGGCATGTCTTTGAAGTGCGAGAGTCATCTAACTGTAGCAGCCAACCCAATATACAAGTCTAATTAAACAGTTGGGTAATCTAAAATTCGCCATTTCTTCGAGCGACTACATAGTTTATCCTCAACTGCACTTGTATACAACTTAATTAGCATTAAAAGATACTTGTACATGAAACTCGATAAATTTTACCTTGTTGGATAATGTTTCGGAAGATAAATGGTTAACTGTACATCGTTAAACCGTACGCTGAGTTGTGAAGACGATTCAAGATGGATTAAATCACCGTATATCGATTCGATAGATTGAATTTCTTCAACTTGTGCTTTTCTATCACCTTCACCCATTCACAACGTCTTGCCGTTTACACGGTGACTGTTTATTATATCATTGTTATGCCAACAATTGGTAATGCTACCACTTTTTTTTTTTTTTTAAGCTAAAATTCAGAATTTAAAAAACTAAATAAAATTTTTAGAAAAATGGAAAAGAAAGTACGAGAATGAATTCATCAGGAATGTGCAACATTGACCAAATATATGCTCAATAAATGGAGAAAGAATAAGGATATGTGATGATCAAATATATGACGTGAGATACTGGCCAAATATATGTTTAATACACGTGATTAGATACGTAATACACGTACTGGTCAAATATACACGATGCGTTGAACATATATCAAAGATTGAAATACTTACCATAATTAAATAAATACATCTAAAGTCATATAGTACACAATAAGAATACTCTAAAATCAAAAATTCTCCGGAAAAAAAAAAAAACAATCCACCCGGAGGCAAGACGAACTTCGTGTAAATTGTTCTTTTCGGTGTCGAATTTTAGAAATTTTAGATGGCACGTTATGCAACGATCTTAATCTCAAGTTTCTTTTTTGACATTTTCAAAATGCTAATTCTTAAATTCAAAACAAAATCGTAATGTGAAATTATAGTTATTCTTGTAATTAGCTATGTAATTGGGATGTTATCAATGAATAGAAATAGGAGGTCAGTTGATAAAATGAAGGAGTGATAAAGAATGATAAGATTTATTGAAAAGTACATAATACTAGCTGAACCGGCCACAAAATCCCAAATCTCCGGAAATTCTTAAATACACGCCAATTCGAATGCAGTATTGTGTCAAAATTTCATATCAATCGGTGAAGAATTTGAAATGTTGTGTGGAGAGTGTACAAAGAATATTTACATTTTTATTTATGCAGATAAGTGTTAGCAATGAATAAAAATAAAAAATGATAATAAAATGAAAAGATGGTCGAGAATTGATAAGATTTACTAAAGAATGTATGTATAAGATGTTAGAAGAATAAAAGAGATATAATGAGATTCTAGACGGATACCAAACACGTGATTGAAAAGGAAAAAAAATGATAACTTGATAAGAATTGAGAATAAATAAAATTGGGGCAAATTTACGAATACTTTTATTTGTTATTTTTAAAGCAATTGTTGAAATATCAATGAACCATATTGGAAATTGTTGTAAAGTGTGTATAATTTGGATAAATATCGATGTAATATCAAATATTCGATTTGCCATTTTCGGCTTAATTTCATTCATTTCTGAAGCAAATTTAAATAATCAATGTTTTCACTTATCATATGATATTAAATATATTTCTTGAAGTTGTCATTATTTTTACTCATAACAAGAATATGATTCTTGAAATGAATCTCTGGCATAATTTGATTAGAACCGAAAAATTGATATTTGAATATGAAAATTTGTATTATTTAAGTTTTTTGTAAATCGTGTACTTATGTATCCATTTTTTTTTAATTAATTTCGAATAAATAATAAAATTTCGAAAAAAATTTTATTATTAACAAGGAAATATTTCAAACTTCAACAATAACAGTTCTCTTTAGTTATTAATTTATTCTGAAAAAATTTCAATATTCAATAATAATTTTTATAATATCACAGAAATTAAAGGCTTAAATGATTTGGTAATAAAATTATTCAATCAA
Source organism: Onchocerca lupi (assembly GCA_028564675.1). Lineage (NCBI taxonomy): Eukaryota > Metazoa > Nematoda > Chromadorea > Rhabditida > Onchocercidae > Onchocerca > Onchocerca lupi. Next base: position 5,609 of record JAOVVO010000062.1, read on the forward strand.
TTGATAAAATTTATTAATTTAACTAACATAAACAATTATTATTTCTTCATCAAACTTTCAGCATTATTGATAAAATGTATCAATGATATTAAAAAAAAAAAAAAAAAAAGAAATTAATAAAAACAAAAAAAAAAAACACAATAAAACAAGAAAAGAAAAAACGCAGGTAATAAAATTTTATTGTTGAATTTTCACAGTAAGATATCATACAATTTGTAAAAATTTTCATAATAACAAAACAACTAAAATATTTCATATCAATTAATTATTTCCTTTAATGAATCACATTAACTAGATTATTGATATTTTCAGCAAAAATAAATATCATAAAACAATAGTTTTTCGAAATATATTAATTGAAATTTGAAGGTAAAATTCAAATTTTTGTAAATTTTTTGATCAATTTTATCAGGTAAAATTTGTTTTTTATTAGTATCAAAAGGAATTATCACTTATAGAATTGCTTATAAGTACAAATAAATTGATAATAAAAATTGATAATGAAAAGTGATAATAACCTGAATTATTTGTCTAGAAAATTATCAAATATTCACCAGATAGCTAAAAATTATGTAATAATCTAAGTTGAATTTGGAATTCCTTAAAAATGTCATTCATGTTAAAGAAAAAAAAAAAAAAGAAAAAAATCAGAAAAAAACGGATATAACTTTTATTTTTTGGAAATCACAAACAATGAATCCAATGATTGTTTCAAATATATTTTCAAATAAATTTTAAATTTTAAAATTTTTCGAATGAAACAATCTATTAGAATGTATTATCTTTTAGAAGATTTGTAAACATTTATTGGATTAAATTTAAAAAATAAAATTAAGTAAATTAAATTAATATTATGAATGAATTATTTGAAAAATAATTGTCACATTAAATTATAATTATTTCGAATTTGAAATAGGCTTAATAGCACTGTAATAAACAAGTAAGAACTCTTTCACTTGATCATTATTGAAATATCCATCATATTGACAGACAGAACATAAAAATTCAGCCGGAAATTGTCGTTTCGGAAATTCCGGATCTTCCGTATCATCACCGCTCAAACGATCATTTACGATATTATGTGCTTGCCATAAATACATAAATGTATCTTCCGGATGACGAACCTAAAAAACAAGGAAAAATGTTCAAATACTAAATTGAAAGTATTCCAATCTTTGACGGATAGATTAATTAACTTTTTCAAAATTCATATTAAAATGAAACTTAATGCAAAATTTATTTTAAAACTATAAATTTGATTATAAAATTTTTAAGTTAGAATAAATGGAAATGCTTTAGAAGAAAAAAAAAAAATGGGAATTTTTATTTATAAATGGAAATGTTTTTCATTAATCATTTATTATGATTAAAATCATTATCATTGATCATTTTCTGAACATGAAGTAGATATTATTTTTGAAAAAAAAAAATAATAAAAATGATAAAATTTTTTCGAATTTTATTTAAAAAAAAATTTAATCATCCTTTTCTAAGTTTTTTCACTTTGCTTCCCATATATAATAAGTGAAAAGACTTCAGTTTTTTTTTCTCTTTAAAAAATTTTTAAAACATAAATCCTGCGATACTTCAATAGCAAATTATATGATTAATGCATGATATTTTGTAAATTTACGTAACTTTTTAATTTCTTACAAATTTTTACATTCAAAAAAAAATTGCACGCAGAATTTAATATTATAAAAAAAAGAAAAAAAAATTGTAAAAGAAATTATTTCCATTATATTATCATAAATGCTTTTCATTTAATTAATTTTCAAATTATATTATTTCCAAGATTTTTTTTATTTATTTGGTTTGATTGTTTCAATAAAAAAGATCTTTTATTTCAAAAAGAAATTCTCATCAATCCAAAAAGTTTAATTCTATGGGCATTTTAAAATCCTATCTTACTGTAGCATTACTGCAAGATAACATTTACTGTAACATGTAATTTTTATTGTAACATGGAATATTTTTTCGTTACTGTAAGTGATAATATGTAAATAGAAATAACGAACTTGACTTTCTATGGGGAAAGTTTGAAGTGTCATTTGAAGAAAATTCTCACGACAATGTTGACAGCCGAAAAATTCGCCTACCCAATTTCGTATTGCTGTTAATGGTGCGATTGGATCAAACTTTGGATCTGAAAAATAATACTTCCGAATATATATTATTGATTAAATATTAAATATTCGTGAATTATTAAATTGAAAAATATTTCGTAATAAAATTTTTCGCCATTAAAAATATTTCATAATAAAATTTTTCGCAAAAAAAGTAATGTATTTTTATAATGATTCTGATCAATGATCTTAAATATTCATTTATCACATACAATGATGCAGTTTTAATTTTTTTTTTACTTTATAAAAAAGCGGTTAATTAATAGAAGCAATTAATTAATAAAAGTCAATTAATTAAATAGTAATTTAACAGTTAATTAATATTAAGTTAATTAATACTGCTAACCATTAAAACCATTTTTATAAGCATGAACAGTAAGTGCATGAAATGTTGTCCATAAAGCACAAGTATATCCTCGAAATTGTGGTCTCGAACCAGCACAATGCTCCCAGTCAGCATTAATTGGAAATGGATAATTACTTTCTTCCTGAAGAAAGAAAAAATTGAAATATTTTTCTAATATTTGGAAATTTTATTTTATTTTATATTATAAATTAAAATTATTGGAAAAAAAAAGATAAAAGATAATGTTATATAAATTATGGTAAAGGTTTAAATATTTCTCAGATATTCATATAATATAATTTTTTATTTTCAATTTAAAATATTTTCTTCATTTTGAAATTTATTTTTGAAATTCATAATATAAAATGAAACAACAAATGAAATAATTTATGTCTTTTTTTATCGCTTTTTTTAAATCTCTTTTTTTTAAATTGAATTTTTAAAATTTATAATATAAAATAAAAAATGAAAAAAAAAATGATTCATACTTCCAAATTTAAAAATTTTTCCTTATATTCTTCTATTGGAATGATATTTTGCAATCCTCGTTCATCTAAATAATCACGCATTTTGCTGAATAAATTAACTGCCCGTTCACTATTTGGCAATTTCTGTAATGTATAAACAAATTAAATTATAAATTAAATATAATTAAATCAAATCAATAAGTTTAAATGAGAATATCGATTTCTTATTAAATTTATCACAAAAAATTAGTCTTATTCAATCCAAATTGTTAAAGCTCTTTATGGTTAAATAAATCAAACTAAAAATTTGAAAAGCTTAAATCGAAATTTGTATAATTCATTTTTTAAAATCAAATTTTATTTACTAAATTTTTCACTTGCTTTAAATTTCATAAAATGTCCAATGCTACCAATCATCATAAATTGAACCTAATTAATTATCCATTACTGCTAGCATATACAGAAATAATTTACCTTATTTTCATCAGTAATATTATAATAAATTGTTGTTGTTGGGAAATTCTGAAATAATGCTCATTTGGTAAAATTTTCGATTTAATTCATTCATTTTCTTTTCAATCATTTTTCTTTTCTTCAAATCTACTAAAATTTTCTTTCTGAAAATGCAAAAATTAGAAAAAAAAAAGGAAAAAATTAAAATACAAATGAAACTTGTGTTTTAATCAAAAAGAAAACACAAGCTATAAATATTTGAATATTTCAGAACTTAATAAAAGTTATGAATTATTTTCAATAATACCATGTATACAGAAAGAAGATAATATTTTTTTTCTTTGCTGATTTACGATTTTCAATTACAATAATGCTAATTACGATAAGTACAGTAACCTTAGCTAGCATATTCAAGAAATCCCGAATAGCTGTTAGATTACTATCAGCAAGACTATCACTTCTTATCACTTCATCAAAAATAGCATATCGCATGGCTTTTAACATATCACTTTCTGATACAAAAAATCTTTGTCGACATCTGTAACAAATTAGATTTATTTTTAAAAAGTTATGCAAATAATCCAGAATAATTTATTGATTTTTCCGACCAAGTATTTCTGGAAATTTTTTTTCTTTTTTTTTTTTGCATTTCAAAACTTACTTTACAACATCTCTTTCACAAAGCGATAAATTTTGAGTAGTATTTTCTTCAGTCTCATTTTCACTATCTTCATTTGCGAGAAATTGTTCCAATTCACCAAATAATATTCTTCCCAGTCTAAAAATTTCCATATTTTATTAAATTTCGAAAATCGCAATTTTTGTATTTCTTCAAATTTTAAAAATTGTCCTTTAAAAAAAAAACCAACATATAATATTAGGGGAAAAATCAGAGCTATTAGTTTCAAATTTCCAAAAAAAAAAATTATTCATTTTAAAAATATATCTTTTCCTTTTTTTTTTTTTTAAGCAAATATTTATTTCAAAATTACTCCATAGAAAATAAATATTTATTTTAAAAATAATTCTAAAGATAAAATAGTAATTTATGTTTCAAAAATGTATATGTTTATATTTTTTTGAAAAGTATTCTATGCTTTTTGCAATAAAATTGTAAGAAATTCTGGAATATTTCTGTAATATTTTAATAAAAACTTAAATTTAATAAACAAATTTCAATTAATGCTAATAAATCAGATGAAAAATTAGATTAAAAATGTAATTTTGGAAAAATTCAAAAAACGATTATTTAAAATTCTCACTCAGCAACATATAATGGTTTCAGATGTTGATATTTAAAAATTGCCATTGTTGGAAAATGTTTGATATTTAAAGCATCGATAAGTGAATGATTTTTCAGGCTTCGTCGTGCAATCAAACGATTATTATATTTGATCATATCAAGCATTAACTGTAAAATATTTTTAAATTAATAAGAATCAATTCAATTCAAAGAAAACAATTGTTGCATTAATTAATTAATTAATTATTTAATTAATTAATTGAAAAAAGTAATTATGTAACTTTTTCTTTTTTTTTAGGAAAATGTATATTATTTAATAAGAAATTTTGGAAATAAAACCTTTTCAAAATAAATTTGAATAATTATGCAAGCAATTGAATAATTTGTGTATTATTAATATATATATATATATATATGATAAAGTTATGATAAAGTTCTATGATAAAGTTGTGCTAAAGTTTGTGATATGATAAAGTTAAAAAACATGTATTGTTAGTTCTTAAATGATAAAAGTTTAATTTTTCGTGCAACTATTCTTCCCGATATTTTCCAATATAATTTTAATTAAATGAAAATTATTTAATATTAAATGATTAACAAATTAATAATTCCTATTTTTTTCAAACTGAATGAAAATAATTTATCTTTAATTATTCAGAAATGTAAGTGACTAAATTAAAATTTTCATTAAATTGAAATTTTTGTTTAAATATTTTCATTTGTTTCCGCAAAAAAAGTTTTAATATAAAATTTTATTCTTAAAATACTTTTATTTAATAATTTGCTTGAAAACCTGTTTTTTATGAGTTTTATAGGGCTTTTTAGTATTGAAATTGTTTTTTGTATTTTCCAAATATTTTTTTTGATAAGATTATAATTTGAATTTTATTAGTATTGTAAATAAGAAATTAATTATTTTTTTTCAAATCTTAATTCGTACCTCAGCACCAACACTTGATCCTATCTCTTCTTCAAAAATAATCACCAATAATGGTACAGATTGATTAACATATTGCCATAACTCATCGTATGTTCGAATGCTGAAAAAAAATTTTTTTTTTTCAAAACTTTTCCAAAATTTGCAAAAATTATGGCAAAAAAAATTTCTTTTAAGACTTTTTGAATAAAGATTATAAAAATAATATAAGTTTTCGTTTACTTGTTTAAAAAATCAAAATTGGGCCAATTAGGTGGTCGATTTGTGTAAAAATCGTTTAGAATCATTTGAGTGATCAAATCGCGCAAATCAGAAACTGATTGTGATGATTGTATCACTTTGCCATCTTGTGGACTGCTTGAATTATGCGGAAAATACTGCAATAACTTTTGCATAACTTTTCGCCTTTTTTGGAAATTAATTTTATCACAAAATCTTTTTTTCTTTTCCTTTAAAAATTATTTTTATTAAAAAACTGCGAAACATGAAATGCAAAAATTAAACAGTTTCTTTCCAAATTTTTTTTCCTTCCGATTTTATCATTTGACGTAAATAAGTGATCATAATTTGTTCTATGATTTCCAGAAAGTAAAAAAAGAAAAATGACACGTAAAATGACACGTAATATGAGGTAAAAACCTTGAGCTGCGGGAAATATAAGATACCATTTGTATGACAAATAATTTCATTAATTGGATCAGCACAATTTATAGCAGCAATTCGAATTACTTTATTCCAACCTTGAATATCACGTGCTAACGATTTGTATATTTGCGAATACTTACGACAATGTCCGCACCAATCTGAGTAAAACTGAAAAAATTACTAATTTTGATTCGATTTTTTTTTTTTTCAAAAAATGAATTATTTGTAAAATTCAAGATTTAGCTATTTCTAACAGAAAAAAGAGTGATGGATAATTAAAATTTAATTTATCTAAATTTTAACAAAATACAAAGTTTTTTTTCTGTTTTTTAATATTTATTATGTCAACTTTGTGATATTATTGACACTTGAATCAGTTATATCATTTGAAATGATATTTGAAATCATAGAGAAATTAATTAATCAAAATAATTGAATTAAAACTGAATAAAACACCCAACCGTTTTGCAATCATTATTATTTTATTATTATCACAACTACTAAAAATAACAAAATAGTGAATTAATTCATCTATTTTGCAAATGATATGCAACAGCGCTCTATTTTAATGATTAATTCCAGTATTTAAGTTCAAATTGACTTATATCACCAAAATCAATTTTTAGTTTGCAAATTAAATACTCTTTTATTTCATTTTTTAGCAGCAAAATCATTATTTCAGCATTACTGAAGTATATATTAATTACTCTATCGCTCGTAAAATTCAACATGAATTATTTTATCAAGTTGTATAATTAAAAGTTTTCTTAGATTAAATTAGAAACTATAATGAAATTTTATTGATTTCAAAAGTTGAATAATCCAATTTCATTGGTAACTTAGTATTAAATACAACAAAAAAAAGAAAAAAAAAAACTTTTTCCAAAAATTTGCGAAATATAATTTGAAATAAACTTTCATAAAATCAAATCGTGATTTCATCGTTCATATTGGCTGTTTGCATTCGTTCCAAATCTTTTTTTTTTTTTTAATGATATAATTATATCGATTTAACAGTAATATATTATTTCTTTTTAATAAAATCAAAAACTTGCTTTGACAACAAAAGCTGTACAATCATCAGATGATGAATGTTCGCAAAAGATCGTATCGTTGAAGGTCAAAACATCCAGTTGTATGACTGAATCATTTTTTGAATCATATAAGGTTGGATTAATTGCGATTGGCTGTCGACCCAAAAATGCGATTTCGCCAAATGCGAATCGTTCAATAATATTGATTAATAATAGATTGCTCAATAATCGAAACATTCTGAAAAAAAAAAATTTTTAAAAATTAAATTTGTTCATATGTTTTCGAAAAAAAAGAACAGACATATGTTTGTAAGAATTGAGATGTTATTTTACAATATATTGCAATTTTTATGATTAAAATAACATTTTAAGACTGAACTAATTAATTAATTTAGTATAATTAACTAAGTTTGAAAAAGAAATGGCATGCATGTTATAAATTGCTTTATTCATTAGAAATTTTATCAAGAAATTAAATAATTGTGAACAAGTAATATTTTTGCACTTTTTTCCATTAATTTAGTCATGTTTAATTAATTAAGTATAAATATATCATTTGAAAAATAAAATATTGCACACTCATGTATCAAATTTAATATATAATCAATTTATTAAATTAATTATTATTAAATTTAATTATGCACGAATATATTATGAAGTAATAAATTATTTTTTTTCTTTTTTTTGTATCGGATTTATGAAATTTGTTTGATAGACTAAAATAAATCACGGAATCATTTATTTAATTTAATTTGATATTGGACAAAATATATTAGAATAAATTTAATTACTCTTTTACATTAAAAATTGTTATTTGATTCATTATCTTTCAATTGGATTTATTAAACTTAAAAAATGATGGATCGAATTTGACTCTAGCAGTATTTTCAGTACTTTGTTACTGTATTTCCAATAAACATACTTTTTTTTGCAGTAAATTTTTGTTCAATTTCAGTTGACTGAAAATTTCTCATTTTCTTTCTTGAAATAGTTTTTTTATTCAATTTTTTATTTAGATTCTTTCTTCTATAACAAGTTTGTATGGCTATTAGGAATAATAAATGATATTTTCTTGACATCGAAAGTTTGTTATTTTTATTGTAAGACATTTTTATCTCAATCAGTCAGTTTTTAATTTGCGCAAAAGTTGTTAAATAATGGGAAGAAAAACTATCTTATAATAAATTTTTTTTGAATTGTAAATAAATAATCGATAGTGATACTTTTTTACTTATCTTGAATTCTATTGATTATAAGTTAAATATTAAATTGGGATAAATAAAAAAAAGCTATATTGGAATTCAAATATATTTTAAGTAACAAAAATAATAAAAAAAATTTGATAGGATATGAAAGCATAAAATTTTGTCATGCGAAATTGATTATTATCATTCTTAATGTCATTATTATATATTGATAACGATAGCAATAACAATAATAATACTAATAATAATAAAATAAGAGGGGAAAAAGGGTGAAATAATGATAAGAATAAATCAGAAATGAATAAATTATTAACTTGGGAATGAGTCAGAAATGAATAACTTATTTAACTACACAAAAAATAAAAAACAAAACAAAAAATGAAAAGTTTCTTTAAATTAGTTTCAAAATAGTTATACACATCGAATAAAAATTATACATCGAAAAATCAAAATTCTGCCTATCGTGTAATAGAAAGTTCTTAATTAATGATCGTTCAAATGTTCGTTTTGGTAATATCGGTTGTCTACTCCGAAAAAAAAAAAAATTTGAAAAATTTTTAATCAAAAAAAAAAAGGAAAATTTGTTCACGACGAAAAAAGAAAAAAATTACAATAAATTTAGATGAAAATAGACTTTCTTCAATTTTTCGGTATTTAATTTGCAAATAATAATCTTAAAAAGATTTCAAAAAGACTTTTTTTTTTGAAAAAAAAGACGAATTCTAATTATCTTTTAGGAACAAAAAGTTTTTTAAGAATATCATCTCAAGAATATTCTTTTCTAATCAATCATAACATTTCAATTAAATGTTGAAAAATTATGCAAATTATGGTAATAAGAAAAAAATAACAAAAGATGGTAAAAATACTGTTATTTATTAACTATTTTCTTTTCTTAAAACTTTAATAGAAATTATTGAAATCATCTCGGCATCTTTTTTTTCTTCATAATCTTATTAGCAAAAAAAAAAAAAAAAAAAAATGATTAAAAAACTAACTGTAACGAATTATCAAATATGAATAATTGTTTAATGATTTGTAAAGCAATGATAATCACTTTTTGATTTATAAAATTAATGTAATTGCTTCAATGACTTATGAAATTAAATTACTTATTTAATAAAAGAAACTAATTGAGCGAAATGTTGATAAAAATAACTACATAATGGAATTTGTAGGGAAAAATTTTTCCGCCAATGAAAGTGGAAAATTTTCAAACTACGTAGAAAATTTTTGATGGAATTTGTCAAAATGTGTAAAAAAAAAAGTTTTCGTAAAATTTGTGAAAGAATGGCGGAAAATTTTTTTTCCCGATAAAAATAAGTGTGAAAGGTCACAATATAGAAATAATATCTTCATATCATACTAAATTGTTCGTTCAATCTTTTTGAAATATTTCGAATTTTTTTTTTTTTTTTGGAATAGATCAAAGTAACAAATTTAAATTCTAATGAATTCACTGATGCTAAATTAATTTCAAACAGTTAAGTATTTTTGATTCAACGGCGTAAATTTAGATTTTTTTTTCAGTTGTTAGAAAAAAACAATAGGAATTTGAGAATAATTCATTAACTTAAAAGAAACTGTCTGAATGAACCGGTAAAATTATTCGCCATTTCTTTATTTTCATCTTTTAGCACTTTTAGTTTTATTTAATTCAAATTAAGGAATTATTAATTACATTAAGGAATTATTAGTTACATTAAGGAATTATTAGTTACATTAAGAAATTCATAATTACATCGAATGAATTACCACATTTATTTCCATTTATTATTTCATTATTTTTTAAATGCATAAAGAATTTGAAATATTTATTAAGAAATTAATTTATTTCATTCAAAACAACTATACATTACAATTAATAATTGTATATTAATAAATTTTTCTACAAACCATATGTCAAATATTTTAATTCATCTCATTAATCAATTTTTTTTTTCATGATTAATTATTTCAAATAATAATTTGTAAACAACCAACAAAATGTAAACAATTTTTGTTTTATTTAAAATTGATACATTTTAAAGAAAAAAAATATATATATACACATTAAATTTCATCACTTAAGAATTTATCGATTGAAATCATTATTATTTTCTTAAATTCAAATTAATGAAGACATTAACAACTATTAGTAGAATCATTTATCATTTTACTAAGTTCAAATTAATGACGAAATTGGTAATTATCGATTAAAATTGCTCATTATTATTTCTAAGTTCAAATTGATGACGAAATTGCCAGTTATCGGTAAAATCATTTATCATTCTACTAAGTTCAAATTATTGATGAAATTATCAACTTTCAATTAAAATTGCATATGATTCTGCGAAATTTAAATTACGAAGAAATTTTTAATTATCGATTAAAATCATTTATTGTTCTATTGCATTCAAAAATGCTGAAATGAAATTTTCAATTCTTATTTAATTATTTGAGTAGCATAGATGAGGAAATTTATTTATTTTTTTCAATTGTCACGTTGAAAAAATATTTTTTTTTTTTTGAACAAAAAGATAATTTGCTAAAAAAGTGAAATACAAAAAGTAGCAAGATTAGGCGTTAGCAAGGAACTATAAAAATCGGAAAAAAAATAGAAAATGAACAAAACTGGAATTGAAGGAAAAAAAAAAAAAAAACGAATCAAAATTTGATGATTGAAGAAATAATCCTTAACCTAAAAATTTCAGAAAAAAAAAAATTCCTTCGAAAAGGCGATATGTTTATTTTAAAATATTGTTGTTGTAAAATGAAAGAAAAAAAAAAAAATGCACCATATTTTTCAATAGAAAAAAATACTTTTAATAGTATTTTTGCCAAATTATTTATAAATTTCAAATAATTTTTTTCTTCTGATTATGAAATTAAACATTGAATAATTTTATAACATAAAATGGTATAGATGAATTAAATTGAGAAATTACCTATAACAATAAATTATTATCGTGACTGATCAGTAATTGATACAATGTATTAATTGCATCATTATGGCATTAAAACTGGTTTATTTTTCCCGGAAAAGTATTTAATTCTTGATATATTTTAATTGCATAAATGAATTACTTTGAATGTTATATTTCATCATTTGATAACTTTTATATTTATATAAACATATATTTGTAATAAATATAAATAAGAAAATTTGAATGAAATTCGGGAATTAAAATATATACTTGTTAAGAGTATAATTTAAAATAATGAAAAACAGATATTTAAAATTTCAAATAGAATAAGAAAAGAATTGAAATATAAAAAAAAAAATATTTATATAAAAAATTATGCTTATTTAGATTAATTAAAACAAAATTAATAAATTAGTCAGTTAAAAAAAAATGAAAGTGCTTATTTAGATTATTCGACTTTTTCTTTTTATAAAAAATTGAAATATATAGTAATTCGAATAAATTTTTACGATTACAAATCTTACAGCAATTTTCACAATCAAATATTTTGCCACTTATGATTTTGTATTTTCGAAGTAATTTGTAAACATCGATATTGTTTACAATCATTTTTACCTTTCCAACTTTCCTATATTATACATTTCCTTTTTATCTCTACAATTTCTCTATCTTTGATGATATATTTTCATCTAAAAAAATATTTCTATACGAAAATGTAAACTTTAACAACACACTCGAACAGTAATTTTAGTCAAACTCGTGCAAAATTTTAATTTTAATGCAAATAATTTGCATATTTTAGAAAATTCGAATAAAATTTCCACATTAAATCGAAATATTTGCTGCGTTTTTTAATGTAAATTGTTGGAAATATTCGAATCAATATTTGCTATTTTAAATTTTTAGATATAAATAGAAATTCTAAATTTGATGATAATAAATTGATTAATGAAATATTCATGATTAATCAGATATGTAATTTTTTTCTTTTCTTTTTCGTATTAATTATGAATAAAAAAAAAAAAATATATTATATGTTTCAATCATCTATTATTATTATAATTTAAAATATATCAAAAAAATGATTTCATTAATTTTAATTTAATTAAAATTAAGAATTTCAAAATTAATTAATTCATTTGAAAAAAATTCCTGATCTTAAGTTTAATCTAAATAATCAACTTTTTATTTTAAGTTCAAAAACGAATAATATATTACATTATTTGAAAATATTACTCGCTTATTGCTATTCCTTCTCATTAAGCTCATTTTCTTGAAGCACAAAAAATATTAAAATTTAGATTAAAAATTAATTTTTTCAAACATTGGAAATGTTTTTTTTGAAAATCATTGAATCTTCATTTAATCACATTTTTTAAAGAATGATTTTAGAAAGTTGTCGATTATCGATTAGACAGAGAAATAAACCTTATTCATTCGTAAATATTATTAATTTCTCATTTTTAAATATTATTAATTCTTTCTCATCCTGAAATTAACAAGTAAAAGAATCAAATAATTAAACAAGTAATGATAATAAGATAAATAAGTGAGTGGGAATAACTAGACAAATAAACAAATGGCAGTAACTAGATAAGTAAACAAATATAAGTAATAATTAGATTAATAAACAAAGAGCAATAATTAGAGAAATTAATAAGTGCAAATAGTTGATAATAAGTAAACATATAATAGTTGTCAAATATTAACATGATAATAAGTATTCTTATCAAATTTATCGCAGAATTATTTTTCGATCTTAATTTATTTAATTAATTTATAATGTGTACAAAGCAAAAAAAAAAAAGGTCGAATTAACAAGAAATGACAGAAAGAATTTTATCAATGTGTAACATCAACATTTATCAATGCGAAAAAAAATTCAATTTTTCTGTTTGTTTTTTTTTTTCATCGCCGCAATTAATTATTTGTATCATACAATGTTAACCAAAATATGAGGAGAATAATTATTACTTTAAATTATTTATTATAAATGACAAATTAAATTTACAAAAAACTGACAAATTTGCAACAAAAAAAGTTAGGGAATAAAAATCTATTCTACACAAATAAAAATGTCATCATTCTTCCTCACACATAACTTCGCAACTTCATCACCAATTGCTTTCAAATTTTAACTAATCTTGTATTCGAATAGGTCTTTTTCATATACATACCTACTTTACTTTTTACCTATCTATCATACTTGTGACAGGTAAAGGTAAGCAAACGGAATGAATTTTTTGATCACGCCTACTTTTTGCATTTACAGGTAGACGCGAATAATTTGATCAAAGTAGGCGTGGTCAACAAATAAAATAGGCGTGGTCAACAAATGAAATAGGCGTGGTGGTCGATAAATAAAATTCTTTATCAGCACAATTTTTTTTTTTTTTTTTGCTCACTTTATAAATTAATTATAAAAAATAGGAATAGAAAATTAATTCTGAAATAGATTTGATAAAAATGCTTACTACAATTTTAGTATATGATATTACTACTTGTTTATTTATTATTATTATTCGTTATACTTGTTAACTTGTCCAATTATTGCTATTTGTTTATTCATCTAGCTAGTCTATAGGTGCTGGTTTGAATAAAAAAAAGTAAGTTAAAAAAGAAAAAAAAAACATTAAACTCTTTCATCATTGCTTTTCAAAATAGCAATGAGTAGAGAATTGGATATGAAAATAAATTCTCTGTAAAGTTCATTCAATTAAGGAATTTTGCTTTTTTTTTTTTCTTTTATTCCATTTTTGTATTAAAAATCTTATCAAAAGTGAAAGAATTGATAGAACTAGAAGAATTTTAACAAAAATTTTTTTTCAACAAAAATTTCATTTTCTTATTTCATGTACATATTTTAACTTTTTTATATTTTTTTTTCCTTACTTCTGCTAATTTATCATTAATTGATAAATTTAGAATATACATTATGAACAAATCATATGCATTAAATCTTCTGAAATTTCAAATATAAATTAATCTGATTTAAAATTACTGCTATAATTCATTTATAAAATTTTTCCGGAAGTTTTTTTTTTGCAATGAAATATGTGTCCATGGTATTATATAGAAGAAGAAAGGAAGAAAGAATTAAATAATCTAATAAGTAATTTAAAAATTATTGGAAATCGAAAATCAAGTAGGCATTTGTCAATTTATTTTACGATAGATCAAAAAAAAAAAGATGTGTCTGCAAAAATATCATATAGAAGGAGGAAAAGTAAGAAAGAATGAAATAATCGAACAAATGTAATTAACGAATTATTGGAAATCAAAGATCAAGTGAACTTTGCCCTTTAACTCTGCGACACATTTCCGTTCTCTCTGAGCTAACCTTAGGACACCTGTTTTACACTTTGACAGGTGTATCCTCCCAATCAAATTCCCAGCTGATATATGTCTTTGGTGCAAAGTCGTAAAACCATTGAGTAATTTAATTTTAATCAAAAAAGGCATAGATAAAAGCATGCAATTCTCATTTTACTGAATATGTAAAGAATCGAAAGTTTTCTTCCATCCTTGCAATTTTTTAAAAGATTTTTAGTATGAATTAACATAGCAACTTTCTTTTATTATAATGAGTTAATTGTTACAAAAAAAGTTTACATATTTAATTTCAAAAACAAATATGACATCATTGAAGTATTCGATGATTCAATCTTGCTTGGTCCTGAAAATTATGTTTGCAAAGATTAAAAAAAAAAACGATAAAAGTTAAATTATTTCATTTTTTGTTGTAATCTTGCGAAGCACATTATGTATTACTTTTCTTTTTTTTCATGTATGATTAGAATAAAATTTATTCAAAAATTTTGAAAAATTTTTAGAAAATGTTTCAGATTAAATACATGACAAAATAAGCTGTTTTCCTCTAATATTGAATAAAATTTACAGAATTATTATTAAATGAAGGCAATAAACAAAAGAAATTTGGAAGAAAACATAGCAAAGAGTTTTTTCAAATAATATTCGAGTATTAAATGAATTTCGAAATTGATCGAAATATAATTAAAATAGAGGATTATGAAAAAATCAAAATATAATTAAAATAGAGGATTATGAAATGAAAAACTTAAATGTATCATATACAATGCAATTTTGATAACAATGGTAGTAATCGATCCATAAAAACAGTAATCTTGCAATAGTTAAGGTGATTTCATCAATGATAAATTCTATGGAAATACAAGAATTAAGTATTTAAATGAGGGTAATATAAGTGAAAAAAAAGAGATTTTTTTTTTTCTGGGAAAGAAATTAAGAGTTGCTTATCTTTTGTAAAAAAATGATAGATAGCTGGAAGCAAATAAGCAAATAAAAATTATAATATAAATAAAACTTTTTATCAAAAAAAGAACCGCATTTTTAGGTCAAAAATTTCATGAACATCTCTTATTTTTTGAAAGAATTGATTTCAAAGTATTTTTTACGAATTATTACTACCATTTCATTTTATATGATACAAATTTAAAAAAAAATCTCTTTATTAATAACAACAATTTAAACTGAAGAAAATTTCAAAAATTTTTTTATTTCTTACAAAATCTTGACCAAATCTTTCCTTTTCCGTCTTTCATTTGACTGCTTCATTTAATGTATTTACTTCAATAAAAATTTTCATAAAATTTTTACAAAAATACTTCATTATGAAATTATATGCAATAATAGATAAAAATTGAAAATTTGATATTCAATTTTTTTTTTAAAAAGTTTTAAATTCAATTTTTAAGACCGAAAAATTTTTGTTTTTTTCAATCGAATATAAACTTACAAAAAGGAAGTAAAGTATTGATAAGATATTGGATATAATAAAAATCAAATATTTAAAATGAGCAAATAACTGCATGTAAAAATTTAAATTTGATTAATGAAATTTATATTTGGGATAAGTATCATTCAAAATATGATATTGTTATAAATAGTAATGTAAAGATATTTTATAAAAGTTTTGTAAAGTTTAAAAATTTTTCACGAAAGTATAATTTCAGAAATTTTTAGATGTTTGTTTGCGAAAGAAATATAAACATGAATGGTTGTAAAAAGTGCGAATAATGTAAACATCAAAATTTTATCAAATTGATTATCAAACAAAGAGATAATATGAAAATTAGCATACAATGAATAAATACAAACTTATCAATTTTTCACTATAAAATTTTAAACTCCTTTTCGGAGAGGTCAAGGTTCATAATTTCATTTTTTTTATTGCTATCTTAGAATACAAGATATGAGAGCAGTTGTTGTTCTAAAATTAAATAAAAACATTATTAAATATAATAAGTCAATACTTTTGTTTTCTTTTTTTTAATCAAAAATTGATAGTTAAAAATTATTTTAGTCAAAACGCAATTTCAATTTTTATTTTGATTAATAATGTGAAAAATTAAAAAAATAGGATTTGCCAATTCATTTTCCTTAATAGCCATACATATTCTTTCCTTTTCTTTTTTTTTTTTTTTTTTAACATTTTAAACACTTTTGACAGATAGCGCAGAACTAAAAATGAATATTTAAAATTATAGAAGAATCGAAATTTTAATTAACAGTATGAACAATATGATGTAAATTGCTTTATTTCAGGTTTCTTTTGCAATATTTATTTACTCCAGGCTTTTTTCACGACACTGACAAATGAATTAAAATATTTTGGAAAGAAAATTTGATCAATTTAAAAATTATCAATGATAACGTAAATGATGATGTTAATGCGTATGATTAAAAAATAAAAATAAAAACTAAATAGTATTAGTCATTTTAAAATAATATGATAATGAATGATAATTTTTAGATGATTAATATTACTTCATCTTTATTTTTTAATGTCAATACGCATGATTCAAGAATGAAGATTAAGTAGCATTAATTTAAAAAAAATAATAATAATACAATAATAAAGTAACGTGACTAATATTCGATGTTATCAATTCATGTTACAATATTATCAAAGCGAATGATTCCAAAAAAAAAGGTCATGTAACTTTAAAAATATTAAAATAAGATGAATTATAATGTTAATTCGAATGATGGAAAGGAATATTAATAAAAAATAATATATAAACAGATTTTTTCAAGCTTGATTTCAAAAATTTTAGTTAAAAAGATTTTCTTTTCGAGAAAATTATGATCCAAAAAAGTGAATGATTTGCACAATCATTATATGATTATCATTAAGTATAATCATTATCATTAATTAACATAATCACATAATCATTAATCTACATAATTGCGATCATATTATCATTAAAACGTTACGATATAACTTCATTCCATTAATAAAGTAAACAAAAGAAGAAATAATTTGTTCGAAAAGTTTTAATATTTGTTTAAATAATAAAATGAAATGAACATTCAATGGAAAATATAGAATACTATTACACAACAGATATGATAGAATGATGGATAATTTGTGTCAAATGTCACCTCCAAATATATGCATAGTGGATGTATAGATACTATAGATATTTTATAATTTCTTATCAAATCATATCATTCATTATATTTGTCGATCGAATGACATATATATCAACGTGTGTGTGTCTGTTTGTCTGTCTAATTTTATTTAAATTTAAATTGACACATTTTTGATTTTAATATGTGTCATTTTATCATGCTATTTGTAAAAGAAAAATTTGTTGGAATGAAAAGGCAAAAAATTGTTGAGGATTATTTGACGAATTACATTATTTGACATAAAATCTTCTAAATATCACAAGTTTGTTTATTTATCATGTCATAAGTATATTTTTTTATTCAATCATATCATCATAATTTTTTTATCGTATTATTTATGAATCTGTTTATTTATTATCGTTTATTTTGAATATTATTTATTTTTCCAACAAAATTTTCATGGTAAAAAAAAAAAATTGTGATCTACCTTACTTCTCAATATAAGATATTATTATTATTGTTATTTTGTTCATCAATAAATGTTGTAGCTCAAATTGATTGCCGAAGCTTAATTTTTCAAATCATAGATTTCATCAAATTATAATGAATTATGCAAGTATATAGAGAACTGTATACAACATACACAGAATTTATTTAATTACATGGAAAATATAAAGAAATGGTCATTAACCATTACGTAGCGTAAAACTGGAAATATTGTAACGTAGCACAGACGTTTAATTAAAAAAAAAAAAAAACTTCGTATCAAAAACGATTTGCAAAAATTATTTTACATCAACATTTACATATATTTCTAATATAATAATTGTACGATATATTGAAACAATAAATTTCAAAATATTTGAATAAAATGTCCAGATTTCTTCTCAAGTATGGAAATGTTTGAGGTAAAACTTGCAAACAGCCACTCTAATATTGTTTTGTAATTTGACTGAACGAATTCCATATATAAACAAACAAACAGACAAATTTGTCAAAAATTCCAGTTTTTTTTAAAATAAAAAAAAACTATTGAATTATTTAAACAACACATTTTTACATCTATATAAATAAAAATGTAAATCGTTGCTGTAATTTGCCACGTACTTTTGCAACCCCTTCGCCGATTGCCTTCCTTTCATTCCAATAGCCGCTCTTTTTTATGTAGACATACTTTTTTCACGTGTCACGCTAGCGACAGCTAAAATTAAGTGAGCGGATTGAATTTTTTGACACCACTCTATACTATGCCTTCATGAGCGGGATAGAATTTGTTGATCACGCCATCATCACCAGCGGCCTAAATTTATTAGCTGCACTTACTTTCTGCATTAATCACGCTCACTTCCTGCATTCATTTTTATACATTTTAAGTTCTTCACCGATTGATTTGCAATACAATGTTGCATTCGGATAGGCGCGTTTTTCTTTATAAATAAAGCATGTGTTTAAACTTTTTTGTTTTTTGTTGATTTGTGAGGAATTTAGTTGCATCGCAGAAATGTCGAGTCATGATAGTATATGATGAAATGTTTCGTGCAAACAATTTATGGATTACCTCTCTGACTTCTATTATTAGATCGTGTCTTCCATTTCCTGTTTGTCGTCAATGTTCTCTGTTTATCTTGATACAACGTTTCAAGTTTTACCAATTGATTTGAAAGTTTGACATAACGTTGCATTTAAATACATGTGTGTTTCCAAATGGATTTACCTTTTTTTTACATCTCCGATGGGATAAAAATGTTTCCCGCCAAAATGCTCCGATTAATAGATAAGCAGAGTGAGATCAACCAATCATAAGGTGACATATTGGAGATCAGGAAAGAAGAAAGCATCCCGAAAGAATTCAAAAGGTTCGGATTTTGGAGTAGAACGTAATTTAAACTTTCTGTTCATTTCTTGACTTGTGAAGGATGTAGTTCGTTTATTTTTTAATTCATGGGGAATGTAATTGTATCGCAGAAATTTCGAGATCATGATAGTGTATAATGAAATGTTCAAGCAATTTTTGGATTACCTTTCTATCTCGGATTGCCTCTTTGTCATAAATATTTGTTTATCATTTTGATACAATGTTTCAAATTTTTCATACGATTAACTTGAAATTTCGAGATAATGTTGCATTTAAATAGGCGCGTTGTTTTTGTATAAATATACCTACTTTTTTTTTAAAACTGTCACACTTGTGACAAATAAAAGTAAATGAGCGGACTGAATCCATTAAACACGCTTACTTTCTGGGAATTGGACGTGGCTTTTAGTATGCAACGCTCAATACGCTCGGTAAGCTATGCACCTATTCCAATGCAACGTTCTGTCAAAATTTCAAAGTCATAGATAAAAATTTCGGAGATTTAAGATTTTGAACAAACGAACATTTACGACTATTAATATTTTTAATACCATATATAATTTTTTGCAGTAAAAACAGTTCAATAACTTCAATTGGGCAGTTTCGAATTCAACTTCAACCAAAATTTAATTCCGAGAGCAGTTCGGCTGCAATCTACCTGCTTTAGATCATTCAAATAATGCGTCGCAGAAGATCAAACTTGAGACATCGTTTTCACAGAATGGAAGCATGCAACGACAAATCAAATATCCTTGATACTCTTTCTTCCTCAGCGAACGAGCGAATAAAAAAAAGGATGACTCAAATACGAACCGTACACGTCGATCGTGTTCTGCAACTTCAGATCTGCTTCGTTCTTTCAGCCACTCTCAGTCTGTCGTAGAATTGATGCAACAGACTGAAAGTGGCTGAAAGACGTCAGCGAGAAACAGAAAATCAGCGTCAAACACGACACCATGTACAGCAATCAGCGATTACAATCGCCTTGCATTCCGGTACAACCCAGCTGATGATTAAAGTTGAACCCATATGTTCTCATTGGCATTATGACTAAAGTATGGCCTTATTTCAACGCTCTGAAATTTAGTGGAGAAACGAAAGGGTATTGCGCTGTTGGGAAAATTAAACTCCCTCAACTTGGAAAACTGCTAGAGCCGATAAAATTTTGTTCTGTTAAAAAATATTGCCGATTCAAAAAATCATTCATCAGGAAATACAGCTGCTTCCAAATGATGTCGTTTTGCGCAGAAATTGTAATAACACAATTCATGCCAACTTTCAAAGTGAAAGGAAAAATTTATCATGAAGCCGGCTTCCTGCTTCTATTGCTAGAGATCAACATAAATTCAACAATCCGACAATTCAATTTGAACAATATTCTTCTCTAACAGCAACAAAGGAAAGAATAATCCAATGATCAATTTGCCTGGATATTCTCTGATAATTGTTTGTCACGAAGAATCAATCTTCATCAAAAAAATCTTTCTCAACAGGATTTATCTCTGTCACATAAGACACAGAAAACCTCCTCACAACTATTGCTGACCTAGCCGAATCACAATAGCAAAATTAATCTCTAATTCAACCAAACTTCAAATCAAAACTCTTTTTTTCGCCAGTGCTGGAAACATACATTTTCTCCTTTCTTTTTTTCCAATTAACCAAACTGATCTACAGCAACGCGTGCATATAAAAACATGCGCATATTCGGATGCAAAACTGTGTCAAAATTTCAAAATAAAAGGTAAAAACTTCCAATATCTAAGATTTTAAATTAATATAGATAAGACGTTTAAGAACTTTCGGAGATTTAAGATATTGAACAAACGTACGTTTTATTAAAATCCCATAGTAATCGATAATCAGAATATATAATACTTCATCGATTCATGTGCAATAATATCTTTTCAACTTGCATGAATTTCTTGTCGCAATATACTTTAAAATAATCTTGCGTCTAGACTATTTTTATGAAAATAGATTTGTCATTTTACGAAATTCAACCCTTATCCTGAATATATTGGAAATTATTTTTAGTAAATTTAAAATTAAATTCTTGTATATATTAAGGTAGTAAAAGGTAATAAATTGTTGCTGATAAAGAATACGTTAGTTTTTTTTTTTTTTTTTCAAATTCGATTGGTCATACCGTAATGAATCTTTTCGAAATAATTCCTGATTACATGAAATACAAAAAATTTCCTTAAATTTTAACTATTGATAACTAAAGTTAATATTATTGCATAAGATCAAAATTATCAATTAGCATCAAACAAACAAATAACAATGTGAATCCTGTGATATCAAAATAATTTTTGAAAGAAAAATTCAATTAATAAAACTAGTTTTTTCGAATTTTTTCTTTTTCTTTTTTTTTTTTTTTTTTTAATAACAAATGTAGGAAAAAAAAGATGAATATGGTGAAAGTAGTAATCAAATTAATATTTCAATTTATTGATGGGCAGAACTTTCGGATTAATATTAGCTTAATCAATAATGAGTGAATAATTAAGCAGCATATTTGTTATTATTACTTGCAAAACTTGACAAATATTTTAATATAAAAATAAAATATTGCTATAATAAATCATTTTAGACTTATTTAATTGTATTAAATAAATAATTAATTGATAATAGTTCGAAAGGATATTAAGCTTTGAAATGAGAAAAAAATAGGTTCGATTTTATAATAAAGAATATTTTACTATATTAGAAAGTGAAAATGAATAGATTCAAATTTAAAATTTAATGTTGATGGAAAATTTAATAGGAAGATGAAAAATACAATTTAGGCTTTGATATTGTCATCCACAAAATATGTTTTAAGGTTAATATCGCAATAGAAAATAAGTTTTAAAGCTGATATTGGAGTGGAAAAAATTTAAATTTACCATAAACATTAATTGTAAAAAATTCAAATTTAAGTATTTAAGAAGTAAAAGATCTCAAAACGAGAGAATTTTTTTTGTTCGATTGTTTATACCACTGAGCAATATCCTACATTTCATTCAGAGACTGGAATTTCAACTATCTCTGATGTTACCTGTCTCTGAGTGATAATATTTCTGAATGATATCTATCTCTGACTGATACCTATCTTTGAGTGATAACATTTCTGAATGGTTCTTTCTTTGGGTGGAATTTATCTCTAAATTATACGTAACTTTGAGTGATAATATTTCTGAATGGTATCTATCTCTGAGTGGCGCCTACTTTTAAATGGTACTAACTCCTTAATGATACCTATCTCTGAATGGTACTTACCTCTGATTGGTACCTTTGAAAGTGAAATTCAGGCAAACTCAAAAGATACTGTAATATATTGGTCAAAGAGCCAAAATTATTTACAACCTTTTTATTCGAAACATTCTTCATCGGTAAAATAATTTTAGCAAGAGAAGTTTTTGTTCGATCTATTATTACGAGCAATTTGCAAATAAAAATAGACAAACGGACAAATGTATGAACAGATAGGCACGCACAAATACAAATGTCTCCCATAGGACCAAGACTAGACCACCCATTACCAGAAGAGCGGATGGAATTTAAAATTTTTTGAAATTTAAATTAGTGTTAGAGTCTTAAAACGAATCAGCTAGTACCGTACCGTGGAAAAACGCTAGGGTGGAAGAGTTGTCGGGACAGCGGGAAATTTAATATCAAAAAAGTTTGAGCAAATTGATGAGATAGGTGTCCTAATTTGGGATAATAGAATCAATTACATAGTTAATTACTTGATTATTTTCCAAACCAATAAAGATTAGTTAATTTTTCTCATCATTTATCTGATATATTCAATCTCTATATGGAAATATATCATTCATATTTTGATTAAATAAAATATTCAACTTTAATCTCTTTTATTTACACAATTATTTACTTATCTATCTAGCCGTACCCGCTTTATCTATCCATTTATTTACTTATTCATTCATTTATCCCTTAATTTTTAACTAATTATCAAATATCATTCATACTTCCATTATATAAAGTATTAACTTTCATTGGATAAGATATTTAACTTCCCCTTAATTTTACATGCCTCACCCATTTATTTATCTCTTAATTTTTAACTAATTATTGAATATCATTCATATTTCCATTAAATAAGGTGTCTAATTTTACCCGTCTTACCCATTTATTTACTTAATCATTTAATTATTCTTTAATTTTGTTCAATAATCAAATAATAATCGAACAGAACCAAAGGACAAATAAATGGTTAAGTTATGCTTTGCTTTGTTTGTAGTTTAAAAATTTTGAAAAAAAAATTCGTGCATAAAAAAGTTGAACGATATTCCATGACCCAAATTAACTTCAAACTTTCATGCAGAAAAATTTTGCAAATTGATCATTAAAATTTCATCTTAAAATATTAAAAATTCCATCCGAATTAATTCGATTATTGGTAGAATCAAGTTTAGAAAAATTTTTTTATTAGTATTAGCCTTTTATTTCTGGAGTATTTCCTCAAAAAAAAAAAAGATTATTTTTTTGTCTTATTGGGTGACAAAAATGATAAATCTTAGGTTAATAAGATTTTTGTGAAATAACTTTTTCAATTATTATTTATCTCAAATATTACCCATTTTAATTATAATTATAATAATTATTATTATTCAAAGCTACCCTAAGATTATCAATTTCTTTCCCAATAATAATATTTTTTTTAAGTAATAATTTTATTGAATCTATTATTTTTTACCTTTCCTAGTTTATTCATTTGATATATCATTTTTCACTCTTTAGCATTTGGTTGAATTTCATTTCAAAATTCACTATTCCCACCCCTTTTTTCTCCTGGTCTAAAACTACCATCCTCTTCCTATCGATCATTTTCAATCGATCATTTCAAATGATGCTTCCATCAACTAACTGTCTTCTTTGGTCATTTCGAATAGCGCGCTAAGCGAAACAATTAATTTGTTCGAATCTTCTGGACATAAACCATTCCATTTTCCCCAAAAATCTTTTCCAGGTGAAATGGAACGGCGAGTAAAGTTTTCGAAGCTATTAAAAAAGGTATTTTAGGAAAAAGTTAATATTAAGAAGAAAGAAAAAATATCTTAAGGAAAAATTAATTATTAATAGGAAAAAAAGTTAGCTGGTGTGTGAAAAAAAAGTATCTTGGAAAAAAGTCAACTGTTAAGAGAAAGAAAATATCTCTTAGTGAAAAGTGAGCTATTAGAATAAAAAAAAAAAAAAAAAAAAAAAAAAAAAAAAAAGAAGAAGCTATCTTAAGGAAAAGTTAGCTGTTAAGAGAATAAAAAAATATCTTAAGGAAAAATTATTATTGTGAGTTTTGGAACTTTCAATATATATCATTAAATCTAATATATTGCAATCAAGTGAATGATATAATTTTTTATTTAAATTTCTTATATTTCATAAAACTTTTAGATTTTTACTATGAAACTAACTCATCGCAATATTTTTCATATCAGTGATCGTTTCCATAAATTTATGATTTAGTAGGTGTTGGAGATTCTAAAAAAAAAAAAATTTGGACAATTGGTATGCAACATTTTCCTATCTTGATATTGATATTCTTGGCTCAAATTCAAGAATGTTTAGAAGTAGAATAAATTAATTTTTAACATGATTGGTAGTAAAATTATTGATTTTTGGTTTCTTTTTTCGTCATTACATGGATCTTAAGAAAACGCAGAAATTAAGGAAAGGATAAAACTTGGAAATTATGTAAATATTATTTATTTAAAAGATTCAAATTTATTCGAAACATTTGAATTAATGAATAATCGATTGTAATTTCCAGGTGTAAACGTGTAAGCCTAGTGATATTGTTGATCGGAAACAGAATATATGATTTCATTTGCCAATTTTTAGAAACATCCTTCAATCTTTTTTCGAAATTTCACTTATGCAAGAAAAGTTAATCTTAAATATTTCAGACTAGGAGGGCTAACTCTACTGAATTTTATTACTAACACTGATTCCAGCTTTCTCTTGGAATATTAGTCATCGGGTGGTTTCTAGGTAAATTTTTTCGGTTTGGAAAAATTAAATGATTTAATGTTGCTTTAGGTTATCAACATTGTTAATAATTTATAATTTACGAATACGAAAATTTCATTTGATATTTCGTTAATCTATTTTAAAATTTCTTCTTTTATACAAGAGAAGAGAAAGAGATAGAGAAAATATCGAATAGTTTTCCAAAGAAATCTGATAATTCGAAGTTAATTTTTTTTCAGGGTATATCGAAATGATTCCTGCTAATTCTAAACGGAATATTAACCCGACCTATAGTGATATTAAAAATGTGATGCCGAAAAAAAATAAACGTACCGGATTAGCTGATTTGAGCAATGTAAGTTTGGCAATCGTACTATAAAAGATCTTCGCTTCATTTCTGTTTCATATCTAATTTCATGTGTTTTAGGCTATCAGTACAACCTTGCATATTAGTTCAAAAACCGGCGAAAATATTGAAAAACCCAATAAGGTGCAACCTGTTATACGAGCGAAATCTGAAGAACGGAAATCCATACGGTATATTTAACTATTTGATAATGTTGTCAATTGATAAGTCTCATATATTAATCTATATTATTGGTGTCAGTTTCGGTTAGTGTTAGAAAATAAAATTGATTAACTACCGAATACCAATGCCAACAGTACAGATTCATATATGGGACTCATAAACTAATTACGATTAACTGTCAGTAGGATTTAAGATCTTATTTTAAGATAATGAATTCTTTTCAAATCATTTCAGTATCAGTGAGACGAAGTATGAAGCCGATTTGGAATCTTCCAGACATTTGGATCTAACGGTGGGTATCAACAAATATTAATTCTTTGATAGAAATTTTTGAAAATTAAATTAATATCGATAACAGCTATAAAAAAATAACGCACAGAAATGAAATTCTGATAACTTCAGATTTGGATGGACCCATGTCCGGAATTTGATTATGATGCTAAAAATTATGGAGATCCTTTTCAAGTTCCTGAATATGCAATGGACATCTTTAATTACTATCATTATCGGGAGGTAGTTTTTTTCCTTTCTATTTTTCAAAATCTTCATTTCTGACACATCGTTTCATAGAGTATCATGTTTTGCAGAGCTCTGCGTACTTATACATGTTTACGTGGTGTGTATAGTTACGTTAAAATTTTAATGTAGTTATTAGATTAAAAATTTCAAGTATTTTTTTTTTCAGATAAACTTTCGTCCTTTTGATTATCTAAACAGACATCCACAATTGAAGAAAATCCGTCGTGCAAAAGTTATTGATTGGTTTGTACGATGTCAGGAAGATTTTGAGGTCAATCACGAAGTGCTATATCATGCAGTCAAATTGTTTGATCTTTACCTGTGTGTCACTAAGAATATGGACCAGTTTGACTACATCGGAGCAGCTTCAATGATTGTTGCAGCGAAAGTTGATGTATGTTGACGAATAATTTCCTTTTTTCTACTTTTTAATTTATCAACAATTTACATATTCTCAAATACTAAATCTAACTTAAGTTTGCTTTTGATAAGTTAATAGAAATTGAAGTTATCATTTTATGTGATTTATATTAAGTTTTGTAGTGTTTTAAATTTAACCAATCTTTCACTGCTATCATAGTATCATTGCAAAAAAAATTTTTTCTTATTATTGACTTCTAATTTCAGCAGCAAGGTCCTCCTCTTCCGGATGATTTTATAAATCTTCCTATTGCTCAGAGGACCAAAGTAATCAACAGTTACGAACGGAAAATCTTGATTGCACTCAACTGCGATATCAATTTTCCGCTTTCATACCGTTTTTTGCGACGTTACTCTCGTGCTGGAGGTATGGACATGCCAACACTCACAATGGCACGTTATGTGCTGGAAACATCGCTTCTTTTCTACGAATTTATCAGCGTTCCGGATAGTTTAATGGCTGCCGCAGCTTTACTTCTTTCTATGAGGATGTTAAGAGTTGGAGATTGGGTATGATAGTTTTATCTTCCCATGTTGCACGGCTAAATTTCACATCTCAATTTAAATCGGAATATTCAAAAATATTGATTTTTATAAAGATCATTTTAAGTTGATTGTATTTTTAGACGACAAAGCTAATTAAATATTCGGGTTATAAACTGGAGCATGTAGAACCGCTCATGTGGCGTTTAAATCATATGATGAAGATGCGTTCGAAAGTCTATCCAGCATGCATAAGTATAGAAGAAAAATACAGCCATCCGTAAGTGTATATTTCACGAATTTCACTTTATAATAGAGTTAGTAAAGAATGAATGAATGAGATATTCAAGACTTCCTTAATACTTCATTATCTTGCAAAAGTGACTATTCACTGCTGTAGTGACATAGATTCTGATGGAATATTTTTCAGAATCTTCTATAATGTTGCCGATGTACAACTACTTCCGGACAAGCGCCCACGTAATGAACCAGTTGGACCACCTGTAGGCCTTGGTTTCGCAACTGTAGAAGTTGTTTGAGGCATTTTAACTGGCTAAGGCAGGTATAGGTAGGAAAAGGAAAGAAGGACTCCGAGAGATAGTAAAATAGAAGATGAACTTATCTGTTCACCTCTTCACATAGTTATAATTATTCCGGAATATGTCACCAAAATCTAGAAATGAACCAAAGTACGTAATTATTGATGAAAAGAGAAAGAAATAAAGACAAAGAATATCACAGTTTTAGACAAGTCTGTCAAATGATCGTTTGCGATGAAAATTTAAATTGATCTTAAACAAAGTAAGAAATAAATGGCAATATTTTTGCTTGTTGATAAAATGGTTTAATTCATTTCTGGATTTTGAGATATGTTTCAGAATATTTATTCCTGCCAATTATCCTTTATTTAGTTGCCTCTGCTTCAATTTTTATCCAATATTATTTTTTCTATATTTTGTTGCACTGTAAATGCATTTATAGCACTTGTAACAAATTATTATATTCTTACATCTCTTTTTATTACTAGAATTCTAATGTGTCAAACATTATGTCTTTCTTTTGATTCTCAAAAAAAAAAAAAAAAAAAAAAAAGAAAAAGAAAAGAAAATCCCCCAATTATTAAATCGTAGAATTCAATAAAATAAAGCGTTGTTAGTATATTACACTTGACATTTGCAATTTGACTTGAATTTGAATCTCTACTCCCTTTTTCTGCTTTGATTGACTTGCTATATATCTTTAGATGAATTATTTTTCCAAAACAACTTCATGGATATTACCAATCAAATGGGAGCTAACAAATACAGAATATATGATATACATAAAGTATATTACAAAACAGAAGTGATGATCTCTTCAAGTGAAATTATGGAGTTAAAACTTCTACAACTTCAGAATATTTCAAATTTGAATATTGTTAGTGGTGACAGTAGATCCTTGTTGACTAATGATGCATTCGATTATGGCGACACTCATGTCTGTTATATCAGCTAATGGAATATTGCTTAGTCGGTGTAATTCGTTTGTGACCTGAAGAAATTGACTAGGATTTTGATTACTTAGATGCAAGGCAATTGATTTCAAAAAAGTTCGTGGAACTATTTCTTTCCGGAATTTTATAAAAATTGGCAGTTTACTTCATCAGCAGCCTGCATTCCATCGACACAACAAGCAGCAGTTACGATCACTCCACACGCTAACAAAAACCAGTCCGCTTGCACGCGACACATTTGTTCACTAAAATTATGAAAATTTTAATTGGTATTCATCCGTTATCGGAATTTTGTTCGAGATGATAAATAAGAAACCGATATTTGAAATGCCATTGCAAAATAACGACCAGACCACTCTGTTGCTGTTTCAGACCTCAACTGGTGTTTTATTAATCCATAAATTAAGGATAACTTTTCTGATAATTTAGTCGGAATTTCCTCAAAAATTTTATACTCTTCAATATCATCTAATTATTACAACTCCTAAGCTTCGGTATATGCTCGAGTTACTTCTTTTTTATAATAAGATTTAAAGTTGACTTGGAAGAAGTTCCATGAAAAATTGTAAACTTCAGATATTATGTGAATAAAGGTCCTTCCTATTGTTTTTTCTTCTTATTGTCATAAAGAGCAGTTAATGGAAAGAGCATCGAAATAATTTTGAAGAAGAACCGTGTGACAATGTTTGCCGATGGACCCATTACATTAACCATCATCCTTTTGTACACATCGTTCCAGTGAATGAAAACACAATCCAACACCAGCAAGATATATTGCCAATAATTACCTCCTTCAACATTATGTTCCCATTTCGTCTCTGAAATTATGCAAATTATTAGTATTATCTGGACTATCCTGTCAATCCATATAATATACACAATTAGGAAAATTCTCATTATCCACAATTATAATTTTTGAGTAATTTTTAATCCATTTAGTGATCAACCTCTTTCAGGAATATTTTTCGTTTCTTACTGAGATACCGAATAGAATAGTAGAGATAATATGATTAATGCGATTATTTAATTATTAAATTTTCATAACTTAAAAAATCTAGCAAATTTCAAATTTTTAAAAATTTCAAATTCCGAACTTACTAAGAATTTTAAACAATGATTCGATATAAACGAGTGGGGTGCAATGATAAGCAGGTTCCCAATCAATCATCGATAAAACGCGTAATTCAGATCGTACAACAGATTCTTCTGTATAAGCAAATCCCAAAGTTTTCAGACATAATTTTACAGTTCTGATTGACAAACTCTATAAAAAATGAATGCACTATCGACAACTCAAATAAAAAGCGTTTCTTTCTGTTCCTGATCTGTATAATTTCATATAAGCGACTTGCTAAGTCTATCAGAAAACTGGAATTGACGTCATCTTTAGATAAATAGCTTTTTCTATTTGAAAAGCCACAAATTATCACAACAGCAATACATAAGCTGAACGTAAATAAGTTATGGTGATGAAACTCGGTCCTATTATTAGAACTTCAAAACAACCCTTTCAGAATTCTCCAATCTAATATGATTCGAGGGGTTTATGCATTCAAAAGTATTGGCTTTTCGAAAAATTATGATTACTTTCCGATTTCGATTTTTTGAAAGGCGTAACGCGATGAAGCTATTTTGCCTACCAGCATGTGTAATAAGTCTAACCATTCATAACTATATAGAGGATGTAAAGGAATTTTCTCTTTTAATGTTTCGAATTTTAAAAGTGGAATTCATCAAATAAACTTACATCATGATAGCTGTGCATTTTGGAGGCAATTTGAATTGCTGAAAGCATTCGTAGCGTCGTTTGACGGGATAACGTTGCTTCAATACGATTCCATTCCTGATATTTCTTCCGATCGGATTGTTTCGAGTTGTACACACTTTCATGCAAGCGACTAACTAATTGTACCATAAAACTATAATTGACTTTTTCAGACAAATAGCTCAAGTATTTTCCAGTAATATATAATTTAACTTAAAGGGAATAACTAGAGAAGAATCAAATTATTTCATTTCATTAATATAATTAACGATAAGCAAAGCTGCTGTTAAAAACGAATTGCCACTAAAAAAGGTAGAAATCTAGTAATCTTCAAATTTAATCTACAAATATTCTGTTTCTTTCTCATTCATAAACGTAAGATAGTCAGAAGAATATATCAAATTTTTTGCTTACTTGTCAAATATTAACAATGCACTGTATTTCACTTCCTGTGGTAGACGAAGTCTTGTACAAGCAGTAAAAATATATTCAGCAGAGCGAGATGTATGGAAAACATGATTCCATTCATTCTGCAAATCATAAAAATTAATCGCATGAAAATAAGTTGAGGATTTCAAATCATCATAAATGATATAACAGGATTTCACGTGAAAATTTCGATTAATCTTTCATCAGTCATATTCGATTTCAACTTCATGATTCTTAGCTTAGATTAGTAATATCGAGAAAAGTGTGCAGCACATCAATTGTTTTGATGGATTATAAAACTGATCATTTATTTATTTAATTTCTAATAAATAATCAGTTAATTGACAAATCAGAAAATTACAGCATCACTGATTCGCCGACTATTTTCGGCAGCAAGTACACTAAGCCAATCATTGTACATATCTGGTGGAAGACAAGCAGTTTTATCCAGGAAATCTGGATCCATTATTCGGAAAGCCTAAAATATTCCTGAGCATATATGATGAAATATATATATCAGATTTCATCAACGAATACTTAGTATCACTGTATATTTGTAATAAAAACGATGTTAATAATCATCCAAAATTTATAAAAAATTTTAAAATATCCAAGCTAAATTTAAAAATTTCTAAAATTTATAAAAAAAAACCCGTCAAATCATCCTTTTTCATATTTTATCCATAATAAATTTTAATATTTTTCATACCTGATCAGTTTCGGTGTCATCATTGCTCTTTTCTTCTTCTGGTTCTGTCATAATATCAAATTTTTGATAAGATATAATGTGTAAAATTTTCAAACAAATTTGGCAAAACTGAAAAAAAAAATTGTTTAAAATTAAAATTTTTAAGTTTTTTAAACAAAAGAATTTTCTGAATATAAACAGATTAAAATCAGTAATATTAAAACAGAACGAGAAAAAGATCATTTCATTTCAAAGGTTAAAGGCCAAAGAAGAATAATATCCGTAACCGAATATAACATGTTTTCCGGAAATTTGCACGCATTAGCTAATCTCCTTTACAGTCATAAATATTTGTTTATATAGCACTAATATCATCCCTCACTTATGTATAAATGTGTGTACGTGCGTTTTATGCAATATGTACGTGCATACAGCCATTATCCATTTTTGGAATGGATGAGATGCGTGTTTTTTTTAGGTTAACAATTTGCTTCATTATTGTTGGGTAGGTGGAAGGTACATGATTTTACGCGAAGGGAATGTTATTTGCTTATGTATTTTATGAAGGTCATGTGAATCATTACGTGGGGATCAGATATTTGTTTTCATGAAGGTCACGTGCATTACGTGAGGATCAAATATTTACTTATTTATGCGTGCTTATTTTATCTTAAGCTTTGAATTATTTTAGTAATAAATTTTTGCTTATATGTTTATGTTCGCTAACACATATTAATTGTGTATAATAAGAAGATATAAGCAATAAATTTTGTTGAATTATTTGCTTCAAAATTTAATAAAGCAAAATGCAACTTTAATATTATTATTTACCATTTCGTCTCCATTGCTTCTTAGTCGCTCTTTCGACTTAGATTTTTTTTTTCTAAAATAAGTATTAAATTTGTATAGATTTCTTTATAATAATGTATTTATCTTATACTTTTATCAAAATTAATTTACATATAATTTATGCTTTTGTGTGAAACAGCATGTTAAATACGGAAGCATAACCAAAGTATATTTTGAGGTATAATTTTTACAATAGAACTAATTCAACGCATATATGAGATATGATTATTACTAAAGAATTGAAATCTGAACGTCGTTTTCAAGATCAATAGAATTGTTGAAAATGAAACAGAATAAGTGATTAGTCTTCCTCTTTCATCACTTTAGATTTCCATGAATATCTCTTCGCATCGAATGTTAAATTCCCGTCAGAGGAATGCCATCAAACTTACTTCATCTACCATCAGTAAACAACGACGACATCTCTGGATTTGTTCACAGATACATTCTCGAGTGAGTTTATTTTTCTTTCTTGATTTTTCCTTTTTTGATCCTAATTATTGGTTTTTTTATATTAATCATCAGAATATAAGTTTAGAAATAAGAATTGGTAGTTGTACCCGGAAATTTCCACAATTTATCGTTATGCCAGTGCTGAAGTATTAGGACATTCCAATCACAATCTAGAATCAAAAGTTGGTTATTAATTGATGCTAATTACAGACCATCTTCTTCGTGGTACAAATTGTACTGGTTGTTTTATCTCTGGCAATATTGTGTGGCAATTTGGATGAATCATCATGGCGCAATTTTGGACACTTTTTTCGGACGATTTTCGCTTGTGCTATTTTTTTTGCGTTCGTTAATTTTTGAATGCTATCTAATTTCAGTAGCAAGTTAGGTTGTTTCTAATTGTATTACTAACAATTTAGATACCTTGACTATGTATTTATCTTCATAGCTTGAAACAATATATTTTACTTACTTCTACACCATCTAATTTTTTTTATATTGAATTTCAGGTAGTTTTTTTTTTTCTTTCAGGGCAATTTCTGGAATTTGGGCATTAAAACTCGCAGATAATGTACATGAAAATAGCTACCGAATGACGGAACATTGGTTTACTTCTCCCAAATTCATTATTATTCCATCCTACATTGTACAGGTTTGTATAAATTTATGGAAAAAAAATTATGATGCATAATGATTTCTTTGAAAAAACATATGTATCTATGAACTTCTGTAGTAAATAAAAGTATTTGTAGTATATATTTGTAGTATATAGGGTTTCCAAATCCTAAATCCTAAACCCGGAAGGACTTATAAGCCTAATTTTCTATCAAAGTTGTGTTTAAAATATTTATTGCTTAAGATCGGCTGCATAATTTACTTGGCATACATAGTTTTCTACTACTCGATATATTGCATATCGTACACGGAACAATCGTTGTTATTTGTGTTCCTTGGTGTTTTCATTCCAATTTCGCTTATATTTTTCGTGATTTTGTACATTTTCGCTGCCGAAATTGATTGCTTTATGTACATCATCAGTCGTCCTCGTCGTTTGCAATATCCAGCTTCTTTGCTGAACAGACGTAATTTAAATAATGGTAAATGTATCTTATTATTTTTTTAATCAAATGAATTCTAATCGCTGAGTATTGCACATTTTGGGCAATAAATGTAACTGTAGTAAAAATGAGGTGTTTTAACATTACTATTTTGTTTGTTCTGTAACTAAGTTATCAAATGTTTTAATTTCAGTGAAGTTTTTAAGAATGTTTCCTTACACAATGTTTACTTAATGCTTCCTTTTAATATTCACTATTAATTGTTATCACCGTTCCGCTTATGCAAGAATATCGGATTTTTTAGAAATATCATCTTTTAATTGAAGCATGCGATTAGGTGAAAATGTTTGCTTGTACTGGGTAAGTCGAAATTAGAATATAATGTAATAAATCTCATTTTAATTTCAATTTGACAGCTAAATTAGTATTTTATTTTGCAGTCCGTATTCAATTTGTTTGGTCAAGTTGCAGGGAGACTTCCATATGAATCAGTACCATCAAGAAACCGTCTTCTCGCCGCGGATATGTTGCATGAACATGAACGAACAAAGACATTGGGATCAGATCATTGGAATCCTGCTACTCTTGATAGGTGAAAAATCTTCTCATTTGTGTTTTTTTCTCTTTTTTTTCTCCATAATTTTCTACAAAAATTTCAGTGGATCAAAGAAAATATGCAATAATATGGAAAACAAAATTGAAGTGATGTCTGCCACGCATGCAGCACATAACATGGAGCCATTTTACTCGGAATGTTCGCGGAAAGGTATCTCAATGATCAATTTTCAGCTGGACACCGTTCCGGAAGAATCTTCAAAATCCACGATTTCTTTGTCATAATATCAACTTATTTTCTGAATATTTTCACCATTAAATATGTATTCATATTCTTTGTTCGAAACGTTACTTGAAAAAGTATTAATATTTCTGACTGATTGATTAATTCATCGATACAATCACGAATTATTTGAATATTTAGCATTAGAAATTTTATAATCATGTTGTAAGGTATGAAATTATGGAAAATTATAGTTAGTAGAATTGGATAGTTTATTCTAACTATTACTTGATTTTTTTTAGTAAACAGGCTGACGTAACTAAATGGTTTTTTTTTTTCTTAAATAAACAAATTAAACATTTCTCTGTAATTTTAAAAACTGTTATTTTGAAGAGATGTTCTGTAATTATATCTTGTTGATAAATGTTATTCCCTTTATTGTCTGAGCAATCGTGTAACAAAATGATCCCTAATAGATTGAAAGTTAAGAAAGGTTCTTTAATCGAACTTTTTAAATGATCAACTTGTTAAACTTCTGTTGCGAAGGTGACTTAATTCATGGAACAATGAGGCATTTATTTTTGATGCAGATTTATAACATTTTATTTATACTTGCCATGCATAATGCAGTCGTATAGCTCATAAAGTTACAAGCAAATTGCTGTATAGAGCGAGAAATTCTAAAACGATGCAAATATAGCATTCTTTTTCTTAGTTTTAAGAACGAGTTTGATTTTGATGGGTCCATTCAACTGATGTTCAACATCTTAATAATTGCATTGTTATCAAAAATTGTTATTTATATAAATTGCGCCTGGAATTCGAATCAGAATTTAACATATGTATATATTTTTATCCAGCATACTACTTGGCAAATTGATAACCGTTAGGCGACACGATTGTGTTATTTGATTCGGCTATTGAATATTTTTGCAAAAATGGTGACATTTAATAACTTAAGTTAAAGTTACATCTTTCTATTAAACTTTATCTTCAAAAATTCAATTTACATTTCTTTCCAAAAACGATCCCTTTCTAACTTCAAGAGTTCTAGCAATATATCATTTTAAAAAAAAAATAATAGTAAATTGATTCAAATACTTCTCAAATTCATATCTCATATTATGAATTCAACCAACTTCTGCTAAAACAAAAGATACATAAGGACAAAAAAAAAGGCTTTTTTCAAAAACATTTTTCATTTCATCAATTTTCTTCTCCAAGTCTTATATTTATGTTAGGAAAAAAATTTTTTTTTTCATCTTTATGCTGTGACAAAGATGAATCCTAATGAGAAAAGATTTATTAATTAGCGGAAGAATGATTTCTTGTTTATATTACAAGCAATCATTAGCAAATATCCAAGTAAATTGATCAATAGGTGATTCTTTCCTTTATCGCTTGTAGATATGCAAACGTTCAAGAACATTTGACTTTAATCAAAATAATCTGAAAGATTGGGCATAATTGGCAACTGGAATAGTTTTTGTGGTCCAGCATTTACAAGCCATACATTTGTTATAAATTCATTTAACTTTTCAATCCTATTCTTAGATATTCAGGAATTTACATCTCATTTCAAAAAGATTATGAACAATTCTGGTATGGATTAAGTCTTCATGTTGTTATTGTATCAAGAGTTCGGTTAGTGGATAATACCTTGGAAAATAAATGGGATGTTTATAGCCATCATCTAATTCCAAAATCTCCATAATTTCTCTTTTCCATTGTAGAATGAACTTCATTTGCTTATTTCTTCTTCAGTTATTCTTTCTGATTGTGCTTGTTTAATTAACATCCATTCTGCTAATTTCTATTCGTCACCTGTAAATTAATCTTTCACAATTGATGCTGATTTCTTATTTTAGAGCTCTTGAATTTCGTAAATTGGCAAAATACTTCGACATTCTTCGCACGTTCGAACTCACTTAAAACATAACAGAAGATGTAATTAGCTTGAAAAGTAACCAATCAATAAAGCTTGCTTGAAGTTTGGTCATTTTGCAATCTTTAATTGTCGGATCAAATGAATACTTGCAAAGTGACTTGGTATTTTTGTAATTTCTTCAAATAATGTCCATCTTTTGCTTTCGATATTGATGGCGTAAAATTCAAAGACCTTAAGTCATATATTCTATAATTCTTTCAACTTATCAATACTATAGATTTTGTGAGTTGCACATAAGCAATTTCATTTTTTACAGCGAAATTAGCGAAATTAGATTAATAATCATTTTTCCTTAAATAATTGCTGTTGTTTTAGATTCCAAATGCATCAATGCTGCTGTTAATTTGGAATTCGGTTGAGATTATACTAAGTCGTCGTTGGATTCATTGAATGGATATATGTTGTCGTAAACAGGTGGAATGATTGGAAAAGCATGGAAGAGATAAATTGTGAATTTATTGATCCATATTTAATGAATGGCGATATTATTATTGATATGGGAATTGTTAAAAATTAAGCCATCATTAGAGATTCAATTAAACCTCGAAAACGAAGAGCAAATCGAAAGAAGGCAAACTCGAAACTATCTCTAATTGCTGCAAAACTGCCATCACAAAGGAATGATGTAATAGTAAAAAGAATCGAAAGAAAAATTTCAAGTCAGATGGAAATTATATCTATTCTCATAAAGATCATACAGATCTCTTTACTAGACAAAGAGGTACAAAAAAATAATCATTAAAACATCTAAAAAAAAAAAAACTAGAATATTTTTCGCTATATCCCCAAATTCTTCCTCCTGAAGGTTTCACCCCTTTTTTCAGTTAGGAATATAGGAAAATTTTGAAAGATGTAATTAATTGTTTAAAGAAGTAGTTAAAGGTCAATTAACATCACAATTAATTTTAAACAAGGATCAATCTGGATAAATATAAACTGTTAAAGGTCAGGTAGCGCGAGTTTCGGAGAGGTCAACAAATTGAAAGGATAAACATAATTACCGCCAAAATGTTCCAATTCATAAACAAATTCATGTCAACCAATTAATGAGGAGCTATACTGAAGTTCAAATAGGAGGAGGAGCTCCGAAGAATTTAAAAGATCAGAATTTCGGCGCTGAAATCAGTACAAGAAAAAGTGGATTCAGTCGATACAGTTGTCCAAAACAGCAACAGTTCGGAGTTCGGACTGGTGTGGTAGCAGCGGCACTTTGACAATTCAATTGAGCAATTTTCTTCTATTCAATCTCCACGAACGAGAAAATCAAGAATCGCGAAGAACCCAGTCATCAATTTATTTTACCATTTTCTAATAATTGTTCGTAATGTAAACTCACGAAAGGGTCTGTTAGGTTTTTTTACGTGACTATTACTCCGATAATGTTATCAGATTCTTTTTGTTATAAGAGTAGCCTACTGTGATTGTTGATTAAAACTTCTCTTATTAATTCTTTCTTGCTTCGATCTATATCGAAAGAAACTAGATTCCTCTTATGGATCATGATTTTTATTATTTCTCTCTTAGGAATCACTCCTCCGTCAATCAGTTAAAACTTTTCTTACCAAGGTTCGTTACTACTATAATATTAAAAAAATTTTTTTCCTGGAAATCTGCGAATGATGTTCATCTTTTGCTTTCGATATCTATGGCACAAAATCCAGAGCTATGAGTCATATATTCTATCCTCTTTCAACTTATCGATACTATAGATATTGTAAGTTGCGTATAAAGCAACTTCATTGGCGAGCTTAAATGTTATATTTTTAACTGAATGGATTAATCATACACATTCAGTTGAAAATATGACATTTCGCCTCGATGGAGCGACTGTAGCTAGGATTAATAATTTCTTCAAAAATAATTGCTGCTGTTTTGAATCCCAAATGCATCGATGCTGACATTGATTCAGAATTCGATTGAAATTCTGCCAAGTTATCTCTGCATCCACTGAATGGATATTCAGTTGGGATTTGCGATACTTTCCATATTTACCGGCTGGCTAGAACGGTCACGCTCCACGCTTGGCGTCGCCGGTTCTGCCAATCTGTGTAAATAATGATGTCTGCCTACTAATTTTTACCTTTCACAAATTGTGTGATAGGCTAAAAAAAAAAGTGGGCATGTCTATATGAAAAAACGCACCTATTCCAATGCAACTTTGTTTCAAAATTTCAAGTTAGCCAGTGAAAAATTTGAAATGCTGTGTTAAAAGCCACAACGAAAATTTTCATTTTTATTTATATGTATAGATTATTTGTCGATTATCATCTAGCAGTGAATCAATGACTGATTGATCTCGCTCTGTTTATCTGTTAATCGGAGCGTTTTGGCGGTAAACATGCTTATTCTTACAGACAGCTAAAAAGAAGTAGGTATATCTAAATGGGAATATCCCAAATACGAATGCAACGTTATGTCCAAACCCACAACAAATCTTTGCATTTTTATTTATTTAGATTAGGACTGATCTTACAACGTCGTAATTTTCGGAGGCAATATCACAGTCTCTAACGGTTTGTAATGTATCATTTTCAAAACAAAAAATTAGATAAATTAATTTCTGAATTTCTCTATTTGTAGTGCACCAGCAGCATCAAAGCTGTTCCAGAATTCTCTTCATAGTTTGGGCCAACACTCAATGTTTATGATCTAAAAGTCGCCGATTCGATGATCTAAAGGTTGCCGGTTTTGCTGATCTAAAAGTCACCGGTTCGATCCCAACTAGTTGCATCAAATAATTGTCAGAAAAATTAAATATTATTTATTTAAGAGATTCAAATTTATTCGAAATATTTGAAGTAATGAATATTCGATTGTAATTTCCAGGTGTAAACGTATAAGCCAAATGATAATGATGATCGGAAGCGAAATATATTTGCAAATGTTTTGAAATTTTTTCCGATTTTTTTTTCGAAGGTTTATTAATTCAAGGAAAGTTAATTTTTAAATATTTCAGACTCGGCAGGTCTGAAATATTTAAAATAATTTTTTTTTTTTGAATTTTCTACTGATAATCCTACTGAATTTTATTATTAAAACTGATTTCAATTTTCTGATGAATATTGGTCGTTGGAGGATTCTCAAGGTAAATTTTTTCATTGAAAAAAACTAAATAATCTAAAGTTGCTTTAGGTATCAGTATTGTCCGTAATCTATGACATAATCTGTGAAAGTTAGGTTTAGCATTTCTTAAGTCTATTTTAGAATTTCTTCTTTTATAAAAGAGAAAAGAGAAAGATAGCGAAAATATTGAGCAGTTTTCCAAAGAAATTTGATGATTCGAAATTAATCTTTTTTTTTTTTTAGGATATATCGAAATGATTCCGGCTAATTCTGAGCGGAATATTAGCCTGGTCTGTGATGATATTAAAAATGAGATACCGAAAAAAAATAAACGTACCGGATTGGCTGATTTGAGCAATGTAAGTTTGACAATTGCACTATAAAAATCTTCGTTTCATTTTTGTTTCATGGCCTAATTTCATATATTTCAGGCTATCAGTACAACCTTGCATATTAGTTCAAAAGCTGACGAAAATATTGAAAAACCCAAAAAGTTACAGCCTATTATACGAGCTAAATCTGAAGAACGGAAATCCATACGGTATATTTAATTATTCGATAATGTCAATTGTTAAGTTTACTATATTAATATATGAGAGTCATAAACTGATAACTATTAACTATTAGTAGGATTTAAAATTTTAGTCTAAGATAATGAATTTTTTTAAAATTATTTCAGTGAAACGAAATATGAAGCTG
This sequence comes from Onchocerca lupi, assembly GCA_028564675.1. Lineage (NCBI taxonomy): Eukaryota > Metazoa > Nematoda > Chromadorea > Rhabditida > Onchocercidae > Onchocerca > Onchocerca lupi. The sequence continues at coordinate 46,371 of JAOVVO010000062.1, forward strand.
ATTTGGAATCCTCCAAACATATCGACCCAACGGTATTAACAAGTATCAATTCTTTGGTAGAAATATCAATAACAGCTCTAAAAAATACGAATGGAAATGAAATTTCAACAAATTCAGATTTGGATGGACCCATGTCCTGAATTTGATTATGATGCTAAAAATTACGGGGATCCTTTTCAAGTTCCAGAATATGCGATGGACATTTTCAACTATTATCATCAACGGGAGGCAGTTTTTTTTCCTTTTTTTTTTTTAAATCTTCATTTCCAATATATCGTTTCATAAAATATTATGTTTTACAGAACTCTGTGTACTTATGCATGTTTACGTGGTGTATATAGTTATGTTAAAATTTCAATTTAGTTATTTTAGATTTAAAATTTCAAATACTTTTTTTCTCCAGATAAAATTTCGTCCTTTTGATTATCTAAACAGACATCCACAATTGAGGAAAATCCGTCGTGCGAAAATTATTGATTGGTTCGTGCGATGTCAAGAAGAATTTGAGATCAATCACGAAGTGCTCTATCATACAGTAAAATTGTTTGACCTTTACCTATGTGTCACCAAGAATATGGAACAGTTTGACTACATCGGAGCAGCTTCAATGATTGTTGCAGCGAAAGTTGATGTCTGTTAATGAATAATTTTTTTTTTTCTACTTTTTAATTTATTAACAATTTAAGTATTTTCAAATATTAAATCTAACTTCAGTTTGTTTTTGATAAGATAATAGTAGAGGAAATGAAGTTATCATTTTGTGCGGTTGATATTAAATTTAATAATTATTTCATTTTAGCAGCAAGATCATCCTTTTCCGGATGATTTTATAAATTTTCCTACTACTCAGAGGACCAAAATAATCAACAGTTACGAACGGAAAATCTTGACTGTACTTAATTGCGACATTAATTTTCCGCTTTCATATCGTTTTTTGCGACGTTATTCTTGTGCTGGAGGTATGGACATGTCAACACTCACAATGGCACGTTATGTGCTGGAAACATCGCTTCTTTTCTACGAATTTATCAGCGTTCCGGATAGTTTAATGGCTGCCGCAGCTTTACTTCTTTCTATGAGGATGTTAAGAGTTGGAGATTGGGTATGATAGTTTTATCTTCCCATGTTGCACGGCTAAATTTCACATCTCAATTTAAATCGGAATATTCAAAAATATTGATTTTTATAAAGATCATTTTAAGTTGATTGTATTTTTAGACGACAAAGCTAATTAAATATTCGGGTTATAAACTGGAGCATGTAGAACCGCTCATGTGGCGTTTAAATCATATGATGAAGATGCGTTCGAAAGTCTATCCAGCATGCATAAGTATAGAAGAAAAATACAGCCATCCGTAAGTGTATATTTCACGAATTTCACTTTATAATAGAGTTAGTAAAGAATGAATGAATGAGATATTCAAGACTTCCTTAATACTTCATTATCTTGCAAAAGTGACTATTCACTGCTGTAGTGACATAGATTCTGATGGACTATTTTTCAGAATCTTCTATAATGTTGCCGATGTACAACTACCTCCGGACAAGCGCCCACGTAATGAACCAGTTGGACCACCTGTAGGTCTTGGTTTCGCAACTGTAGGAGTTGGTTGAGAAGAATGAATCGTTGTGTTTGCATTTTCGAATGATTATGGTTATAATCATTCCACAATATATTACCAAAAAATCCAGTAGTGAACTAAAATTATTTAATCATTGATAAAAGGAGAAAGAAATAAAAACGCATGGAGAATAACAATTTTAGATAGTTCCACCAGTTGATCGTTTTCGTAAAAAATTTAAATTGATTTTTAACAAAGCAAGACAAATGACAATAATTTTGTTTTGTTGATAAAATGGTTCAATTCATTCCTGGATTTTCTTTTCCTTTTCTTTTTCTTTTTTTTTAATAGATGCATGACAAAATAAATTGATGAAATTTTAAGGAAGATAGAAAAAATGATCGCTAAATATTACTGATAACCTTGAAGATATACAATGATTGATGTTATCATCTTTCATTTGTATATTCAAGTTATTATCTCTGGAATGCTTTCATTTACAATAATATTATTATTCTATTTTTGCTACGAATATTTTAGGATAATTTTCTTAAAATTAGATACATATTTAAACATTATTTAAATCGATAAAGTATTTAGGAATAAAAAAAAAAGAATGAAATAAAAACAACAATAACATTTAGTGATAACAAAGAATGTTGAAAGTAAAAACTCTAGAATATGATCGTGATGATAAATGCATTGCTGATTCCATAGTTCGTTTTGTTTAAGAGAATTAAGTTTTTAGGAAAATTAAAGATTATATATAATATTTTTATAAAATCAACACTAATTAATCGATCAGATTGATTAAATCCTAAGAAATTTACCATTAATTGATCATCATAAGATGATCTGAAATATTTCCAGTATAAGCAAAATTCAATATAATTCTGAATCTTTAACTAGAAATTTTTCAGATGTATCTGGTTTAAGATAGATAATCATTCTTAACTATTCATGATAATTGCATAAAATTAGCAAAAGAATAAAATAATTATTCTCTTTCATTTTTCCTTTATTAGCTAAATTTTTTAATACCTTTTTTTTCAATTAAATTTCTCTCATATATTCATTTCTACGCTTTTGTCTTTTGGATCAAAAAACCAACATCAACCAATTCTCATGGGACTGAATTACACAATAATTAGATGGAATATTTTTGAAAACAAAATTCTCTTTCAAATGACCCATGTATGACCAATGTCCAGTATCTTTCTTGATATGGCTTTTAAGCTAAGTACCTTTTCATCCATTTTTCACTCTTCTCATTTAATTGTATCGCTATCGATCAATTAATCAAATAAGCTCTACCTAACATCCAAACTTTTCTAATTAATTAGCGAAATAAAAAATGAATTAATTAATCTAATATATTAGTAAATCTGCACATTGAAAACTTACGCTTGCCCTATGAATACTTATCTCTTGCTTCTTTTATTTCCATTAATTAGGATTAATAATTATTCGTACAATCTAAAAATCTGAACTTACAAACAAAAAAAAAAGAAAAACAGAAAAAAAAAAAACAAAAAGCAAAAAAAAAACCATTAATAGCCATTTATTGGTATAAACAGGTTTTTCACACAAAGAACGAAAATCAAAGAAATAAACGAATCATGAGACGATAGGTACTCTTGACTGATTTTTATGAGATTTTTATATTTATGCTTCTTCGTCCTTCTATCTCATATCTACGTGAATTATATTGAATTACGTGAATTATGGCTAGAAATTTTGAATATTTTTGAAAACTTAGAAAGAAGATACAGTAAAAATGAGGTTTGGAAAACAATAAAATAGTGAAACAATCAGTATAAATCTCAGCTATATCAATATCTATCTGTTAAGCAAAAATATTAGAAAGTTGATGTCAGAATAAGTTAGTTTAGTTGAAAAATTTCAAATAAGTCAAAAGCACAATGTTATGTATCTTAGGAATGATAAGTTACCCTTTCAGCTTTTCGTATAATTTCAAAAAGTGCCAATTGATGTAACACGTCAATTGATTATGTAAATGTAGCAGTTGTTTTACTTGAGTTATCAAAACTTCCTCTTATTTAGTTTAAATTGATTACTAATTCAATAGGAATAATTTTTTGTTCTAAATGTCGCAAATCCACTGAATTCATATATATCTGTTTCTGGAGTGAAAAAAAAAAAAAAGAAGAAATATTTGTAAAAAATTTAAAGATGGAAATTTTTAAAAAAATGGCAAATATACTAAACTTATTTAAGGAAATTCCAAGAAATATATATAGCACTTTATTTTATAGCATTAGCTCTATCGACTTTTTTTTAAATAGATATATATTTTGATTTTTTTTTTTTTTTTTAAATATATATATTTAACTCGACAATGAAATTAAAATTCCATTTGCGCAGCTTTTGGAAGTATATTCTAGATTCTTTGAACCAGTACATATAGTTTTTGTATTCTATCCATTAATAATTGGATCATAAAAAAAAAATATTAATTTTTAATTTTAAATTTCATTTCTTATCTTTCATGCCTTCTTTTCGATAACTGTCGCAAGTTGATTCGTTATGATAATAATCCAAAGATGGTTATCGATAATATTTGAAATTTTTTTTTTTTTTAGAAGTTACATTATGATAATTAGGGAATATGAATTTAAATGACTCTAAATTCTATCGTGGACTGAATTAATAGAACAAATTTGTGATAGAAATAATAAAGAATGACAAAAAACTAAAAAAAAAAAAAAAAAAACAAAAAAACAAAAAGTCATAACCTAATATAGTAACAGAAGTGAAGATAACGAAGAAGCTATTTTCAAATGCAAAATTTTTAATTATTTGTTTACATTCACTAACTATTTGCCTCGCTAAATGTACTCGAATAATTAATTATCGATGAAATATACGGAAAATACTAACAAAAAAATTTTCAAATTTTTGTCATAATCCTAATCTAAATATCCTACCCGTTTTTAGATATGCAAAAGTTAGATGATTCTTAATATTTCAATTTCAAAAATGTGGCCGATCATTCTCAATCATTCATCAAATGATTTTGAATATATAGAATAGAGAAAGACTGTTTTTGAAATCAAAAAACGCAGATGCCACTTACTGTGGTGTAAAATTAAAAATAGAAATTGATAAATGAATGATTTTAATGCATTTTTTCAAAAAAAAAAAAAAAAAAGAGAAAATTGACAATTCATTTCATTTTGATGATTTTTTCTCTATTTTATTTTATTTTATTTTTTTTTTTTTTTTTTGCAACCTCATTTTGTCATTTAAAACCCGAAAATTGACATCTAATTGTGTATTATCAGCTCTATTATCAATCTTTCAATTGTATTCTAAAAAAAAAAAAAAAAAAAAAAAAAAAAAACTCTGAAATATTAAAATTTTGAGATTAAATCGATGGAATTGATCATTTACTTATTCATCTTTTACTTCCTCATTTTGCTATTTAAATCAAACAGTAATTTTTTCATCTTGCATTAATAGTTCACCATTTCTCAATTGAACTTTTTCCTTGCTAATTGCTCAAAAAACAAGTTCCAAAGTATGATATTTGTGAATCATCTTCAAATTAACCAAAATCTATATTTTCTTCCTCTTATCGATTTTTTTTTTTTTTTTTTTAAACTTTTTGAAAAGAAGAAAGAACGCCTGTCTATATGTCAGCACGTGTTCATCTGCTGTGAACATATAAATGTATATATATGTGTGTTCGATGTATGTACATGTTTGAGTGCAATTGTGAAGATCTGTACGTACGTGTAGATGTATACGTACGTGTTCGATTCAGTTGCACGTGTATGTGTATACGTATGTGTATGCGTATGTATTTGTATATATTTATGCGTGGATGAATGTTTATATATTCGTTTTGAAAAAATTTAAAATAATTAAAAATATATACGTCGCATTTTACATTGAAACATTACTTGATGAAATAAAACAGAATTAAGCAGATTTTTATTTTTAATATATTCTAATTTTACATTCAGGTTCAAATTTGTAATGAATAAATTTTTTATTTCCAAAAATTATACAACAATTTATTATTATTATTATTTTAATTTTATTGAAAGATCCTAATTATCCTAGAAAAAAAATGTTCGAATTATTTTTGATCATCTTTTAATTTTAGTTTTTTTCTTTTTCTTTTTTTTTTTTTTTTTTTTTGAACTTTAAAATTATTTTTGGAAATTTTTCGCTTGATAATTTCAACAATGACAGTAAAATGACAATATCGATTGTTGAAATGTAATGCCATCCCAGAAGATCATTGATTGCAATTTTGAAATTATTTCAAATTTGCACTTTATCATTCCTTTTTGTATTACCAGGAACAAATTATTTGCACTATTCTCTCCATTGCTGCACTTTCTTTTTTTTTTTTTTTTTAAATTTTAATTTTTTTGAACGAAAAAATTTCATTTCACGTTTGTTTATTTCTTACTTAACGCTACAAAAAGTGTTATTTATACGTTTTCCACGTATAAATGTAAATGCTTTATAACTATACATAAATAATTACATCTAACTTCAAATATTAATTACTGTAATAAATTTTTAATGTTATTACTTTTAATATGTAAAATTCTTTTAAGTGATCATTTGCAGTAATAAAATCAATCAAAAAGAGACGAAGTCCATCATTAAACTTAAAAAACGAATTTGTGTTAAATAGAAAATAAATTTTTTTCAAATTTTTTTTTTTTTTTTTTTTTTTTTTTTTTTGAAAAATTGTTTGAATGAGAAAAGAAGTATTATAGAAATACGGAATGAATTATTTAAATTCAAAATCTTTGTTGAATTAAATTCTTTTCAATCATAGTTTGATTTGAAATAGCTTAATATTGCCGTTTACTGGCATTAATTTTTTTTTTTTTTTTAGTCATAGATTTATATTTTCGATCAAAAATTTTAATCATGAAATCATTTAAATGAGAAATTATTAATTTTAATGCTTATTTATTCTGATGTAATTTCGATATGATGAAATTCAATATTTGGAATAGAAAAAACCAATTGAAAATGGATAGTTTCCTATTAAACTAAAATGTTGAATCGATCATATTGATAAATATTTTGAATCAGAATGGATATTTCTGTTATACAGTTTAAACTAAAATAGATAATTTGAACATAGTTTTATTTAATTTTGAAAAATTCAAACAATTATGAAAATTAATAGGTTTTAGTAACTAAATTTAATTTAATTTGAAATGATTAGTTCAATGATAAATAGATATTATGAAAAAAGCCGTCACATATCACTTTTTATATCAATACAAATCAATTTTTATAGCACATAATGAATTATTTTATCTTATAAAAATAATTCAATTTTTTATTACAGAGTTTTTAGTATAATTTTGAAATTATTTAACAATTTTTTTGTTCGTTATTAAAAATACTTGGAGATGAAAGGAAAAAAAATTTATTAATCATTTAAATACACCGCACATTTTCAAATTTTAATTTTAGTCTTAAATTTGCTTCATAATAATCTTAAGTAATCAAAAATGAAATTTCATTTATTTAATTTCATTTATTCAATTTAATTTATGCAAAAGCAAAACATCGTAAAAACTGAGTTTAGATTGTACTTCAGCCATATTTTTAATTGACTAGTACTCTTTTCTTTTCACAATATTCATTTTTTCCAAGAAGCGTATTTGCTTTCTTTTCAAAATTTCAACTTCAAAAAACTTGATTTGTAAGAAAAAAGGGATTCTTAATCAAGTAAACTTACAAATGAACATGATATTTGCTCAAGCAATTTGAAAAAAAAAGAAAAAATTTAATAATCTAATTATAATTTCATTATCACAGACACTTAAAAATTTTATTGGATTGGCAAATTTTTATTTGTAAGTTTGAAACGAAAATCATTGATACATTTATATATATATATTTTTATTCATTTATAAAGTGAATTCAATGATAAAGGAATGTAGAAATAGAATTTCATTTATTTTCAAAACAACAATCCTAACAAAAATGTTTATTTTAATAAGAATAGAAAAGTAATCAAATTAATTTTTTTTTTCAATTACTTCGATACAATCATTGAGTTCATTTTATTGAACAATAACTATTTAAAATTCCATGAATACTTTGATTTATTTTTGTTTCAAAAGATTGTAAGATGTGATTTCACTTTTTTTTGTAGATATGTAAAAAATGATTTTACAACTTTATAAAAAAAAATTATGAAATTCGAATATTCAGAAATTTACTCCTAATGTTTGAATGATTAGTATCGTACAATATAAGCTACAATAGATTTTTTGCTAAATATTTCCATTATTTGGTTTGGTTTAATAAATGAGTAACCTGCTTTAAATGAATATTTCTCATTAAAATATTAAAATTTGAATTTAAATTTAAAAGAAGCAATTTTAGAATTTTGGTGATTTCTTCATAATATTGCGGAGTATCGTCAAATGCTACGAGCAATAATTGTATGTATTTTTTTTTTCTTTATTTTCTTGCTCTACAATTTAATGATTTAAAAAAAAATTCAACTTTTAAAAAATTTTAATATTTGTAGGAAATTTAATAAAATTCATTTAATTAGATTTAAAATTCATAAGATATTAAAATATTTCAGGTGTTTGGTAATTTGGTAATAATTCCTCTACTTGAATTTATTTTATTATAGTCAAAAGTTAACAACTTCACATCTTATATTAAAATTTCGAATAATTACATATTCTTAAGTTCATATCTGAAAAATGCTAATTATTGAAACTATGGATTTGGTATTTGAAATGATATAATACTACTAGAAATGCAATTAATTAAAATAAAACCAAGCAAACTGTGAATTTACGGAAATTGCTCTTTTATCAAATGATATCATTTCAGGTTTATTCACCAGCACGTAAATGCTTTACAGGAAATAACTCATTTGCGAAATCATTTGGCCGCAATCTTGCAAATTATATGAGTTTGTTATATTTCTTCTATATAACAGAAACAAACAAAATTATTTTCCAAACAACAGCATTTGATTACTAAAATTTAAATTCATTAAAATTTAATTTTTTTTCAGCATACAGTAACTTACCAAAATATCCAGTACCATCATTGCATAATACCGTAACGAAATTTATGGCATTTGCTCGACCTTTACAAAATGATGTGGAATATTCAGAAACTGTAGAAGTTAGTTAATTTATAATTGCAATTTTCCTTCATCAGGAAAAATAACAGTAAGTAATTAATGATAAATTAAGGATCTATAGTAATCGTAGTAATAAACAAAATGTTATTTAATGATTTTTAATCATGATAAAATTGATAAATATAATGATGAAAACGTATAATGAAATTAAAGGAATATATATGTAATGATAATAATGATTGAAATGATGATGATAATTCATAAATAATTTTTAGGTTGCAGATAAATTTTTGCAAAGTGCGAAAGCACATGAACTCCAAGCATTATTGGAAAAACGTGGAGATGAAATGAGTAATTGGGTAAGATTAGATATTCAATTCAGAATTATTGAATAAAATAAAAGCAAATTTAATTTCATCTGAATAGATATTAATTTAGATAATTAGATTTTGAACAAAGATGAATATTTGAAATTTCTAACTCCAGTCAATGAATAAAAACAATTATGAAATTGAAATTTTTTATTTATGATATTCCATTGCTTTTTTAAGATATGAAATATGAGAAAAAGCAATCATTCATTAATCATCATAGACCTCATTTTTTCCTAACATTGAATTTCAATTTTTTCATTCGAATTTATGAAAATATTTGACAATAAAAACTTTTGAAAAATTTTTTCAATTGATAAAAGCCTCCAAAATTTCTTGTTATTATGTGAAATTTTTTTTCGTTATATCTGAATTTTTAGCCATTTCTATAAAAATTTTTATTCATTCAAAAATTTCATTAGTGAAAGAAAAAAAGAATTTTTTTTCCGATGTTTAATTATTTTTCAAATTCTATTAATTTTTTTTTTTTTTTTTAATAATATTAATTTATCATTTTATAGCTTACACCATGGTGGATCGATGAAACATATTTACGCAAACGAAATCCATTACCATTTTATAGCAGTAAAGCATTATTATTTCCAAAATTCGATTATTCTAATTTAGATGGACAACTTGAAATAGCAGCCAAAGTTATTCAATCATCTCTCAAATACTATCTTAAAATTGTGAAGTATATCATAATTGCATTAATATTTCATTTTTGTTTCTTTGCGAAACATTTTTTCATGATGCTTAATAAATCAATTTATTTATTTAATCACTCTAGCGTTTTTTTTTTCTGCCTTTAGAAGATATTTAATTGCTTACTACTAATTAAAAACCTATTAACCTTATTAAATAATTACATGTCTATTTCATAAAAAATTTTATTAATTACAGAAATGAATTACCTCAACAAAAATTGGATGACTCATTACTTTGTATGAATCAATTTCGAAAAATATTTGGTACTACAAGAATACCTGTTATCGGCAAAGATAACATACTTTATGGATGCGACAAAAAATCGCAACCAAAACATATTATCATTTTACGCAAAGGCCATGTATGATTTTCATATTCTTCGTTTTTTTTTTTTTTCTTCTTTGTTTTGAAAAATTTAATCAAAAATAAAACTTCGTTATGAGATTATTTTCTCATAAATACGATAAAGATATGCCTTAAAAAATTTGAGCAAACATAAAATTTATTTGAAAGGATATTTTATATTTTATTCAATATTTTGTTTAAAAAAAGTATTGAAATTTATTTAATAAAATATTTCATATTTTATTTTTATATCCCAAAATATTATTATTATTTATTAATTGAAGATTTTTCGGCTATCGGTATTCGATGCAAACGGTAAAGCATTAAGCATTAAGCAGTTAATAAATGAAATGAAAATGCATGTGATACCACAAAGTGAGGAATTTAATTTGAATCCGATTGGTGTTATATCATCCGATCAGCGTGATATTTGGGCTGGTATATATGCAAAATTAAAGGGTATTTTTGAAATTTTGCTTTTAAAACTTTTAAAATCTTAATTACTAAATTATTTCTGATTATAATTTATTTTACAGAAAAAAATATTGATGAAATCAAAATAATTGAGGATAGCTTATTTGCGATTTGTTTGGATGAAGAAATGACAGAATCTGAAAACGATGATATCGATAATCAAGCACTTCAATGTTTTCATGGTGGCGGATGTCGTAATAATTCATTAAATAGATGGTTTGATAAGACAATTCAGGTTTAACTTTTTTTTAATACAGATATATTATTTATTGTTCATTTTAAATCACTTAATTTTATATTTCATTTTTTGCAATCTCTTTTTATTATTTTGTTAAATTTATTGAAATTTAGGAAAATTTATCGAAATTCATTTACAGTATGTCGTAGGAATGGATGGTTATTGCGGTATGACATATGATTGTACACCTTCAGAAGTATCAATAGCTGCAACATTAATGAATTTTATTTATCATGAAATGTAAGCAATTTTTTTCTAATTCATTCAGATAATGAATGATATATTTTATTATGATTTGCATTAAAGAAGAGAAAAATACCAGAAAATTCGAATTTATAATTATCGATAAATGCCACTCATTTTTCATTTGCAAAAATTTTGCTATCATCAGAAATTCTTAGTCCTTTAGTATAATATCGCTCTTAATGGACAGTTATCATTAGAATTATTAAATCAGTATTTCTCAAAAATATAATAATGAGAAAATTTATGAATAAATCCTACACTCATATGTGCGAATTAAAATAATCTATGCTTTTAATTGGCATTTTTTGAATTAATTTATCTTTGCTTATATTGGCGACGAATTTTTTTATAAATATGGATATCAAATTATAGTAAAAATAATGATTTCGATCATAATGATGCATCGGGGACCATTGAACCGACAGTACCAATACGTTTTTCGATATCTGAAACTGATAAAGATTATATATTGCAATCGAAACGAAATATTGATAGGTTTGTTTTTTTTTTTTTCTTTTTTTTCATTCATACTTCTTTGTTTTTGATTGATTATTATAACTATATATGAATTTCTTTTATTAAAAGCATAATGATCTAATATTCAAACATTAAAAAGTAACAAAAAAGAAAAAAAAATTGATTAGTTTTTGGATTAAAAAAATTACTTTCTGGATTAAATTAAATATTACACTAAAATATTTACTTGTTCAGATTAGTGATAAAAAAGAAAATCTTTAAATATTTTAAAATGAATGTTAATTTATTTTTAGGATTGCATCTGATACAGATATTAAAATATTCACATTTGAACATTTTGGAAAGGATTTGATCAAAAAATATAATATTAGTCCAAATAGTTTCATCCAAATAGGAATGGAATTTGCATATTATCGAATGTATGGCAAAGAAGCATGCATTTCTTTGATGGCAACTTTGCGTAAGTTTCAAGATGGACGAATGGATATTATTCGATTACCAAGTCTTAATTCAGCTATGTTTACTAATCAATTTAATGATCCCGAAAAGATTGACGAAATTCCCCCATCGATGATGGCATCGATGCTTCGTGTAGCCATATTACAACATCAAAAATATTCATTAGAGGTGAATTAAATATTTCATGAATTTTTTTTTCTTTTGATCATGCAAAAATTTCAAAATTGTAAAAATTTCAAACTAATAAGCAAAATGGAATTAGTGAACAAATATATTATCAATTAACTTACTAGTTTTTTTTTTTCCTTTTTAATGGAATGAATTGAATTTTTCTATTTAACCATTTATTTTCGCAGGTTATGAATGGAAGAGGAATTGATCAGCATTTGTTCGGACTTAAAATGATTGCTAAGGAATATGGAAAATCAATACCGGAAATTTTAGAAACAAAAGCTTATCAAAAAATGATGGATTTTACACTTTCCACATCACAAGTAATCTTTATGCCTTTTCTTTTTATTTCTCCAATTACTGCAACATTTCAAATTTACTAAAAAATTAAATTTCAACAAACTTTATTCCTTTTCCCTTTTTTTTTTTTTTTTTGGATAGTTATTATTAAGCTTAGATAAAACTAACACAAATACAGTTATTCGTAGGCTCCACTTTTTTCCACAGATTATAAAATTCAGTTTATTAAAAACTATTCTTATAAATTTTAAGATAAAATCACAACGTGTTATTCCAATATGTGGACCATCAGCTTTGGATTGTTACGGTATCTGTTATAATTTGCAACCGAAACAAGTACATTTTACTATTTGTGCATTGCATAGCTGCAAGGAAACTAATTCTTCTGGGTATTTTATTTTTCTTGAAAACTTTTCCTAGTATAAATACAGTACAATAAGAAAAACTGTATGAGAAAAGAAAATTAAGAATCAGATATCATACTTATTTGGTTAAATACAGTACTATAAATACTGTACCATTAAAGAAAGCTATGTTGAGAGAAAAAAATTAAGAATCAGATATCGCATCTAAATATTTAATGCTAATTCTCATTTTATATCAAAGTTACAATTTCCATTCTGTTTAAGAAGAAATGAAAATAAGTAGGATGAATTACGATGCGAAATCTGATTCTTACTTTCATATGAAGATATTACTATAAAATTTTTCATATAAAATATTAATTAATACATCAAAATATGTCATGGAAGTAATTCTGATAGATTATTTATTGGGAATTGGAAGTTGGTACAAATTAAGTAACGAAGTACTTAATGAGTTTTGTTTGCCACAACTACGATACTCAATGATCGATAATACAGTCGATAATTTGAACTTCTCTTTGTAATAGGAAAGTTATTTGTGGGTTATGGGTATTGAGAATTGGTAGAGTTAGATGAATTTTGGAAAGCGCACGCTTGTCGGACACTGATGAAAACAGAGCATTGAATCAATGAATGAATTTCTTCAGATGAAAACTCTTTTCTAGTAAAGTTGCTACTCCATTTTACTATAACAATATAAAATTTTTTAATATGTCAAATATAGCGTAAAAATCAAAAATTTATGTATACAAAGATATTTCTATAATAAAAAGAGATTTTTGGGTTTTTCCGACAATGTATAGTATACATTAATTAGAACAATATCACACTTTATATAGCATATTAATATAATGCACCAATATTTAAGTTTTATTAATATTTGCTGAATATTTTTTTTACAGTACTATATTAGAAGCGATAGCAATTGAAAAATTGATTATCCTCCTCTTTGCCTGCTTATTTTCGGTGATTTATATTTATTTCAGGTTTGCTAAAGAATTGGAAAATGCATTGGTAGATATATGTGCTATTATAGCAAAAGATAATGAAAGAGGCAAATAAATTATATAAATATTGTATAAATTTCATATTTCATTATAGAATGAGATAATTTATTATTTGAAATATTGTATAAAATCGCTTGTTCTACATATATATTGTTTTATAAGTATTCCTCTATTTATATATTTTGATCTTTGACAGATTACTGAACATATCAAATTTATCTACATTAGTTATTCCAAGTTATTTTATTCTACAATTTATTTATTTTTAAATTAAGATTTAATAGTTTGAAAAGTTGTAATTTAAAACTTAAATTTTCCTTATCATTCAAAGCTTAGAAAACTTAAGTTTTAATGATATGATTTCTCACACTGTATATATGGTAATCGATATGATAACAATTTAGCAGTATATTTTCAAATTCTCGTCATTTCGTGTAATTAGACATCCAACATGGTAAGTTTCTTAATTCTGCTATTTCTGAATATTGAAAAAAAAAAAAGATTGCAATCTTTGTTCAAGAAAATGTAAATAAAATTCTTTATAGTAATGTATGTTGTTACAAAAAGAATAAAAATATCAAAAATTTAACTGTTGTATACAGTCTCTCACTTGCATAACTTCAATAGTTTTCAACGTTAACTGTTCCTTCATCATTATTATCACCAGCAGCAATCTAAAATAGCACTCGTAAGGAAAATTTATTAGAAATTCCTAACATATAGCTATATCGTGCTCTTTTATAACTTCATATTTTTCAGCAGTAGTCTGAAACAATGAAAATTTCGAATTGAATCAATCAGAAGATGAATGAACGTTTTCATGAAATACTGAAAGGAAATACTATTGCAGATATAATACTTCTTCATAATCTTTCTCAAGAGGAGCTACATCTTCATATGCTTTGGTGAATTTCGCTTTCGCCATGCTTATTGGGAATTTTCGGAAACCACTTAGGAAATGTGTTAGGGAATACTTTTTTGTTGCGATCAACAAGTGCAAAAGAAATAATCAAAACCAACAAGTGTAGAAAATTCGATAGTAAATATTTATCCAGTATTAATTACAAAATAATTCACAAAACAAAATTAATTCGGTATTATAGAGCGATCAATGATATAAAACGGTTTAAAAGAAGCGGGATTGGAGGAAAAGGCTGCTTCTAGCCGGATTCAAAGGATGTAAGGGAAAGAGGGGTTCTGACTGATTTGTGATTTGGGATTCTAGAGTCGTTGGATCGGAGATCTTTTTGCTGCTCTGGCTTGACTAGGCCAACAATAGCCTTTATTTGATTTACACGATAATTTTAAACACTTTAAAATAACAAATAATGAAAAAAGAACAATAAGCAAGTAATATAAATAATATCAATAGTGTCTTGATGAATGGTTGCTTGTGCTTCTTTGAGATCGCTTGATATTGGCTGGGAACGTTTGCCACTGATACTGATTATCCGTTTAAGAGAGCCTGTTGCTGATGTAGTTCCCTTGTTGCTGATGAACTGACGATATAGACACTGAAAGCTGCCATTACACTTGATGTACTAATGATAGGAATACTGAAGAGACTGTTGCCGCCGCTGATGGTGATATATTCAAAGCACTGATCCAGCTGCCCCGAAAGCTTCCCTTTTTTATGGTTATCCTTGATAGGGGCGGAGGTTTATACATTAATCATACAAAAAAGATTGGTATGGATAAAAACTAAAGGATAAGAGATAAGCAATGCCTAAAATATTTAAACAAAGAACAAATTATTCGACAATTGACATGATTGCAATCATTGCAATCATTTATAAAGAGCATGATATTAGTCCTTATGACATTTCAGACATATTTCAAAATCATTTACAATCTTTAAATAAAGAGCATGATATTAATAAAATTCCGAACATTCGCATGTTTTACAACCAGTTAACATTTTTACACCATTATCAACACGTTTTACAGTCATTTACAATTAAACGAAGCACATGAACATTATCAGCAGATTAGAGGATGGAAATAAAGAGCTGTTATGCGCAATATAGATAAATGGCTTTACATATGAGATTACAAATTCTTATTATAAACAACATTTGGATTATGTCCGCATTTCGGTTCATCGACAAAGTAATAATGACCCTCGTTCATATAAAACCTTTTTGGCGAAAAGAGGAGGGAGGTTTATGGATCGTGGAGATTTAGAGATCATTCATTGTACGAAGGAACAATGACGTAGCCATGGGTAACAATATCTTACTATTAAAGCTAAAGCGGGCGGGATGGGAGATAAAGGTGAGGGTTAGAAATATATTTGGTGACGGGATGGGAAGAAAAAATTTATAAGTGATGAGTCATGATTAACATAATAATTGATTATTGAACATATTTATATAATTTGCTTCGTTTCTCGACAATGCCCTCTCACGTATCAATACACAAAGGCTCGTTTTGCAAGCTTAGATCAAATTTAAAATCTAAATGAGCCCATGCTTCAGCAATGGTTGTTGTATTGGCCAGCACACAAAAGGTCACGTGGCACAGGTGCAACATCCCCATCCGGTACTACTGTCGGTGGCTGTCATTAATGCCTATTTGAAAATTTTAATTTTAGGTTTTTCTTAAAAAAAAGATTTTTTATAGCACGTAAAAATGTTCAGTAACCAGTAATTTTGGTGATTTCTTCAATAACAGCAACAGAACTAGTAGCTTCATTGATGTTGGTCGGCGTAACATCATCATGATACAAAAGACATACTGACATTATGTATTTGCCCTTCGTTGGATTACAATTTATATTAGCAAGATGATAAGTCAGATGAAACAAAATTTCCACTAAATCAAAGTAAGTCATAATAAACCAAATGACTGTTTAAATCAGGATGCTTGAATAATCCCGAAAAAAAAAATGATTTGAAAAGTAAAAAGCAGTGATAGCCTAGTAAAGCAAATCTATAAAATGAAAATTTTAAGCAACTCACTTTCACCATTTGATTGGAAGTGTTAAAGCAAGCTTTGGTGATATCCATAACCGAAAGAGATTCATGATAAGCTTTCTTGACGGAAATCACTGGAGCATATGTGACAGCGGGAAATGAATATGTGGATATGACACTAAATTTGTTTGGAATTCCATGAGATCCACATTCAGCACACTGTCGAAGCGCAATGAAGCTGTGATCGACGAAACAATCTGAAAAAAATTAACTGGAGTTAATCGAAAAAATTATGAGCTGATTTTAATAATCAATATTTCATTCATCGTCAATGACTAATTTTGAAATCTTGAAAATATATCAAATGATTTGTATATTATAAGATTTTTTTTTCAAACATAACTTGATATTGTAAAGCTAACTTGAGCGATGAAACGATTCAGATTGGGATAGGATGGTAGATCAACGTCCAATTACGATGGCATATTTTATAAATAGCTTCATTGTCCATAATAAACGAACAATCGGAGTGTTCGAGAGTTGAATGGGTTGTAAGAATTGAATTATATGGTTCCACTACTGCAGCTGAGACTTGTGATCCGGACAGATCGAAAATTGCAGCTTGCTTTTTTTTTCCATATATAATTGTCAAGCATTCCATTAACAGTGATATAAAACTTGAACTGATACCGCCATCAAATGAATGAAATAGAAGAAATCCTGAAAGACAAAAACGAGAATCCAATCTTTTCCTGTTATTATTTAATTTGCATCTTGTCATCTTTCCCAAATCTTAAGCACAATTTTTCATCCATTCTGAACTGCCGCATACTAGTTTCTTTCTTTTGACTCAGCAAGTATACTGGGAAAATTCGAGAAACTTTAAAAACTGAAAGGTATCTGATAAGTTTTCGCCGATAAACACAGCAGTAACCCTATAATCCATCGCAATTATCGGCCAATCGAGAATCGGTAACCATTTATTCCAGATGAAACAGTATTTTCCGATACGAACCACATCTATCTATCAGCGGACAATACCAATCTTTCTTCATTACATTTGATCTTATTTATTATTGTTTCTTTGTTTAAATCATTTGAAAAATGAATGAAACGAAGATTTATGCAAAATTTTATACTTAATTACTAAAAGTAAAAAGCTAAGCTTTTGGTTACCGATAACAGATGGTTCCAAATCAACTAGCAAAGCACGTGGCACGTAACGTCCACTAGCGGTTTCGGAGAAGAAGGTCGTAAGTGATGATGCATCATATCTTCTGATTCGATTCAGAAGCCACTTCGTCATTTGGTTGAATGCCATGCTCTAGGCAAAATAATTCCTAGCACGCATTACCGATTTGTACACCGGCTTGGCCAATATGCCTAGAAATCACTTCACGCTGTTGCTTAACTAAATTTTAACCATTTCTTTCATTTTTAAATCGTTTAATAAAATTATTAATCATGTCGAATTATTCAATTCTTTTTCTTAAAAAAAAGTATGAAAATTTAATGCATGTGATGCATACTCAAATTCGTCTCAATTTCTCAACTTGATACAATATTAAATAAAGATGGGCAGCTACTTCGATAAAAGGAAACTTAAATATCATAATAGATATTACAAATTTATATTCCTAAATTTAAATGACGAAGACAAGATCTATTCATCGTAAAAAGATTCATTAAAAAAGAAAAATAATATATATCGTTTTCTTTATAGCCAGGTTATTGGAAAACATTATAACAATTAAACTGACAATTTAACTAAATATTATTTGAAATTACATTTTGCCAAATAAATCTCCAATAAAGTTACTGTGCTTCAAGCAATCCCTGCTTTTGGATCGGTTCTCTTCCGAAACTGTAGTTTCATGCAGGAAGAAATTCCACACAGATGAAATATTGAAATTTGACGTTGAATAATCAGACATAATATATTAGCTCTTTTAATCGAATGAATCCCGCAATCTTAGCTAATTATAATACTAATTAATCAAAGTTAAAAACATGAATAAACATGCAAAACACTAACTTAGCATTGGTGGATATCGCAATAAAACACGCTGAAGGATGGAAGCAACTCGTGCAGAAAAACGTGCGAAATAGCACTGATAAAATGTCGTGATAGAACACGCTGAGGAACAGAAGTAGTTCGAGGTACAAACCACTTACATATCATGGTATGTAATGACCAGTAATTGTAAATTCATAGACCTAAATAATGAATATCAAAGATAAGATCTAATCGCCATTAAGACATTTTCTTGAATCATACTGAGATATTGTTCATGATTCACTTTAAAAAAAAAAGTTAAATTTTAAAGAAAAAAGAAAAAATACATCATTTTTTCAACATTAAAAATTGACACTGAATAACCAAAGATAATATATTAGTTCTTTCAATCGAATATTGTTTGCATCATTCCAAGCATTCTGTTGAATGGTTTATTCCTCAATCGCTTCCCTCCCTCAGCGTGTTCTATAATGAAATCCTACCAGTACTATTTTGCATGTTTTTTTCTTCGGATTGCTTCTTTCTCTCAGTGTGTTCTATTGAGAAATGTACCAATGCTAAATTGGTGTTTTGCACGTTTTTTTATGTTTTTAATTGTGATTGATATGTATTTAGCTAAGATTAGGATATATTCGATTAAAAGAGTTAATATATTTGATTACTCAATGTCAGAAGGATGGCATATGTTTTTTTTTCTTCGAATTGCTTCTATCCCTCAGCAGGTTCTATGTATGTACTGGTAATATAGAACACGCTGAGGGATGGAAGTATTTTGAGGAACGACCGCTTAATAGAATAACACTTGAAAGAATGATGTAAGTAATCGTTAGGTAAGTATTAGGCTGAATATGTCGTTGAAATGAAAATTTGCATATTTGCAAGAAAGCTTTGAGTGCATATTGCATCATCCATTTTGTAAGTGTTTATAGATTTCCTGATTTGCACGTCGCATATTCATTAGCTTCAAAAAGGGATAAAAAAGAATAAAATTTCAGTGCAACATATGAACTGATAATAATTGTAAGCATTTTTTGCTTACAATGTAACACTTTCATCGAAAATTTGCATATTTGCAAGAAAGCTTCGGGTGCATATTGCATAATCCATTTTGTAAGTCTTTATAGATTTCCTGATTTGCACGTCGCATATTTTTTAGCTTCAGGAATGGATGAAAAAAAAAAAAAAAAGAAAAAAAAAAAACTTCAATGCAACATATGAACTGATATCTTTTATCAAAAATTTGCATATTTGCAAGAAGGCTTAAAGTACAAATTATTTCATTCATTTTATACGTAACTGTAGGCAATTTTTGATTTGCACATTGCACGCTATGCACATTGTCTTCAAAAAATGTGTTAGCTTTAGGAATGGATGAAAAGAAAAATGGAACTTCAGTTATGTAAGTATTGTATATTTATTGCAAAGTTGTATAAATACTGTGTAAAATTCCTTGTCTTGCACATATGATTTTTTGATAGATGCTCTTTTGTATTTCATGTGTCCTATACAGATTAGTG
Organism: Onchocerca lupi; assembly: GCA_028564675.1. Classification (NCBI taxonomy): domain Eukaryota; kingdom Metazoa; phylum Nematoda; class Chromadorea; order Rhabditida; family Onchocercidae; genus Onchocerca; species Onchocerca lupi. Next base: position 66,663 of record JAOVVO010000062.1, read on the forward strand.
AATATACCAGATTTGTCCACATTAACTATTTTGCTTTATTTTTTCGTTTAAAATTTGTCCAAAACAATTTTACTTCATGTTTCATTTGCTTCATTCAAATTATTTTGTTCCATTTCCTGATTTTAAAATTTATTTTTTCAAATCAAAATTAAAATTTAAGATTTGAAAAGTTTTAATTAAAACTTGAGTTTTTTCCATCCTTTCAGATTTTAAAAAATTAACATGATTTCGCATATAACTGGTAATTGAAATGATAGTAGTTTAGCTATATATTTGGTAACTCTTGTCATTTGATACCATTTGGTATCTATTTCAGTGAAATTTTTGACTGTGCTACTTCTGGTTTATGAAAAAATAAAGATCCGAATCTTTATTTAAGAAAACGTTATCTTCACAACAACACATATTGTTAAAAAAAGAATAAAAATATCAAAAATTCAATGGCTGCTTACAGCTTCTCATTTGCATGATTTCAGTAGTCTTCATCATCAATCATTCCTTCATTATCATCAGCAGCGACCTGAAATAGCATTCGTAAGAAAAACCAATTAAAAATTCTTAACTTAGCTATATTTTAGTTTTTTATAATTTCATACTTTTTAACATTAGTCTGAAATTAGGAAAATTTCGGATTGAATCAATTAGAAAATGAATGAATGTTTTGATGGAATACTGAAAGAAAATGCTAACATAGATATAATACCTCTTCATAGTCTTTTTCAAGAGCAGCCATATCTTCACGTGCTTCAGTAAATTCACCTTCCTCCATGCCCTCTCCAACATACCAATACACAAAAGCTCGTTTTGCAAACATCAAATCAAACTTAACGTCTAAACGAGCCCATGCTTCAGCAATGGCTGTTGTATTGGCCAGCATACAAACGCCACGCGGCACAGGTGCAACATCCCCATCTGGTACTACTGTCGGTGGCTTGTTGTTAATGCCTATCTGAAAATTTTAATTTTATTGAAGGTTTCCAGAAAATAAAAAAAAAAAAAATCTTTATAACATGAAAAATTTCAGTAACCAGATTTCTCTGATAAATTTGGTGATTTCTCAAATTGCTTCTGGAAAATAGCAATATACCTTGAATCCAGTGGGGCACCAGTCCACGAACTGGATCTGTCTATGTTGACGGACAGAACTAATAGCCTCGTTAACGTCGGTCGGCGTAACATCACCACGATACAAAAGACACACTGACATGTATTTGCCCTTCGTTGGATCACACTACAAGCACTTTATTTTATATTAGAAAAATGACGAATTAGGTAAAACGAAATGTTACACTAAATCAAACTGGTATCCTTAATCAAATTAGGCCATAATAAACCAAAAGATTGTTTAAGAAAATGATCTGAAGAGTAAAAATCAGTGGTAGTGTAATAAAGCAAATAATACTTCCAGTTTATCATAAAAATTTAAAACAGCTCACTTTCACCATTTGATTGGGAGTGTCAAAACAAGCTTTGGTGATATCCGTAACCGAAAGGGATTCATGATAAGCTTTTTCGAGAGAAATCACTGGAGCATATGTGACTAACGGGAAATGAATACGTGGATATGGCACTAAATTTGTCTGGAATTCCATGAGATCCACATTCAGCACACCGTCGAAGCGCAATGAAGCTGTGATCGACGAAACAATCTGAAAAAAATTAACTGGAGTTAATCGAAAAAATTATGAATTGATTTTAATAATCAATATTTCATTCATCGCCAATGACTAATTTTGAAATCTTGAAAATATATCAAATGATTTTTATACGTGTAAGATTTTTTTTCCAAACATAATTTGACATTGTAAAGCTAACTTGAGCAATGAGACGGTTCAGGTTGGAATAGGACGGTCGATCAACGTCCAAATTACGATGGCATATCTCATAAATAGCTTCATTGTCCATAATAAACGAACAATCTGAATGTTCGAGAGTTGCATGGGTTGTAAGAATTGAATTATATGGTTCCACAACTGCAGATGAGACTTGTGGTGCCGGATAGATCGAAAATTCCAGTTTGCTTTTTTTTCCATAATCAACTGTCAAGCGTTCCATTAACAGTGATGTAAAACCTGAACCGGTACCGCCGCCAAATGAATGAAATATGAGAAATCCTGAAAGATAAAAACGAGAATACCAGTCTTTCATTGTCAACAGCCAATTTGCATCTTCCCATCTTCCCCAAGTCTCATGCATAATTTTTTATTCATTCTGAAATGCTGAACATTCCTTTTTTCTTTTGACTCAGCAAGTGTACTGGGAAATTTCGGAAAAGTTTAGAAACTGAAGAATATCTGATAGGTTTTCTCTGATAGAGCACAACAGTAACCCTGTAATCCATCGCAATTATCGGCCATCCGACGGATACGATTTACAACAGGATCAATCATATCTCTGCCAATTGAATGATGTCCACGGGCATAATTGTTTGCTGCATCTTCACGACCGGTAACCATTTGTTCCGGATGGAACAAATGTTTGTATTTTCCGGTACGAACCACATCTATAATATCAGCCGACAGTACCAACTTTTTTCATTTCATTTATCTTGCTGTTTCTTTGTTTAAATCATTTGAAGATTAAATGAAACGAAGATTTATGCAAAATTTTATACTTAATTACTAAAAGTAAAAAGCTAAGCTTTTGGTTACCGATAACAGATGGTTCCAAATCAACTAGCAAAGCACGTGGCACGTAACGTCCACTAGCGGTTTCGGAGAAGAAGGTCGAAAGTGATGATGCATCATATCTTGAAGCCTGATTCGATTCAGAAGCCATTTCGCCGTTTGGTTGAATTCCATGCTCTAAGCAAAATAATTCCCAGCACGCATTACCGATTTGTACGCCAGCTTGACCAACATGCACAGAAATTACTTCACGCTGTAGTTTAACAAATTTTTGACCATTTTCTTTTCACTTTTAAATTGTTTAATCAAATTATCGAATTATTCAGGTAATTTTCTCTTTAAAAGAAAAATGCAAATTTAGTACACGAAATGCATACGCAAATTTGTCTCAGCTCGTCAACTTAACACAATGTTCAATAAAGATAAGTAGCTATCTTCTCATGATAAGAAACTCAAATATCATTATAGTAATTACAAATTCATGGTCCTAAATATTAGATGAGATCTAATCTTCGTAAAAAGATTTTCTTGAATCATAGTACTTCATTAAAAAAAAAAGTTAAATTTAAAAAAGGAAAAAATATACCGTCTTTTTTATGGCCAGGTTATCGGAAAACATTGTAAATTCTTACTGAAAAACAGATAAATATGATATGCTGGTAGAATAATAATATATCATATGAATGGTAAACTCAATAAAATTGTTAAATTTATTGTTTATTTAACAGAACTTATTGCACAAATGGCAGTTTATTTAAAAAATATGAAAATAAAAATATACTTAATTTTCCAGTGTCGACAATTAAACTGATAATTTAAATGTTTCATATCAAACTACCAGTTGCTATTTGTAATTACCATTTTGCCAAATAAATCACCCAATAAAGTTACTATATTTTAAGCAATCCCTTCCTTTTCCGAAACTATAGTTTCATACGGAAAAATTCCACACATTAAAAAATTGAAATTTGACGTTGAATTATCAGAGATAATACATTAGCTCTTCTAATCGAATATATCTCACAATTTTAGCTAAGTGTAATACTAATTAATCACAACAATTAAGAACATGAATAAACGTGCAAAACATTGATTCAACATTGATGATTTAGGGATAGAATTTGCTAATAGACAGAAGCCTCCTAAAGAACAAACCGCTTAGCAGAACGCACGTTTGAAACAATGAGACAGGCAATCGTTAGGTAAGTATTAAGCTGAAATGTCGTTGAAATGAAAATTTGCATATTTGCAAGAAAGCTTCGGGTGCATATTGCATAATCCATTTTGTAAGTGTTTATAGATTTCCTGATTTGCACGTCGCATATTTTTAGCTTCAGGAATGGATGGAAAAAAAAAAGAACTTCAATGCAACATATGAACTGATATCTTTCATCGAAAATTTGCATATTTGCAAGAAGGCTTAAAGTACAAATTATTTCATTCATTTTGTGCGTTACTGTAGGCGATTTTTGATTTGCACATTGCACGCCACAATATTTTGAAAGATTTGTTATCTTTATAAATGGGTAAAAAGTGAAATAGTACTTCAATGTAACTTATAATAATTTATAATGTGATAATATTTTTAAAATGATTAATAAAATATTCGGAATTATGAAATATTTGTTGAATTACTGATGATAAACAGTTTATAATATTCTCTCTGACTTCAAATCAATTTGTTAATTTTGAATTGATTCTTCAATTTTTAAATTTTAAATTAATTTGCTTTTGTCAAAGATTATAATCTTGGATTTGTTCGAACATAATTCCAAACATGATATAATTTCAAATCTATGATTTAAAAATGAATTCAATCCTCCGTTTCATTTATAATTGCGTCAGATTTCATTAACTTTCTTGAATCTTAATCTTTTAATGAGCTGATTTTTCTGGCGTTTTTACGGCATAAAAAATTTGGATCGTTGCAATCACATTTCTTTATCTAAATTCAAAATTAAATCAGTTGGGATGGAGAGTTTCATAGAGGTACAACGTGAGTGATTTGACGTGTTGTCGTAGTTGGTTAGGGGGAGGGGTGGGATGAAGTTATTTCAGGAGTTGAAGGATTCGGGGATGTACTTGCTGCCGGGATTCCGGATTGTTTTAGCAAATTTCCGTTTTTCCCGGATTTCTACTGTTTCATCGCGTATTCCTGATGTCAGGAGAGTTAGGGTTAGGGGATGTGAGGGGTACGGGGAAAGAGCATTGCATTTCGAGAGACTGCAGACGGCATGAGGATTTTCATACTGTGTCACACTGCCAAAAATTTTGAATGTTGTTGCAGAAGAGTAATATTTGGGTTGAAAAATCGGCAAAGAGTGGTAGGGTTTTGCTGATACAATGCTATAATGAGAGATAAGCAGCAGAGATTAGTAAGATTTGTGTATTAAGAAGAAAAGGAAATTGATAATAGCGTTGGAAATGATAAAAACAAGAATTTCGAAGTCAACTCTATTTTTATTCGTTCTCTTCAAAAAATTTATTGTTTTTCATTTGTTTGCATAATTTACTGGATATATTGAAATATTTGCAGATTATGTTCAATAAGCTTCAGTGCTTCAATAAAGATATATATAGCGATCTCAGATAAACGATTCTCCCATTGCTTTTTTTGTAATTTTTTCGACAAGACTCATTTAATACTTACAATTGAGTCGATGGATGATGCTGTGAGTTTGATTTGAAAGTTTTTATTTTTCTTATCTCCTTTCAAGATTTTAACTCTACAAAGTATTTGTGATAAATAGGGCATGTACTTAAATTAAACAAGCCATAAAAAATTGTGCCGTAAAATCAACAGCAATAAATTTGGTTTCTCTGAAATCGAGCATCTCTCAAAGTAAATATGATAGATAAATTATATGGTCATTCAGGATGATAGTCATAAAAAGTTTGAGAAGCATGGTTTTATAAATTGATTTACGGTAGACAATGTCCATTAATAAAGATACTTCTTTATTCTTGTTGTTAATATGATTAATATGATAGGATGCTAATGTAGAAATATATGTTGTAGAAAAAGAAATTATGTTGTGATAAAATACTAATAATAGAAGCTTAAGATGAGAATCATCAAAGCATTTTATTGAGTGGAGAATCACTATGGCTAAAAAAATATGTATCAAGTATCTGTTTCAGCATACCGATCCACCATTGCCAACGTGGTTTCAAGAATTGCGACATGTGGAGAAAATCGTGGGCATCAAGGAGGAAATTGTTGATAGGGATTTATGGCATCTTTTTCTAACATTTTTTTTATTTTTTTAAGTCTTAGCAGTTTCATTTATTTTTGTAATTAGAATCTCCATTTGTCTGATGTAGATTTGAATTCACGCCAGCAGCGATAGGTATTGGTGCAGGATATCATTAAAGACGTGAAATCTGTAAATTTTCAACTATTTTATCTCGGAAATTATTGCAGGCGGAAATATTCAAAGGAACGCATGAGAACAGTGTCGGTAGCCCTTGTACTATGTCTAAATATTGGTGTTGATCCCCCCGATGTTCATAAACCTAATCCATGTGCACGAAAGGAATGCTGGATTGATCCAGTGGGAATGAATCCTCAGAAAGCTGTCGTTAAAATTGCTAATGCATTGCAAAAAAGTTATGAACGTTGGCAACCGCGTGCAAGGTAACTCGGTAGCAGTAGGTTATTTGCTATTTAGGTATTGTGTGTTGTGTACAATGATGAGTCTGTAAGGATAATGAAGCTTGTTTGGTTATATAAATAATTCGTTAAATTTCTGGTGTTTTTTGTAACCAGAAAAAATTATGATTCGACTCCTGTTTATATTTCCTACAGATATAAAGCAGCCAATGATCCAACAGTGGATGATGTGCGGCGCTTATGTCAAAGTTTACGACGCAATGCTAAAGAAGAACGCATTCTATTCCATTACAATGGACATGGGGTCCCAAGACCGACTGAAAATGGTGAAGTGTGGGTTTTCAATAAAAATTTCACTCAGGTATCTGAAATATTTCAAATATATAATAGAATTCTTCTCTTCTTCAGTCTCCTTCGACTAACCAATTTCTAATATAGAAAACACGTTTCAGTATATCCCTCTTTCGATTTTTGACTTACAATCATGGATGGGTCACCCGGCCGTGTACGTGTGGGATTGCCATTGTGCTGGTCTAGTTGGTAAGTCCAGAAATTTTTTTGGCATAATTTAACTCAATAATTGAAGAAAGATTATTTTCTATGAGAAGTTTGATAGGATTCAGTACTGGTATGAGTGTACCAAGCCTTGACAATTGTAGTTTTCACATCTTGACAAAAATAGTTCTTCAAACTCATGTTGGAGATAATTAATGCTTCTTTTCTGATGTTTTTTGGTTCCTGTCATTTAATTCCTTATTTCAAGGTATCTTCATAGTTCCATCTCTCTTTTAAAGTGAAGCGGGATGATAGAGCTATCTTTTATTTTTTCTGTCATTGCATTTCATATGTCATGATGTATTTTTAGTGAAGTCTTTCTTTCGCTTTGCTGAAGATCATGAAAAAGAATGGGTTAAGCAACTCGATGAACATATGGAAACGCGTCCACCACCATTACCTGTCATTCAAGCCGAAATGAGTCTTGAAGAAATGGCAGCTGCTTTTGGATTTCGGAAGAAACCAAATTTTAAAGTAAATTTTTTCTAAAGATATTTGTAGATTTGAATTAAATTTTATAAAGTGAGTTGGTTTAAATTGTAGGAATGTATTCACATTGGAGCATGTGCAGACCACGAATTGCTTCCAATGGATTCAAGACTTCCAGCTGATCTTTTCACGTCCTGTATTTTAACGCCAATCCAAACTTCAGTGTTATGGTATATATTGAAAAATGACTTAGAGGTGTGTAATCTTCATCCATATTTCATGGACACTATTTGATCAGATATCATATTTGCGCTTTATTCAGTGTAATCAATAATGTTTTAATACTTTAGGATCGATTTCCGGTAACAATAGTCGATAAGATCCCTGGTCAGCTAAGTGATCGTCGAACTATGCTTGGCGAATTGAACTGGATATTCACAGCCATCACCGATACAATTGCATGGAGTTCGCTTCCAAAAGAATTGTTCCAGAAATTATTCCGATTGGTACGCTTTAAATTTCTATCCTTTGGCAGATCTCTTGATTCAGCTCTTCAGGAAATCTTTTATTTACACCATATCGATTGTTATTAGTACAGTTTCATATTATTCCATTGTTCTTGCACCATTCTATTTTTACTTTAGATTATCTTTTTTGAAATATCAGGATTTCGCTATCCATGAATTCGTTTTTCTTTTTATGTTTCCATGCATTATTTTGGTTATATTTCCCACCATCCAAATTATGAGTCTTTTCATATTATTTTCCAGGATTTATTGCTTGCATCAGTATTTCGAAGTTTTGTATTGGCTAATCGAGTAATGCGCGAAAATCAGTGTCATGTCGTTTCTCGTCCCTCTTTACCATCTGTTCATAATCATCCTCTTTGGGATGCATGGGATTATACCATCGATTTATGCCTGAGCCAAATGCAGGGCTTCACGATACCAAAGCAAAAACTTTGGACTGTTGCAAAGGAAATATATTTTTCACGTTCATCCGTTCGTCATGAATGTATGTTTGAGTTGAAATTAATTGTTCATAAGTTAATAATATCAATAGGCTGTGAAGGTTTAAATCACGGATCAACGGTTTAACCAATGTTGTTGTGAACTTTTCCGTAATATCTAAGAAAATCCAAATGCTATCTATAATTTCATCATTACTAAAAGGCTTCCACAAAAAAGTTCTGATTTTGATGTTCTTTCTAACATTTAATCTAATTTTTGAGAGAATTTTCAATAATTTGATTCATTTTGTAGTGCTTATTGATGTGAGTTCCCAATATGCATCAGTTGATGACGCAGATTATACACATAATTGGTTTTTCATTGAGCAATTGCAAGCTTTCGAAGTTTGGCTTAAATATGGTGGTGAACGGCGAACTCCCCCACAACAGCTTCCTGTTGTTTTACAAGTACTTTTGAGTCAGGTACTGATTGAGGGTTGTTATAAAACATTAATATATCTTTTTGGATTGTTTAAATTTTCAATTATGTTATGCTAAGTTGAAAAAAATTTTTGAAATTTTAATACAAAATTTAAAAAAAATGATTGTAATTATTGTTTTGAGGTACATTTTGAGGTACATCGAGTGAAAGCGTTGGAGCTTTTGGCCCGCTTTCTAGATTTGGGTTCATGGGCCGTAGGCCATGCCCTCTCTGTCGGTGTATTTCCGTATGTTCTGAAATTGCTTCAAAGTGCAACAAAAGAACTACGACCATGGTTGGCGTTTATTTGGGCAAAAATTCTTGCTGTAGAAACAAGTTGTCAAGTGGATCTCATCAAAGATAAGGAGCGAGGGTGAGTTTTGCGGAGAGACTGAATTTGAAAGTTATTAGTTCTAATAATTACTGCAAAAAAATTAAATTTTAAAAGAATGCATGATATCTTTATTTTTTTTTATTGCTTTTTGTTGATAGAGAAGAAAAACCAACATATTTCAAACAGCTAAAATGTGTAGTGAGGTGGTGAGAAATTGAACTTGGGATACAATATCGAGGACAAATCTGAGAGATTCTAAGAGATTATCTATTATCTAAAAGATTATCAAAAATTAAGAAATATATGAGGAATTTATTTTCTGCTTAATTATAGACCGCATTTTTTTTTTTTTTTTCAGATATATGTACTTTTTGACGATCCTGAACGATCCTAATACTAATCCACGACAAAAAATTGTCCCAGCATTTGTAATGGCTGCTTTGATTGAAAATAACTATAGGTTTGTATTCTTAAATGACTGAAGTTTGTCGAATAGTTTTCATTTTCCTTAAATATGTATCATTTTAGACCTGCACAAGAATTGTTAACCGATAATAGATATGTAACACTTTGTATCGAGCTTCTATCAGATACAGCGCTGCGACAGTGTAGAATGCTCCGCTTGTGGTTACTTATTGGTCTTGGACGACTTTGGGCTGATTACGATGATGCCAGGTGGCAGGCGATTAGATTGGCTGCTTATGAAAGAGTACATATATTTTTTACAAATTTTTGAAAAATGACTTTGAAAGAGAATCATCATCAAAAAATAATGATCCAAATATTGTAAATAGCTAATTCAAATTAAGGCTAAACTCTTTGCACTTCCCAGTTGATGATTTTTGTAGGTTCTTGAATTTCTGGACGATTCAATTCCAGAAGTACGTGCAGCTGCAGTATATGCAATTGGATGTCTTGTAAGAAATAAGTCGGAAAATATCGAACACGCCACAATTGTATGGTTTTATATAAAATTCATTTTGCGGATCCAAAATCAGTCAATATTAGAAATTCATATGGATAATATGCGGTTCTAAGTACAAAGCAAACATTGTAACACCCCTAAGGATTTGATTCCTCAGTTTGTAGTAATTGTGAGAGGCGGTAGATGCTTTTAATCTTAGTTACAAAGAGATTAAAGGCTATGAAGCAGATGATGTAATTGCACTAGCCATAAAATACATTAACCACGGAGGCTTTAAAGTAGCAGTAGTCTCATCATATAAAAACTTGTTTCAGTCGTTGAATTGCAACATTCTAATATTTGATCCTATTAAAAATATATACATAGATGAAAAACAAGTAATAAAAAAAATTTGCCATAAATTCAAGCAATCTTTTTTATTTTCTTCAACTAGGGATATATCTGATAACATCCTTGGATTCTAGGAATAAGTCCAAAAACTGCAGTTAAGCTGTTGTATGAATTTGATTCACTGAATAATATTATGAAAAATATTAGTTACGTGAAACAAACGAAGATCTTAATATTTCCACAGAACATAAGTAAAAGTGAAAAGTGTTAATTTCGAGAAAACTTCTATTGCTATCTGAAAAAGTGAGTCATTATTTTTATTATTATTTAAGATTTTATAGATTGATCATGAAGTTTGTGATAAACTTTCGATGAAATGCACTTTCGATGGCTCAGTACTTGTTCGTGCTGAATTGGTTGTGGCAATGCAATGGTTTATTATTGATTTTGAAAATCGTTTTGCTAGTCTATCAATGGATCTTAACGAAAAGATTGAGCAAAAGAAATTCAGGGAAAGAAAACTTTCGGTGAAATTTCAATTCGTATTTTTCAATCAGCTATGAATTATGTTTGCTTCATTTCAGCATCTAAACTTATAACCATTTCCTTATATTATTTGAATGCATTGCAAATTGTTATTACACGTTACATATCATAGAGACTACACTTATCTCATCACTTTATGCAGAAATTTTTTAATTTCTTTTTTTAGTATCTAAATGCATTTCTCTCAATTTAGGCAGGTGAACAAGAAATGAAACCTTTGCGTTCAATTGACGAAGAAAATGATACATTCGTATCTCGTGGTTATGATCGTAGCCTTCCAAGGTTCACTTTCTTGTTTAAAAAATTTTGTTTTTGTTACTGTTTAACATCTCTATGCTGCTTCATGACTGCGTAACTTTTTCAGATCAGCATCTCGAAGGCGAGTCCATTTTCTGGAAGCTCCATTAAATTCACCTCGAAGATCAAGTTCAATGAATTTCGGTAAGCACTGTTAAGAAAACTCAGTTGTTACTTAGCATAAGAAATAGTTGAATTCAATTCTTATTCATTTAGTCTTTGATTCAATTAATTTCATAGTGGTTCCACTGCTGAATATTCTATCCATCAATATGAATTGAAAGCAGAAAAAAAAAAATTTCCAGATTCTGTCATTTTTATGGTTACAAAAAAATCTGTCACTGATACATATACCTAGTGCCTGGTGAGTGTGGAGTGAGATTTAATGCATCAGACATTATCATTTATAACTAACAGTGAGTTACATCGAAGATGAATATCATTGATTTCTGCTGATTTATTGAAGAATCTTATGTTTTAAGTTTCTGGAGTGGTTGCGGATAAAGTTTACTCACAGTGGAAGTTGATGTTTGATGGCAGCTCATTAAATGATTTTTCCACTAAACTACTGGCTTCCACAAAAGAAACGCGTAACGAAAATTTTAAGTGTGTTTTTATTTTTGTATATTATGATGGATTTCTAGAAAATATATTTCTATATTTCTAATTTCAGAATTTAATAATACTGCTATGGATTTTACAATTCTAATATTTCATATAATATTCTAGGAATAAAGCTATTAAACAGATTGAATTCTTGGGATCGAAAACATTCAATGACCAATCTGAACGTATTTGGCTTTCGCTTCTCAGGCTTTCTCTGGATCCTGTTAACAAAATCGCTGAGATGGCGCAAGTTAGCGTATCAAGATATTTTGTTTAGAAATTAGTTATTCAAGTATAAAGAGCGATTTTTAGAATCGATTACGTTATTCATTACGTTTTAGAGATTTTTTAAACTCAATTTCTTCATTTTATTTTACATGAATGAGTCTTAGATCACTTAGGGTCTATGCTCATTGTCTTACTGATTTTAATTTTTTTGTGCTTGTAGACCCATCAACCAGTTCTACAATTCCAGTATAACCCGTTTAGAAAAAATCATTATGTTAAGGTATTGATCGAACATGTCGATAAGTTAGCAACAACAAGGCATGAGAAGAAAAAAAAACTAAATTGTGTTGAAAGAACATCGTTAAGCAAGGTTAATGTTGATTTATTTTAAAAGTATAGGTTTAGGGTGAAATCACTTTCCTAACATTTGCATGAAGAAGATAAATTCAAGAGCATTAAAATATTATTACAGTGAACTGATTTTTATACGTTAGTTAATGTCTTAGTGATATGGAAAGTTAAAAATCAGGTGATTTTTCTGCATCATATAAATTAAAAATCAGGTGATTTTTCTGCATCATATAAATTAGAGTATGAATGTTGCTTCGAGATTATGGTTTAAGCTACTTGCTATGTTTCTCAGTTATTTAAGACTTACAGACTCTTCAGTTTTTAGCAGACTGAATCATGTTCTATGGAAGCAGTAACATTTACTGTTGGTTCACCTACATTGGATTTAGCAGCGACACCACCCTATTTAGATGATCATATGCGCAGGAATTCAGAAAATACATTGATTCTGGATTCTCGACGTCAAGAACAATTACCAGTGTTCCATCAGTCTGCAATCTTCACACCTAAACGAAATGTGATATTTTTGTTAGTAATGAACTGACAGTTTATCCCATCTGTTCATGTTTAAAATTGGAAGCTTTCAGTTTTCAAGAATTCATGTATTTTCCAGATGTATTCACCAACAATCAAAAGCTTGACAAAATTGGATGAAAGTTCTTCTACAGAAAAAGAACCGGTAGTTGCTCTAGTAACAACGGATTTTGTACCGTGGTGCACAAGACGATTTACTGAACCCATTTTGGATGTAATACAAGGCTTGTTAATTTAACTTTAATTAATCAGTAGTTTAGGATACTTTACCTGTTAAGCTCTTCACCAATAAGAGCATCGCTTCTTTGGTCTTTGCATAAGATAGTACGTGTCATTCGCTCGAAACCAATTGCTTATTTATTATTTTTTTAATTATAGGAGAAGTTGGTGATGGCATAACCGATCGTTTGGCAACCCATTCCATGCCTAGTGATTGGGCATCACATAAAGACGAAGGTTTACAGCAAACTTCAAAGAAGGAAATTCGAGCGCTTAAGGAAGAGGTAACATCAATTGTCAAATTTCCAAAAAAAAACTTTTTTAGCAATTGTTTATCGATGGCTACTATACTATAACAATATATTTATTGCTACATATATAGTTTATATGTATATATATAGTTTAGACAAAAAGTGATGTTGACACGTTAAAAGTTTAAAGAGAATATTTTGAGGGTTAAATCGTAAGCTACTTTCTGAATGTGTCATCCAGCATGCAATCATTTCGTTATCAGTAGTCGCATTGTATTGAATGGCAGAGTGTTGTTGATTTTTCATCTCACTTTTTAAGCTTGATTGTTGAAGAAATTTGGGTTTTTCTAATCCATTTTTTTTTTTTTTTTTTAGAAAGTATTTTTTGATGGTCATCCGTTGATTGTAAAAACAGATGCGGTAAGCAGATGTTTGGCTTGGAGCCAAATAAGGCCTCACTTATATTCATGCGATGGCGAAACAGTGACCATCTGGCGATGCGAATTGCAACGGTTGTTCGATGTTCGGAAATTTCTCTGTCGCAATGATAATCCCTTTGTTAATGTGAGTAGTTTCGATGTCGATTGGAAAAAGCGGTGCTTCTCAGGAGGAGCTCTGGAGTATTGTTTTCCGCTGCTGAAATGATCATTAAGTACCTTTTCCTGCCCATTATTTATATAGAAATGGTTCCAAAACAATGCAGTTGCAATGTTATTTCGGGATGTAGGATTCCAAATTATTACTGTTTTTTTTTTTTTTTTTTTTTTTTTTTTTTTTTTTTGATTTGATCATCGTCATTCTGATCAAGCACCAATTTTAAACGAATGATGTGAATTTTAGACTATTTAGGATGACTAGTATATTACCATGTTCGATATAAAAATCGGTATTCTGCAACAGTGAATAAACCTTCGCACTAGATAATTAGAAAGTAATATTAATTATGAAGTAAAGCAAAGTCGTCCTGTTATATTCTGCAATGTGTATTTTTAAGTTTATTTAACTAAATTTCAGGATATAGTTACCGATTTACACGTAATAAATGAAATGACTCGTGAACTGTTAATGACTTGTAGTGAAGATGGATTGATGAGAATTTGGGATCCGGGCTATTCCATCTATTCTCATGATTTTGAAACGGAACAGCAGATGATAACAGCTGCTTATCTTTTAAAAGATGCATCAGTTAGCATTCCAATGAATAAACATCTCGCGTCTGTTTTTAGGTAATTCTTCCATTTCATAGTGTTTACTGAAAGATTAAACAGCAACCAGGATTTCTATGTATTTGATGCAGCATTTTTTTTTTATTTTTTATTTTTTTTTTTTATTTTTTTTTTTTTTTGTCGTTGCATTTGCATTGGTGGATGTCTTCATAAAGGAGACATGAGATAGATTTGAAAAAAAAAAAAAAATGCGTTAATGATTTCAATTTTTCTCCGAAATCACAAATTCAAAGAACATCAGCGATATTTTTTAGTTCTTTTCTCGTCAAATTATTTCAGTGTTTTCATTACAATTTATATCATTTAAGTTGGAATCAAAAATGTGGTCTCTTGGCAGTTTCTGGTAATGTGAAGGTATGTCGTTTATGGGACGCCCACGCGGAAAAGAGTATGCAGGAAATTCAAATTGGTGCCAAAAATTGTGCTGTCACAAAATTGAGTCTTGATAATTCAGGAAGCAATCTCCTTGCAATTGGTATAGTTATATTTACATAAAGTGCTGTTGTTAGTGACTGAAATGTTTTTCATTTTTCAACAATCGTGAAGACTTTAATGGAACTTCAAATTGTTAGGATTTCGAGTATATGTTGATGATTGTTAAAGTTCTTATTGTTTTTTAAGCATGACTATCTTTTTAGGTCTAAGTGATGGATTAGTGAATATTTATGATCCTCGATTACCTGACAAATCGCGACGTACAATGTCATTCCGAGAACTTGAAGAGCCAGTTATTGGACTTTCACTTTTTTCTAATCTGATGGGTGAATCTTCGGAGGGGAACCTGAGATTAATTGCTGGTTCAAGAGATGGCGAAATACGTTTGTGGGAACCGCGAATGTTCAGAGTTTGTCATTCACTTTTTCTTATGAGAAATATTGAGATTTGTGTAGATCTGATATGTTGTATTTTAACACAATTTGATCTTTGAAATGGAAATAAATTAGTTGAAGTTTGAAATGTTTTATTTTATTGGATTTAAATTATAGGAACCGGTAGTGAGTTTTAATGCCTGCAGTTCCCCGAGAAAAGACAGCTTAACAAATATGGAAGTTCACACCCATAGTCAGGTATTTTTTTCTCATATGTTCTTCTGATTATTGAATCTCAAATCTAATATTGCGCAAAAGTTGTGTTGCCCGACACAGTTCTTCAAAAATATGTTAGGAAAAATCTGTTTTAATTAATTATTTACTTCAAGCTGTTTATGGATGTTTTGTATAAATTTATTATTTGTTTCGCCAGTTTTTCTTACTAAAAAACTTGAGAAAATCCTGTTAAATATTTCTTTCATTTTCACTGATTGTTCTGGAGGTCGCGATGAAAAATTCGATTTTTAAATATTTTATACCAATAACAATATAGTGCATTATTGATTGTTGAAAATGGATTGCCTGTTCCTTTTTAAAGATTAGATATTAGCATTAGAAACCTTTGATATTCTAATCATTTTAATTAAACTGAATTTAGTTCAGCAAACAAGTTTTCAGTCAAATTTTGTTTTATAAATTATTTCAGTGTATTGGTTGTATAGATGATGCAGCCATTGTAAAGTTGTTTGATGTGAATGGCAAGCAGTTAGGTGAAATTCGCCAGGACGATTGGTTAGTTGGTGGTCGGATCGGAACACTGACATCTATGCGTTTTCATCAATTGCTTGTATCATTAGCTTTAGCTACTGAGAGCCAAACAATCAGTTTTTATCGAATGCCAGATTTGTCGTAATTAAGCGATTCTTTTTTTCAAGTTTTCAAAACTTTCTAGTCTAATTTTATCTGCATTACTCTGATTTTACCATGACTTTTTGGTATTTTTCATTATATGAGTACTATTTTTAAGTACAAATTTAACTTTGATTTTTGTTTTTAGAGCTCATTTTTTAGAATCTCAAAATGCCATAATTTTTAATTTTCCTAATCCTTCTTAACTGGTACAACTTTTGACCGGTGTAATTGTTCAAAACGACATGGTAAATTGTGCCGGTTGATGAAATAATCTTGGTCATTGGATGGGGTCCAGAGATAGGGCGAAATATAGTTTTGAGACAAGAATCCTTGAAAATTCGTTTCTCAGCTGGGTCTTATTGCTGAAACTGAGTTATTGTTTGGATATTTGTCTTTTAATTTCAATTATTGCTCAAGCGATTTTGCGCATTGTGAATTTTCTTATAATTTGCAATGATTTATGTATATATTCTCGTATTCTGTCTTTTCATGTTTTGCACAGGCCTTCTAACTGTATTATGTTGTGTATTCTCTGTAGCTTTTCTTTTTCATGGAGAGAGTGATTTTGTCACTGATAATCCAGAAATATTGGATATTTGAATGATTTGTATTAAATTAATGATTTCATATTCACTTTAAGATTTCCATATTAAAGTTAGATATATTAGAAAAATTCATTTTGTTTAACGTTTTGATCTGTAAATTTTAACAATTGAAATTAATAATTAGATGGTTCTGTATAGATGTTGAATTTAAGATTTCAGAAGTTTGAAATTATTTTTCATATATTCCGGACATCATCTATATTTTTAGTTACGATTTGATGAGGAACGATGTGTATTGAGGTATTGGCAACTATAATGTTAAAAAAAAAATGAAAAAAAAAAAAACCTACGAGTAGACAATTAGGCAGCGAATATGCTAAGAAAAATTAAAATCCCGTAGGGAGTCAGATCATTGCTTTCACATTGTACATTTGCATGAATGATTATTTTATTGTTAGCAATGATCTGAATTTCCAGATATTTGTTAGTTCATTTCATCTATCCGTTCATGAAGCTCAGAATCACTGATGTTAATTTTGATGAAATTGTGAATGGATAGGATCTATGGTCATTTTCGTATGCTTTTGCATGGTCTGTTCCATTTGTATTGCATGTCGCGAGTGACCTTCAGTATTTCCTTAATATCTTTCAAAATTTCTGGTTTTGAATTTGCGTCATTAAAATTGGAACTATTAAACAAATTGGAATATTTAAAGTCCTCTTATTGGATTATGACTGCCAGTTTTTTTCCTTTTCTTCTTTTTTTTTTTTTTTTTTTTTTTTGCAAACTTTCACCGGATAGTATTACCAATGCTTCATTCAGTCTTAAAATGAAAATTCTTGGATTTTGCTCATTTCATCTCTTTGTTTCTGTTAATCTGTTCGTTATATTGTGAATTTTGTAAATGTGTAAAAAGAGAAAAAATAAAATGTTAATATTTATTCCTTTTGTTTGAAATGAATAAAATGGTTTTTCTAATTTATGAAAATGGGCGCATTACAACGCAATAACTGCTTCACTGAATTTGGCATGTAAATAAAGAACCATTTGTATTTAAAATATATCAAGGTGAAGAGATTAGATGGTAATCATTTAAAAAAAAAAATTGGCTTAAATTGCATTTACTTTCCTACAGGTTTAATCCATTTGTGGCTAAAAAGGAACGATCATATTTTGATGTTTCCTTGGTTGATTGCATAATTTCCAGTTTTCGTTAAATGCATTTATCGCTCCTTAAGTTTTCCCGATCAACAATTCGCCTGAAACAAGAAGCTCAGAAATGTTTAAAAGTTAGTTTTTTCTTTATTAGCAGTAAAAAACTTAAAGTTAGCTAGGATAAAGATGAGGGATTCATTCTTGGAATCAGCAATAATGAAGATGAGGTATTCATTTTTAAATGTTTAAGGGAAATCACTTTAAATTCATTTCAACAATTTCAGGTAGCAGTTATTGGTCCACCAAATGTTGGCAAATCATTGTTGACGAACAAATTGATAAAAGCAGGTGTTGCAGCAGTAAGTTCTCAGATGGATACGACACAAAAAAATCAAACAGCTATTCTTACCGAGGGTTCATCACAGTTGGTATTCGTGGATAGTCCTGGAACGGTGGGCATTAAGCATGCAAGGCAGATCGTGAAAAGTCCCGACTCACGAATTCTAAGTGGTTAGTTTTGGGAATAGATTAGTGAAATGTTTCTGTCATTTAAATAAGGAGGATTTGAAATAAGTTGTATTTGGATAAAAAGTTCGAGTAAAGTTAGAAAAGGAAGTTTTTTGACTGCTTATATAGGCTAAAACTTAGTAGCTATCTTCTCATGGTTGAAATATTATCTAATTTAAAGATAATATAATTTGAAGTATTAAATTCCTTCTTTGCATTGCAGTATATTGTGAGTCTTATTTCAATGACATCGAAAGATCTTTTCGCTATATTTACTGAACATTTAAAGTATTCCACGTAGGATCTTCATGATAAACTAAGATCAGTGTTTCTGGTACTTTTAATTTTTTCCCTTTATTGTTTTATGTGTTTAAAAAAGTCGAAAATAAAGGGATCAAAATTTTTTGTAGATCCAGAACATGCGGTAGAACAAGCTGATCATATTCTAGTGGTGCATGATGCCACAGTATGTACTGATTATATTTTACACCGCGTACTGCATATGCTTCATCGTTACCGACAAATTCCTTCAAGTTTGGTACTGAATAAAATTGATCAAGTTAAACAAAGGTTCACTTTTAGAAGTTCAATTTATATTCATTCTTTATCTAAAAATTTCATAATCTTGCAATTGCATTTTTTTTTTTTTTTTTTAATAAATATAGATTTTCTTTTTTTTTGATTTGAGTTTAATTAATTAATTTATTTATTTTTGCGTATTTTTTTTCTAAGCTGGAAAGATTCGAAAAATGGAGTAAATAGCATTTTCGTCAATATGGTAGAAAGTAGTTACGATAATACAAGCCGAGATACCAATACAAGTGATAAACTATCTTCTATTGGTAGATAACATTAAGAAGAAAAGCAAATTTTTAGAAATTTCCTTTTTCGGAATTTTGGACTTTTTTGAAAATATGCTTATTTTTTTTTTCAAGATCTGACTTGCTAGCTCTTACTCGAGTTCTATGTAATGGTGTTGTGGATGGTAAGCCGATTACTGTTAAAAGGCATAGTGGTGGACAGTTGGCCAAATTATGTGGCAAAATACGTAAAACATCTCGTGAAATGTCACTTCATACTGTTGAAGAAAAGGAGCAAGATGAACAGTGGCAAGAGAAATATAAGTAAGACAGAAATTGGTACTTGAAATACTTTCTTTTTTTGAATACTTCAGCATCATATAAGAAACTCTTTCCAAATGGAAATTGAATACCTTTAAATTGCTTCAGAGAGCTTATACAACGGCCTACATATAAATGTAGTTGGGGAGAAACCAAACAGCTTTTTGCAAATATCAAAGGATGGTCGAATTTTCAAGATGTATTTTTCGTTAGTGCATTGACTGGAGAAGGTATAGATCTGTTGCGTGATCACCTTCACGAACTTGGTTTGCAAAAGGTATTTTTCGCAATTTTCAATATGGAAATGGCATTACTAAGATTATGGTGCAGAAAAACTTGGATCTGAAAAATCGAGAAAATACTGCAGTCGAGGAAACATTGCATGTATTGGTATTTCTTTTTTTAAGAATAATGTAAATTTAGATGTAATCATTTTTAGGAACACATTTTTAAGCAAGAAATTGTTACCACTAAAAAACCGGTAATGATATGCCAGGATGCGATTAGAGCAGAATTTTTAAATCGGATACCGCCTTATATTGCATATACCTTGAAGGTAAGGTTGTTTGCAAATTGCAAAAATATAAAACTTTTTCATCAACTACAAGTTTTATTACTCTGCTATCATATCTCTGAAATAACATTGACAAAATTTGAATTCTAAACTTTATATCACATTTTCAGTTAATCGTATCACATATTTGGCACTGGGAAACTTTACTGGGATTATTAAGTCATATAGTGTAACAATTCTGATAGTAATATGAATATGCCTGAATATTTTTAAGCCTGCAAATAAAGTGAGCCTAACAATCGTATGAGAAGCCATGTATAAATGAATAATTTTGCATCTATAAAATCAAAATTTCAACGTTCCCGAATATTGGAGATTTTATAATTTAGAATTGGAATTTTATGACATTCCCAAATTATTTTTCCTTATTTTACAGATAAGGGTAACGGAATGGAATATGGAAGGTGAAGTGTTACAGATTGTTGCTGAAGTTGAATGTAAGAAAGATCGTATAGCTCGAATTGTAGTTGGAGAACATGGCTTGACAATTATAGCTGTTGCTAAGGAAGTTAATGAATCATTGCAAAATTTACTTGCACAACAGTTATTTTTGCGTATATTGGTTAAAGTTGAGGGTAAATTGTTCGATATTTTACAATATAATGCACGAAGGAATGTTACCAAAAAATCTATAGGATTATAAATGCGGGAGATTGTGGAATTGATTGGCAGCTTATACTTTTGGAATTTTTTCCAATAATAAAGCAAATAAGTTTTAATCTTCAAAATATTGAGTGATGTAAGAAATCAAAATGTTAATTCAATAGCTTTGTTGAGTTCTTATTATATATTATTGATAGGTGCATACATTTGAAAGATATTTATACTGTTTTACACCAAACTTTGTACAAAAATGCATAACTTTATTAAGATATTTTTACTATTTTTTTTTTTTTTTGCATTCTCTATACGTCAGTAATATAACTAATAAACGAACTATGTCAGCTTCTTTTTTACACAATTAAAAAATAATATGTATTCAAATGGACTATGAAAAACATTTTCTAAATAAATTAAGCAATAATTACTATAGATAATTATGAAAATGATATGTATGGAAAGAACCGTATTTCTAATAGAATGATAGCGGGGAATGCTTCGTGATTTCGATGCAACAGATATCTAACAGTTGATTTTCTTCAAATCACAATGAGAAATGAGCATAAACTATCCAAATACCATAATTGCAGACAATTAATTATAATTGTTAGTGTAAAAAAAATATACTGAGTTCATATTAAACTATTTCGCGATTTCCATTATGACTGTAACGAAATCACGACAATCAATGAAACAACGGTGTTTAAAGAATAAATGGTAATTAACAGCTATTTAAGAATATATTAGAATAATTACTTATTGGCAATTGACTCTATATAAACTTTAATTCGGATTTCCGCACTAAATACATGGGATTTCCTCTTCTTTTTTTCCTCCTATCGCACCTTTCCGAATTTCCTCTTGATCTTGAACTTCTAGTTTTAATATCCAAAAAGAAAGATTTAAAGATTTAACTAAGCGAACACTTAAGGTAAAATCTAATTGATTACTAATGAAGATACTTTCCTCGGATTGCTCGTCTCATATATCGTTTTCATCCGTTGTATCTTGTATTTTGGTTTTGGAGCTTGATGGGTCGAAAAAGAGCAAAGGAAACATCCCAATAAGACATCCAGCAATTAATCCAATGCCACGTCCAAGGTTTGTAACTGCTCGAACAAAAGAAGATTCAAGCTGGAATGAAAAGTTCATATTTTATTTTCCTGAAAAAAATTTGCACTTTTTTACCTGTTCAGAGTTAAGCACTGGATGTTTGATACCACATTTTGACACAATAAATTCAACATAATGTGCAAGGCCTACTCCAGCAACGTCTGACACCGTATTTCCAAGAGCTGCTGCAGCCATTGTAGACAACGCTAACCAGGTACCAATTGTCTGAAAAATATCCATTGCAATGATCACTATTATCATCCATAGAAACATCGATTTATTGTTTCTATTTATCTTTTTTCTACTTTTTGGTGATTTGATAGCTCGCCACTCGACTTTCATGGCATTCTCTATCTAAAGAATGAATGTTTATAAAGTATGAGAAGAAAGATAATATTGTCTTTCATTTACCACACAAATTTATCTTCTATAATAAGATTGTAAAAAAAAAGGAAACCATACGACAAATTTCCTGAAAGAATACATATCTGAGAATACATACTTTATCAATATATTCACCAGCAATAATCATGATAACATTATCAAGAAATCCAAAACCAATAAAAGGTATTGCATTTACCAAAAACAATTGATATGTTTGCTGATGTGAAAGACGCCTCACTGAAAAATGAAAGCATTTAAAATTTAAACATTTTTCAAATTTGAATTCCGAAACTCAAAAAACTTTAAGTTTTCGAATTTAATTCTCTTAAAGTGAGAAATTCAATTAATTCCATACTTCAAGCATCATAAGACTAATAAGATCGTATTATTGAAAGATTGAAATTTGGAAAATTTTCGAACAAATTCTCATAATATCTCAAATACTATTAGCATTAGTGATATCAATCAACAGACGGCTTAGTAAAGAAATTGAAATTGAAGTTCTGAACTTCATTTTATATTTCATTACAATTCTGAGTAAAATAGCAGAAATTCTTTTCGTTTTTATTCAAAACAACAATAAGTAAAACTTTTAGTGGACGTAGTAAAATTCATCAAATTGTAGAGTTAATAAAAAACTTATCGAAAATTATTTAAAGACTTTCGCTTCATTTCTAATTGAACAATAAAGAAGATATTATTCGTAAATGTAATCAAATTTATTTAATCTTACCCATTGATATATTCGGTAGAAGCTGCTTTTCGAGATTACCAAGAGCAGTCTGCAAAAGTTTCCGTTCATTTGATGTTAATGCTGTAACAAGTGCTTGTGCTTTAAATTCATTTTCAATGCGTACTTCTTCGACTTGATCTACCGTACCTAAAATTCGTACTGAAACATTGCAAAAGTTAAAAAGATAAAAATATCTATGTAAAGGTTAACTTTAACAAAAATTTACTTATTTACTATTTAATCAATAAATTAATCGTTGCAAATTTAATTGTTTACTTGATAAATTAATTAATAATTTACCAAGTAAATCAGTAACATAATAATAATTGCTACATTAGTCCAGTAATTAACTATCAAAATGCAAAGGAAAATTCTAAACAATCCATGAAATCCTAAGAATTTAAATTTGAAATTAAAATAGAGGTGGTATCATAAGGCCTTTATAAGAGTTATTTAGGCTACGTAGCAACATTTACAACTTTGCGAATTTCGGATAGAATAATTAGATGTTAACAAGCAAAGACCACCTGATATGCGTCGTCTGATGTAAGCCAACCTTCGAACACAATGATGGATAGAAATCGGCCTTGAGTAACTTATGGACAAACAATCCTTGAGTAATAACAAACTGAATGCAGGAGGCATCTCTTCTCACCATGTAATTTTAGAATTTCTCTCGAACTTTTCCTGGAATTGATTTAAAATCCTCGCAAGATGATAAAACATTTACATAATAAGAAGATATCGAACAACGATTATTCGCAAATGAAGCTCGAACAACGATTATCCGCAAATGAAGCTTGAACAATGATTATTTGCAAATAAAATTCGAACAATGATTATTCGCAAATGGAGCTCGAACAACGATTAAATTAGCAAATGAAGCTCGAATGACGATTATTCGCAAATGAAATTCAAACAGCAATATTCGCAAATGAAGCTCGAACAAAGATTATTCGCAAATGAAGTTCGAACAACGATTATTCGTAAATGAAGGAACGAACAAAGAAACTAGTAGATGGTAAATCAAAAATTTTACATAACAATAACATATTGCTTAATCAATTAATTAACTAATTAAGAAGGAAAAATCAATCAACTTGATTAATTAGTTAACCAATTTTTTCTGACCCTTACTTTTATTCTTTACTTACTGTTGTCATTATTTATCCAAAACTTGTTACTTATTTTGCTCATTACTACGGGCGAAATGGAAGAAAACTTCTTGATGCTTTAGAAAAATATTTTACTGTAATACAAAAATAAAGTTTTGGCTGTCTCTCAAATTACAATTTGTCCATAATCAATGCTTATCAGTATCATTGGAAACTTATCAATTATATGAGATGTTTTCAGTTTAAAAAAAAATAAATAAATTACATAAAGAATGCATATGTATACTTTACCAGGCCTTTTTGCTATTTATTACACTGTATCAAATCTAATTTCTGTTATATATTATACTCGAAAGTTAAATTCATTTCAATTTTTCATTGTCTAAAAATTTGTCTCTCAATTTTTTAAATACAATTTCATCACATTTTGTAATTTTATTGAAAATATCGATTTTTGATCATTGATGAATATTTAACAGATTTAAAAAAAAAAAAAAAAAAAAAAATGGAACAAATGATTAAGGACAAATAACTTATGTTTTTCCTTTTTCTTCCGAAAATTTGAGGTATAAAGGAAGAAAACAAAAAATTAGATTAAAATGAATATTTAAGGAAGGAGTAAAAAAAGCCTGACATTATGTTTCTAGTATCTTTTTTTCATCGATAAATAAATATTTTTTTGTAAGCAAAATTATGATAAATAGTTTGTAAGATAGGATTGAATGAAAGGAACAAATTCATAAACTATCAAAATAGTTCATTTATTTTTCTTTTTTTTTGGCCATTTCTTTTTCTGGCCATTTTCAGGCCCAATATTCTTCTAGGAAATCAAAGAAATCTCTGCAAATGAAACACTCCCAAACCAGAGAAGTTTTTCCCAATCATCAATATAAAGCTCTTAGCTAAATTTATGAAATGACTTCGACCTAATTATAAATTTAACAAAATTCCTCAATTTTTTTAATATATTAAATCTTTGATTTTGGATTTCTTTAAAATACGAAATTTTCATACTTATTCATATGTTAAGTGTAACGTTTATTAAGTGATACATTGATTCAGAAGTTATATATTTTAATCATGTCAAAACAAGAAAGAATACCAGAACTTTCATTTCCTTGAAATAAATGTGTGTATTTGGCTCATTAAGCCAATTTGTCAATAGAAATTTATTTTGAAAGAAATTTAATTCATTTCGGTTACGGAAAAAATTCGATAAACATCAATTATGATATTTAACCCTGACAACAGATAAGCCACTGATAAAGCAAAAGGATCTAATATACAATTATTTTGAAATCATGTAGATGAAAAAAGTAAAAAATGATGTCTGCACCGATAAAATAAATCGATTTTATTGCAACTGATAAAGCAAGATTTTAAAAGTAATATAACATATTTAACAAACCATTCATTTTCATAAATTTCTGATTTCCTATGAATATTCTAAAAATAAAAATCAAATAAATAATGAAAGTTACATGAATGCTATAATCATGATTTTTACATTAATTAATGAACCGGCTTAAGATATGATAAAACATTATATATCGGCGAGATTCATTTTATCTGTAACCACGCTGTCCATCGTATCCACCACGTCCTCTTCTGTCACCACCACGTCGACCACCATAACTTTGATTATGATATCCTTCGTATTCTCTCATTACCTTCAGTAAATGATGGTAAATAATGATAAGAAAATGATGACAAGAAGCATGGTTGATATGAACACATACTTCCTCGCCTCCTCGCGAAAGAAATAATTATTTTAACAAACATTAGATTATATAATATCATTGTTCGAAAATAATCACCACATACCTGACTTTCGAAACCTCCACCTCGACCACTGCTTTTAAATCCACCTCCTCCATAACCTCCATAATATCCGCCACCACTTTGGTAACCTCCACTATTCTGATAATATCCATTACCACTTTGATAACCCCCACCACCATAAATATCCTGAGAATTTCCGCTTCCTTGATATCCACCGCTATTTCCTCTATAACCACGTCCTCCGCTACCTCTATAATCACCTCGTTGCCTGCCTGAAACTTATTTTCCAATAAATACAGAAGTTCAGCTGCAACAAAATTAGTTGTAAAATCAAAAATATCATACCGCCTCGATCTGGAACGCGATCCTTTATCCAAGCAGGCATTTCTGGTGGAGGAGCTCGTAATTCAGAAGGTCTACCACCACGATCTCCTGGTCGATCAGTCATTAATACCTAGAATAATTCATTTCCTTGCGACAGATACCAAAATTACACATGATATACTTGAAACAATGCAATAACTTTTTGAAGGGAATTAAAAAAAAAAAAGCAAATTTTGTTTCAATCCAAACGCCTTGTTTTAATACTAATAATACAATTGAATGACAGAAAAACTAAAATAATCGTTCTTTTATCCATCATACGTTTACGCATTATAATGCTATTTAATACCAAGTCTTAAAGAATGATAGGCCCAAAATTGTTTTTATTTTATAGTTCAATAGGTTATGAATTGCATTAGGTTACTAAAAAATTTTTCCTTTTAACATCCATATCGATGACTGAAACATTAAGCAGAGGAGTTATGATAAAAGAAGAGAGAATAATCATATGTTTGTTGGAAAGAAGAAATTTATACAAGATTTACTTTATATAAAATGATAAGATGATCAATAAAATTGCTTGAATAAAGAAAAAATAAGACTGGAAATTCTAACCTTATTTAAACGTGATGCAGTACGTTCCCGTTCTTTCTCACTGATTATCTTATCAACTGTTAGAAGAGAATTAGTCGCTGCAAGCAAATCATCCATGCCTACATCTGATGTTAACATAATCTGTTCCCGTTGAGGACGATATATTTCATGCAATTTGTCCTAAAAAAACCAAAAATAAATGATAATGTTTCACTTCTTATTAATAAAATAAGGCTTGAATCTTGCGTATTATTAAATTCAGATTCCTGAGTGTCCTAATTTATGAAATAAAGGTTAACCTGCATTTTTTTTATACGATCGGACCAAGTGAACGATTGAATTGTAATATCCAAACGTTTAAGTAATAACAGAATTCGAGCTCGATATTCCTGTATTAATTTTTCGTTTATCGCTGCTATTTTTTCCCATTGAGTATCACTCACCGATGCAGTAAAAAGTGGACGAGGTTTTTCTTTGCATTTATTTATCTGTTTCTCAACCTGAAAATCAAAGAAGTATCAAATTAATGTATATTTTGCGAAGCATATCATTTTTTTTCTTTTTCATTGGAAAATGGCAAAAATGAAAATAAAATCAATCATTTACCCTTCTGTTACTGACATGCATATTTTAGGAATTATATTAGTTGCAATGTGAGAAAAAAAGTAAAAGAAAAAACTAACTAAATCTTTTAATGTTGAAAAAACTTTCTCGGCTGTCATATCACCAGGTAATTGATTCACACCAACGGCTGCTAATGCATTTTCTAGATGAAGTACTTCATCACTTTTGTACTGCAAATGATGAACTTCAAAATAATATTTATATTTGTTGAAATGAAATTGAAATATCTCACACAGTAAATAATACCAATAATCTTAATTGTCACTTGATCAACGACAAAATTTTAAAAGCCAATTCTCATGCCATATTTTATTATGTCTTTTGAATGTTTCAAAATCCTAGAAAACTTTTTTTTTTTTAACATAAAAGAGAAGAAATGCATCCATGGATCAAATGATTCAATATTAAAAATCGATCTGAAGCGTATTCAAAATCAGAAGAATTCCAATTCAAGCTGAAGTTAGAAGTCACATTATACTTTTCTAACGAACTTAATTCCAAGGAATATGAACTTCTCCGTATGAGAACAATTCCGAAAAAGTGAAAATGAAAAAAAGAGTTGACTTAGGTTTTACAGTATTCTTAATTACTAAAAACTTTAGTTTCCAAATTTTCAAATAGAAATTTCAACTTTTAATTCCTTTTTTTTTCAAGCTATTGTATTGATTATTTTTTTCCGAAAGAAAATATGTGGGATAATTTTTAGAAAAAGAAATGTAGAAAGTAAAGGATTAGAAAATTAATCATAATCTTGCGGCATTCTTGAGGATAAACTTAAATAACAGCTTGCAATAAATTAATCTTGAAAAGTGAAAATAAACCTTAAATGCTTCTTCTTGTAGCCGATTCAGTGCAGTTAATCGAGCGCATTTCATATGTCCAATAAGAAAACTAAGCAATTTAGTTCGATTTTCGATTGACTGAAACCTTTCCATGACTGGTCCACGTGTCAGCGCGTCCACTGGACATTCTGGAATATGACTATTTAATTATTTATGCTTAAATTAGTGCTGCCTAATAAATGAGATTAAAATATTTGAGAAAATTATGTTAAGAACCAATATATTTAATCAGCATACGTTGTTGCTTAGATCTATTTCTAAGAATAATTTTCATCTCAAATTTTCTTCTTCATTTCTTTCATTTTTTTTATTCTGTTCTTAATCTTATTCGAACTTTCTTCTTCCAAATCTTTAAAAGCTCATTAATTTTTCTAAAAATTTCTACAAAAAAACTGTCATCGTTATTTATTTTACGAAAAGGAAAAACTATTACCTAATTCAGATAACATCGAACTAAGCTCTAGCAAAAAAAATTCCATATTATCAGGTCCAGTAGGTGCATGAACTGTTTCATCCAAACCATACAGCGCTGATATCTCATTGCACATCCATTTGATCAACTTGCAGAAACGCAAATCTTCAATACTTGCTTTTTGTACATCTTCTAATTCTTCCGGCGGAAAAATATTGAAGCTGAAAAATAGCTCAAAATTAAAATTTCTTTTTCTTTAAATAAATGTACAAGAAAGGCAAAAATTATCTGTTCCTGATATTACTCAATCTTTTATTTGATTCATACGATTCAATTTAGATCGATTATTAACACTGAATTTCATAAACAAACTTTAAAAAATATACGAAACTTTTAAATTCATTTGTCAACAATCGATTTGAATTTAATAATTTTTTATTTAAATAAAATAAGATATAAAATGCTGCAAGCAGAAGAGAACATTATTACTATTTTCAGAATTCCAGTTGAACTCAATATATGTCATTTTATTATTCCGATAAAATAACATGATATGATATAATCATTGTCTGAAAAGTTAGTTAAATTGTTTCTATCAAAAAAAAAAAAAAAAAAAAAAAAAAAAAAAAAAAAAAAAAAAGAAAGAAATCTAATCAGAATTGCCATAGCTCAGAAAAATAAAACTGAAATATGCAACAATACATTTTACTTACCCGAAAGAAGCAATTTCACTAGCAATATAGGATCTGTGATTCTGTGATATTCCATCCATTTAAAACTGAAATTAATAAATTCATTTTTTTCATAAAATGTAAATTTCGAGCAAACGAATTTCACAATTTTCACTCTCTTTTTTCGGAATTTATTAAAAATTTAAATATCATAAAAGTGAAAAGGATATACGAAACATAGCAATTATGTTGTTAAACACGGTAAATACAGTAATCATTATTCAGTTTTACAATGACGAAAATAGTGATAATGCCAAATTCGCCACCAACGGAGGATGAATGCATGTTTGCTGCAATCGGTTCACCGTTTCCGGACAATCCGGTTCGAATATCCGGTCAAACAAACATTTATGGCACGCATTCGGTATACCTATTTTTAGTCCAGCATGGAATAATGCTCTTTTTCATACATAAGTAAATTGAATTAACAACTGCCGATAACTTGATGATGATGAAATGCTGATCAATTTTGATCATTGCATTATTTCAAATTGATTTATATTCTTTTAAAAAATTTCTTGTAAAAAAGATCTCAAAGAGAATTAATCCTCGTAATTGTTTATATTTACTTTAATATTCAATTCAATAGAAATTTTTTAAATGAGAATAATGAAGTTTTATTCAAAAAATAATTGAAATTCAAATGTAATTATTTGATAATTCTTATTAAAAAATGACAAAAATTGCTCAGTCCTTAAAAGAAATGTCCTAATAAAGATAAAATTCTATTATCCCTTTCCACTTTTTATTTATTTTATTTTATTTATTTTTTTTTTTTTTTGTACTGCTGAGATGAAAAGATAGCCGTCGTTATCGAATATATGAATAAACATTGATAGATAAAGTTTATGAAATATTTGAAAAGGATTTAAATTTAATGAAATATAAAATCGTCGTTTTTATTCTCTCTCTCTCTCTCTCCACAATTAGTTAATGAAAAATTTTGTGTGAATTTTTTTTTTTTTTTTTTAAATTACAAAATTGAAGAAAAAAAAACTGTTTTTATGTTATAAAAAAATACTGAAATAAAAAAAAAAGTCGAAAAATATTGAAATAAAGAAAATTTAGCGAACTAAAATTTGAGAAAAAAAAAAAGAATTCATATTTGAAAAAAATTTTGGGGAGATATTTCGGTTTATCTAAAATAAATAATTATTTCGATTTATTCATAATTCAATAAAGTTTTTTATAAATTTCAGGTTGACATGCGTAACAAGAAAAGCTTATATTATTAGTCAGACGATCGGTACAACAATTTCGCTGTAAATCTAAAAGCTCATATTGGGCAATTATATAGCAAAAAATTATATATTAAGCATTTAAAATGGCTAAAATTTCGATCGATCCTTTCTTAAATAGTTACTTGCAATTAATTTCTAACTTATTCCTATAATTAAGTATAATTGCTACTAATTAATAACTTATACCAACTCTTTCCATCTATGAAAAAACTCAAATTCTTTTCTTGTACTGCCAAAAAACGAGAAGTTCTACACGTAAGCTGGGAAAAAGCAAGAAAAAAAAAAGTCAAAACTTGACCAATCTTTCCCTCTTGAAAAATTTAATCTCAATTAAAGAATTAAATATACCCCTACTTAGCGGTCTATTTTTCTTGACAGAACAAAAAAAATAAAAAAGAAAAAAAGCAGCAATCTTCACCTTCATAATCACATTTCACTGTTTCAATTCATTTACTATTCTTTTTTCAGTAAATCAGTAGCAACTACTAGCAACTATTTGAATCGAATTGCCAAAACTGTTTGAGATTTCAATATTCATTATCTCTTTTACCACATTTAAAAACCGCAAATGATAGCAAAAACATCTTAGCGTTAATTTTAAAAACAGTGCATTTATTGGTAAACCAAAATAACCTAAAAATGCTAAGATGGCATATAATTTTATTTATATCTGTCACCACAATAATAAATGGACGAAATATTGAAATATTTTCCAAAACACTATTTATCAACTCACTTCATCATACAATGAAAGTAATATTTAAGGAAGCATTTTGTTACAAATAATAAGGAAAAGAGTGAAAACTTTGACACAGAAGTAAAGAACTCGTTTGCATGGCATGTGCCATATAGAATATCAACACTGAAAAAATCTTACAAGACCGAATGGTTATGAAATTAAGAATTTACAGAAATTTTACTCGTCCCTTTACCTAGACGCAATATGTTGGGGAAAAGCTATGGAAAACTAAGGACGTTTCAAAATTCAAATGTCATTTCAAAAACTTGAAATTTCTAAAAAATCCATCCAGAACATAAAGGAAATGAATCATCATTTAAGAAAAATATGAAACACCGTACAACACAATACTCACATTTTTATAAACAAAGAAAAAGTAATCTCTGTAGAAACCGGGGAAAGGAATCATGATATCAATAATCACACATAATTAAATTATGATCGTAATTATGATCCTTCCGCTTGATCCACCAGTTCTGCTGGAAGAGGACTCTTCGGATGCTTCGATTCGAAATGCTCCTTATAACTCCTTTTATCCATCATTTGTGCCTGGAAATAAATGATTAGTTAAAATTTCAGTAAAATGGTTCTCTTTAGGAGAATACTCTAGCAACATAGATCACATTTTGCTCCAATAGGGTATTTTTCATCATAGCGATGTTTACATATTTCGAGTGATTTTTATTCTAAGAGTTTCCATCGCATAATTTATATTCCATTTTAGAAATGTAAATCACAAAAGATAAATGATCATTGGGTTATTAAAAATAACAGAAAAATAAAAGAAACACTTGTGCGACATAAAGCAGCTCCATTCTAAATAACTGATGTTTGAACTGAAAAATGAAATAATGAAACTAATTAATAAAAAGTCTCTCGCTAATTCCATAAAAATTAAAAACAAAAGAATTTTATCAAAAATATTTCATTTCATTACATCTTAGCAAAATCAAGATTTGAGAATAACATTGATTAAGAAGAAATTAACAAACTGTTAATTAATCAAAGAAAAAGTTTAAATATTGGTACATGAAAAAATTACAATATAAACAATAGTTTATGTATTATTTTTGCTGAAACTTACCATACAAACAGTGCATTTATAGATAAGCGATTTGAGACACGCACCCTTCTGGTCATGTCCGATCGACTTCTTCAATGCTTCTTGCTTCTTCAGATTCTTCGCCTTAGCTTGCATCTTCATATGTCCGCGCGTCATTGCTACTGGTTATTGATTCTAGTGCTGAAAAAAAATTTAACTGTATAAATTATCTAGAGCTGTAACGAAAAATCAACATAATTGCGACACTCTCTGCAAAAAATACCTGAAATCACTTCTTATTTTATTTATTAAAAGATGATTGTTTTATGAGAATTATCAAAACTAAAAACTCCAAGATCAGTCAAAATTTTCTCTATTCATGGAGCATTATAAATTTGATCTATCTTGAACTTCATTAATATGCAGTTATTTAAATTACAATTCGATCTTCTGCAAAAATAGCTTCTTCAATAACATATTTCTTGCCCGAAATTTGCAAGAAGAAACTGTGGCTCCATCGAATATTTTGTGTCACAGTTTAACTCGATTTAAATTGAACATGAAACCAAACAATTCTCAGGTAAAATCTTTGGCTTGATACCGAGAAAAAGTTGTAGAATTTTCAAATCGGAAAACAAAAAGTTTATTTTTTTTACCGGTAGTTGGAAACCCACAATTAAATATTACACAGTGAAGATAAAATAATTGTCGGGGAAAAAACAAGAAGACATTGAAACCACTGCTTATAATTGCACTGATTGAAAAGGCTGATACCATGAAATGTAATGTGGTCAGTAGTGATTTAGTACTCTCTTATATTATATATCACTTAAAAAAATAGCATTGCCAAATCAATAAAATCAGAAAGCAGAAAAAGGAATATTCATAAAATATTCATAAAAGAAAGAAATAATATACACAACTGTGCCTTCAAGAATATAATAATTACGAAAGAATTCGATAATATGTCGGCAAAATATATGAACAATAATCTTCGAGTAATCTTCAATATATCACAAATGGAAAATGCGTGCTAACATAGTTCGAATATATTTATGCCTGAACATTAACCAATTCTGGTGGAAGCGCAGCCTTCGGATGTTTCGATTCGAAATGCTGCTTGTAGGTTTTCGGATCTGGCATCAGCGCCTACAACGAATATTTTTAGCATTTGATTTTGCGAACTTGCTAAAAATCTAAAAGATACTTATCGGATCATCTTTTGCTTGTAGAAAACAAATTTTTACTTCTTATTAAATTCTTCCACCAATCCTATGAAGTTATTAATTTTCCGAAAATTTTAAAAAAGATTAGCCGTATAG
This sequence comes from Onchocerca lupi, assembly GCA_028564675.1. Taxonomy (NCBI): domain Eukaryota; kingdom Metazoa; phylum Nematoda; class Chromadorea; order Rhabditida; family Onchocercidae; genus Onchocerca; species Onchocerca lupi. The sequence goes on from JAOVVO010000062.1 coordinate 100,386, forward strand.
CTTTTTATGTCACATAAATTTGTAATACAATTCACAAGACTGCAACCATTATATATTTTAGATATATTGGTTAATACGAATTGAATATCTGAGGATGAAATCTAAAATGATCAAATCCTATAATCAAATTCAAGATAAAGAAAGATTTCTCGCCAAGAAATAATTCATTCTAAAATCATTCCATTGTAATAACGGCCATTTCAAAATGACTATTTCCTTTAGCTATTAACTTGTACCCATGTTATTTTTTTACATCTATTTCATCCGTTTCGACCAAGGTGTTAAAAAACAACTTCCAAATCAATGGATAAAATTCTAGTACAACCTATGCGTTTTGATAAAAGCCAAAGGATAAAATGGAATAAATGGAAATCACCAGTTTAAAGTTACAAAATCTAAAAAATTTACTAAGTTATTCATCATTGTGTATAATAGATCACCGAAAATCTAAGTCAAATTTGTCGAGTGTAACCGAACATCCAAAACAAAACTTTACCATACAAACGGTACACTTATGTGTCAGTGCTTTTATAGCAGCCGCTTTCTGATCATTTCCCTTTGATTTTCTCAATTCCTCTTGTTTCTTCAAATTTTTCTGCTGTGACTGAAATTTCTGGTGACCACGAGCCATCGAGTTTCTTTGTATTTTAATACTATTACGCTGCAAAATATGCAAGCATTAGAGATCAATTTTTTTTTTCCTTTTAGGTTGCATGACAGTTTCCACGATGAATATTTTGGAATGGTTTCACATTACTCGAGAATTCCGAAAAATCAAAATTCCACAATATTCAATATTTTATTATCTTAGAGAGACGCAAAACAGCACGAGCATCATGAAATCAGAAAAATCTATGATCCAAACTTCTTGCAATGCATTAGAAAGGATAAGAGAGTTATTTTCTATAATAATACAAACAAAGTTGTCCCCAAAATAAGGTTTCTAAAATCCCTGCAACAAGAATAAACTTTGACCTTGTTAAATCAAGTTCACTAACGAAAAATTGAAAGAAAAAAGATGAAAGTTTTACTATAAGTGGCAAAATTTATCTAAATGAATCCACATAATCTTTTTGATTTAATGAAATTTGAAATTTTCGATGCAATTAACTTCCGGCAATCACTTCCCTGCCAATAAAAAAAAAAAGAAAAATATGCTGAAAAATCGATTGTTTTATAATGAAATATATTGCAAGCCTAAATTATTAACATTACTGAGCACAAAACAAGAAGTAAAGGAAGACATCGTATAAGTTCCAGAATAGCTGCAAGGTAGTGAAGTTTCCAAGATGATAATAGCAATTAACTTCCCAATAAAAAAAAAATAAAAAATATCCTGACACACTCATGACTAATTCCACCAAGAAACGGATAATCAGTCAGGCGAACTTTTCATTCAGCATCGTTTAAAAGATTTATCGTTTAAAAATTTTTAATGTAGCCGCTACTATAGTATAATACTAGATACAAAGCAAAGCTAGGGAAAAGGAAAAGGGAAGAAGATTAGATATCATAGTTGTGTAATCAAATATTTTTTTAAAACTACCTATGATTCAAGATTTTCCGAAAATAGTAAACTGGAATATTCGCTTAATCTTTTCCACTCTATAAACACTAAAATCAAGCTTATATCTGATAAAGAAATCGATGAAAATCTAAGAAACCATCAATCATTTTTTCATGAAAACCGGAAGAAACATTCATCCCCCATTAATCACAATATGCTCTTTTAAAAATTCCAAAATCCCTAATCCCTTATCTCACATAAACAAAATCCATTCAAAATAATGCAACCCGTCAGTGCATATACTATTAATGCACTTTTGAATTAAAAAAATAGCAATATTAATGAATGAATTAGTGATAATATAAATATGGCAAGAAGCCAATAAACTCTTCTAATAGCAGGAGAAAATAAATTGTAAAGAAGCTAACAACTTTATTTTACAAACAAATAATTTATAAAAATATTTCGTGAACGGCAAAAATGCAAAGAGATATAACAACTATTCTCAGAAAATGAGCATAAAACATAGAGCTACCATTCACTCATCCTAATATTATTTGTCACCGGAAAGAGAAGCTCATCATTTCTCTTAAGACTTTTTGCAAACAATTATGAAATTATGAAATTGTGAAGAATAATAATAAATTCAAACAATTACAAAAGAGTAAGAGAGTGTAAAGATTAAATTATTCAGCGCAAATTAATTATTTTTTTAATCGACCTTTGGTTTTCTATTTTCACTGAAAATTCTTGACTTCGTACTATAAATTTATGATAGCATAAGAAGGAATCCTATTATTGAAGACTTCAGATAACTTGAAAGAAACTGATTTAATTTAGAACTAAATAATACCTCAGACAGATTAAAAACGTCACAATGAGAGTCTATTAAAAACTATTACATATCAATTCGACAAGATTTGACTGCTGGAACAAAGAATAATGAAAATCTAGACAATTTCACAGACAGCACCTAATTTTTCAAGTTTTGCTTTCAATTCTTCAGCTTCATTTTTACTTAAATCTTCCTTCACCGTACCAGGCAATGCTTCCACAAATTTTTTCGCCTGTACCAGATTGAAACCTTCCATTATTGTGCGGATTTCTTTTATTAGTGGGATTTTCTTTGATTCATCCAATTTCGTTAATTTCACTGAGAAAAATGTCTTCTGCAATGCCTCAGGTTTCTCCACCTTCGCTTCTTCTTCTTCTAGAACAGAAAAAAAGAAATTTAATACGCATGAGAGAAATAAATTGCAGAGGAAAGTTGCGGCAAAAAAAAAAACCTCGCTTATAAAAAAAAATGTTTTTAAAAACATCGATATTTTTTTCTGAAAGTCCAAAACTTTATGACCGAAACTTTTACTTGTAATAGAGGTAGCTGAAGTAGCAAAAGATTGAGCAAAAACGGGAGCGTCTGGCAAATTCAATTTCTTTTTCAATGTTCTATTCAAATCTGCCACTTCAAAAATCGTTAAATTGACTATTTCGTTTGCTAGCCGAAGAATCCGTTCCGATACCACCTTTTCACCATCGGGATGTGGAAGTGGGGATGCCTTTCCCTGCTCCAATGGTAGCTGGGCAATTTTTTGATCAACAGTTGATTTTTCGGGTAATTCCATTCTCTTCATATCATTCATAGAAGGGATCTGCGCTGCTATTTCTTGTTTTTTTTCTGAGATTGTGGACAACTGTTCAGCATTTTCGGACTTTTCAGCTTTTGTAGATACTGGAGTTGCTTTTTCAGTTTCTGAAGATTTTGAAGCTGATTCTTCTAATGGTAGTGGTGCTTCTGCTGTACCCCCTGAAACAAAAATTCATTTAAATCGAAAGAGAGATTTACTTCTAGATTGACATTTTTCCTACTTTATTTCTTAACTAACTTTAAATCAATTAGAAAATCGTTCGAAATATGAATAACAAGAACTATTGGCGAAATAATCCTATAAAACCGATATCGAACTAATTAGCAGTTAGTAGGAAGAGCAACAAAATACATTAGACGCTTTAAGATAACCATGAAACAGCAGCATCAGATATTATTTCTAAAGCAAAGTAGCCTAAATCATCAATCATTAACTTTTTGAATACCAAAGGACAGATTTAAGGAAATGAATGAAAACCTGAATCAGTGATCTCTTTAATAGAATTAATGCGTCGATCGAATCCGTTATAAGTAATTATTACTGTCAAATTATGTTCTAAATCAAAACCCACAAAAAAACATGTTGAACAAAAATAAGAAATCCCTAAAATGAGCTTATGCTCACATGAATAAATAGATAATAACCTGTGGCAAGCCTTGTGTTCCTTATTAATAACGTGAAAAAATTTCGTGAAGTGATTGACCTTGCCAATACATTTCGCAGACAAACTATTTCCATATTGTCTAATAATCCTTGAAAAATAAATCAGTTTAAACAAAAAATGAAATTAAGTGATTTTCCGAAAAACTTTCGTAGAATAATATGATACAATAATCGGAAAATAAAGGATTTCAGGATTAGCCATATCAAACGTAATCATACTGTGCTCCTTTTCAAATATGCACATCATATGTTCCAGTTCTATTGTAAAATAAAATGCATGCTACAGTATGTAATCTATTCCTGTCGCAAAAAGCAAACTCTAATATATGATTCAATCTCTTGTAATATGCAAACTATAGTGCATGACTTGCTCTCCTTGCAAAATTCAAGCTATATCACATGACTTATTTTTGATGCTTTTGAGATGCAAACCATTAAATTAACTGCTTACAAGTCCGAAAAGCCATCTACCCAACTTCAACCTAAATTACCAAATCCACCTTTCAAAATAAAGTGAACAATTCCTGGAAATAAACACTGCAACTGACAAATTTAACAAAATATACAGTAGTATGATGATCGTTGTAAGACCAAAACTGGTGAACAAACGAAGAATATGAGAAAAACATGGACATTACTAACATAGCTGAAGATGCGACTTATGTGCCACGTGCGGATTTTTCTTATAAATTTGAATATATTACCATTTGCAGATTAATCAATCAAATTTTCCAAACATTCCAGATACCATCATTGTCTCTTTCTCTCTCTCTCTCTCCCTCTCTCCCAAAAAAGTATTTCAAATCATTCCGTTTAATTTATCTATACTTCGTTGGTTATTAAAGTTCGTGATAAATTGATAAAATGTGTTGTAGAATGTCAACAGTGTTCCAGTTCCCTGAAACAGCCTTGAATTTAGATTATTTTTCTTCAGAATATGTTATACTAATTGTCAATGATAAAAATGCTTGAATTTTGTAAAATTAATTGCTGTAATAAAAATGACGAAAAATATTGGTAGAAATTTGTTTTTGCATCAATTTAATTGAAATTTTTAATAGAAATTCAAACCACAATCAGTAAATACCCACCCAACAGAAGCTAAAAAAGTGCTTATTCTTTTTTCTATATATTTTTTAATTGCATTTTATCATTAAAACTATCATTATCATCTTCATTTTTGTTTCTTACTAGCTGGACTCAACCACGGGAGCATGGTCGATCCAGCTATTCTATATAAATAAAAATGTCAATGTTCATTTGTTCAAAATTTTAAATTTCCGAAAGTTCTTAAACACGCGCCTTATCTATGTCAGTTCAAAATCTTAGATAGCGGAAAATTCTTACCTATTGCTTTGAAACTTTGACATAACGTTTTATTCGAATGCGTACATGTTTTTATATACGTGCTGCTGTAGCTAATTCTGGTTAAATGGAAAAAAAGAAAAGAGAAAGCGCATGTTTCTAATGTTGGGGAAAAAAACTGGTACTTTGTAATTTGATTTGTAGTTTGGTTGGATTGGAGATTGATTCTTGCTATTATGATTCGGCTAGGTTAGCAATAGGTATGAAGAGGTTTTTTTTTTGTTTTGTGTGACAGAGATGAATGCTGTTGAGAAAGGTTTTATTGACTGATGAAGAACATTGACTGATGTTCAGCAATCGTGCGATTAAAATTCTTCGTAAAAAATATTATCAGAGAACATCCAGGTAAACTGATCACTGGGTTATTCTTTCCCTTATCGCTGATTGAGAAGAATAAAATTCAAATAAATTGTCGGATTGATTCTACTATTGTGTTGCTTTGAACTGTCGAATAGAAACCCTTCGAACTCCGAACTGTTGCTGTTGCTGCGTCGATCTTTGTCGTAATTTGACGAAGATCAAGTAAACAAACGCCAACCCAGGAGAGTAGTATGCTTTTTAATTCACTTTCTAATCTGTTAAGCTCTTTGTATTGGTTTCTTAACTTAAATACATCAGAACGCATATCAATAATAAACTTCAGCCCTTCTGGTAAAGAAATAAATTGCTTCGATATTTTAGAACGCTTTTATTTCTGAATTGAAGCATTTTGGTGATAAGCATGTTTGTCGTCCCTTTAAAACTATTCGAGCCACTTGATCTTTAGTATTTCTTGATCAGCTCAAACCCGACTCCGTGTTCAGCAATCGTGCGATTAAAATCGCCTTGCATTGCGATACAACCCAGTTGATGATTATAGTTTGAGCCCGCATGTTCTCATTAACACTATGACTGAAGTATGCCCTTATTGCAAGGCTACGAATGGAGAAACGAAAAGAATGTGTTTCGCCGCCAGAAAACTGCCTCAATTTGAAGAACCGCCAAAATCATTAAAAACTTTGCTTGCCGGATATATTGCCGAAATAAAGCGTTTTCTATCTAAATCAGGAAACACAACTCGTGCTTCCAAATGACATTGTTACTCAAGACCATGTCGACTCTGCAGAAAATAGCGTGGTTAATGGATTCAGTCCGCTCACTTACTTTTATTTGTCATAAGTGTGACAAAAAAATAAATGTATCTATACAAAAACAACGTGTCTATTCGGATGTTACGTTATATCCAAATTTCAAATCAATGGGTTAACACTTGAAACGTTGTATCAAAATGAACATGAATATTTATGAAAAGAAGCAATCCAAGACATAACCTAATATTAGAAGAGATAATTCATAAATTGCTTGAAGGAAATATTTCATTATACATTATCATGATCTCGACATTTCTATGACGCAATTACATTTCCTACATATCAAAAAGTAAACAAATTACATCCTTGATTAAGCAAAGGACAAACAAAAAATCTGAATTACTCGCCTTAATTATTTAAAAACACGGTCTATTCGAATGCAACGTGGTATGAAAATTCCAAATCAGTCGATGAAGAACTTGAACCGTTGCAAGAAGTAGCCACATCAATTCAGAAAGTAGGCGTCGTGAATAAATTCTATCCGCTCATGAAGGCGCGGTGCGAGCAGGGTTAAAAAATTCAGTCCACTGATGAGGATGTGATGCAGGGCGGAGTTAAAAAAATTCAGCCCCCTCACTTTTAATTGTCACGGGCGTGACATGTGAAAAAAGTATGTCTATATAAGAAGAGACCTATTCGAATACAAAGTTGTGCCAAAATTTGAAAGCAATCAGTGGTGACGAGTGTGAAACTTAAAAAAAAAAAGGAAGTCTGTCTATATAAAAAAGAACGCCTATTCGAATGCAAGGTAGTTTCAAAATTTGAAAGCAATCGGTGGAGAACTTGCAAAGTTTTGTGGGGTGTAACAGGGAATATTTACATTTTTATTCATATAGATTACTCGAGCTGATTTGTAATCAGCTATTAATGCGCAAATGCCCACCTGTTATCGTTTAAAGTAGTTTTGAAAAAATATATTGCTTTTGTCATTATTTCACAAATGACACGGAAGTGTCATTGGTCGTCGTCTCATAAATTTAAAAAAAAAAGATCGATTAAACGAAGATCGATCTAAAAAATCGACTCAAGCGATTAAACGTGTTACTAAATTCATTAAATGACCAATCTAGTAATATTTCCCGCAGTCATTCGCACGAATTGAAGAAAACTTATTTCGAAGCTATCATTTAGTCGAGATGGTTATTTTCACAATGCCCCAGCCAACGTAGCGCAACGCACATGCTGGAACATTGAGGCCTGGCTTTCTCGATAGGATATGCAATAATAATCAAGGGCTGCGGTTGATGTCTTGTCAGTTATTATCAATTGTAATTTGATTAGGTGATGTACGATTATATCAGTGATATTCGATTGTGGAGTTTCTTTTTTCACGCGATATTTTCTTAAATCAGAAATTTTGACATTAAATTGCAAGAATTTTGTGCTATTCTATTTGTTGCTATTTCAAGTTAATTTCATACTTCATTTGACAATTACTTCCATACTTTCAATTTCATTCCGTACTTCCATTGAATTCTATACTTCCTATTTGTATTTTAACCGAAAATTTTAACTATTGATATTGATTTCACAAGTGATATGGTATAATCGAGTCATTCATGATTTATTCTAGTTCAAATCTGTTGTTTTGCCATTATTACTCACTGTAATTATTGTTATTTATGCTTATACTTATCGATTACTGGTAATAATGTTATCGACGATATCATTTTTGTTTTTTTTTTCACTGATTATTATTACTAATATGTAGACGACAGTTCTGAGATATTCATTAATTAGGGTCCGTTAGTTTGAGCGTACTTAATAAATTGTCTTTGATATCTTAGTTCGGTGAGATTTTTGACGAAAATTGCTACTCGCACATGGAAGAGATGACGCGTTAAAGCCAAGTATGGCAAGAAATAAATATTTGATGATAGATGAAATTGTTCTAGTTGGTACGGCATATGATTTAAATTTAAGCTACAACAACAGCACTACATTAAAACACTAAAATATTTAGCTGTCAGTCACATAAAACGATGTATCCTAATCGAATTGATAATGCAAAAGTTGGAATTTGACGTCTGTTCGTAGTTTCGAACGGTGATGTTGATTTTACGATCAATTATCATTAAAAAGCATGCGTGTTCTAGTTGAATTGATGATCCGGGAATATAAAAATAATGGATGCTTAATGGCTCGGAAAATTTCAGGTATTTAAAAAGTGAAGTAATTCTTACGTGAACATGGCTGATCAGTGGGTTACCGAAGCAAACGATGTCATTGGCAATTATGATGAACCACTCGGTCAATCAGAAGCACCGGAAGTAAAACTTTTCGGTAAATGGTCTCTGGATGAAGTTCACATTTCCGATATTTCTTTAGTGGTCAGTTTATTACATACTTTGTTTAACTCTAAACTCTTCCATCAATAAAAAAATTGATTGTTAACTATAATTATATGGCTTATCCTGAAATGATGCTTCACAATGATCCACGTTATTATTTTATTAAGTCATATAAAATCTACTTTTTTTAGAAATAATTTATTGTATGTAATCGTTTCTAAAGAAGGAATTCCATAATAGCGCTTGTATTTAAAATATCGTATTATGAGATATGGAATTAGGTTTTTTTTTCTCGTTTTATTTTATGCTCTAAAAGAAATAAAGTCAACAAGAGTGATGCTTTGCAGGATTATATAGCAGTAAAAGGGAAGTCAGCAAAATATCTGCCGCATAGTGCTGGTCGATATCAAGTCAAACGTTTTCGTAAAGCAACATGTCCATTGGTAGAAAGACTTGCATCAACAATGATGATGCATGGCCGAAATAACGGCAAGAAACTGATGACTGTGCGTATCGTGAAACATGCTTTCGAAATAATTCATCTCTTGTCCGGAGAGGTTCAGTTTTTTTAATATGTCAATTCTATTTCTTCTTTTTTTTTTTTTTTTTTTTCTTAATAACTCATCAGTTTTTCAGTAGCTTTCCAAATAATCCACAAAAAATTTTGACGGACTACGAAATGTATAGAAATTTCTTTTATGCAAACGAATTTCAAGAACTTGATCAATTCATATAGAATATTTGAAATCATAAAATTCAAAGTATTCTGCTCCTTAAAAGATAAATTTTGGCAAGTATATATAAGATAACTTTAACAATCGAAAATATGCACAAGGGATTAGAATTTGGGAAAGCTAAAAAATTGGAAATTGAGTTAAATAAACAGGTATTAGAAGGAAAATATTACAAAGTGAGGAAGAATTATTTGTAGAATTGGAGGATTTCTTCATGAAATAAAAAGATGATTTGTTTGAACAGACTGTTATTGAAATGTAGTTTGTTTCAGAATCCTGTTCAAGTGCTCGTTCATGCTGTAATAAATAGTGGACCAAGGGAAGATTCAACACGTATTGGTCGAGCAGGTACAGTCAGACGACAAGCTGTGGATGTATCACCTCTTCGTCGTGTAAACCAGGTCTTTTTTCATAGTTAAAAAGAATAGCAGTGGTTGATATAATATTTATGAAAAGCTACATACATTTCTATTACGAGCTTTCAAAAAAAGCTGAGAAACAGAGATTCTTCTTTGCTCCTAGATTGACGCATAATTCTAATCTTCTTTTGAGAAAAAAATTTAGAGTTCGATGTTGGTTAACCAGAAATCAAAAAAAAAACTCCGGATTTTAAATTTCTTGTTTTAAATTCGATGTTAATGTAATAAATTCTTCTATTAAACTGAAACTGATGTTTCATCCATTGCACTTTATCACTTGTTATGCAGGCTATTTGGTTGCTCTGTACTGGTGCACGTGAAGCGGCATTCCGTAATATTAAATCAATAGCGGAATGTTTGGCAGATGAATTGATCAATGCAGCGAAAGGATCGTCGAATTCTTATGCAATCAAAAAGAAAGACGAATTGGAGCGTGTAGCGAAATCGAATCGTTGAATTGCTTGTTCTGTTGGATATGTTGTTATATTGTCAGATGGAAGAAGCTTTTTCATTATATTATTGAACAAATATTGTTATTAAAAGGATTGTTCACTATAGAATTTTGTGGTACTACACTATATAACATATATATGAAGAATTGACAGACTCGTCAGTTGAAGATTCTAGTTTATGTCTTTATTTCTGTTGTCCAGTCCGTGGTAGTTCAAGCTGTTTTCATCGAAGTATACTAGGATTGTGTGATTCACTCCATAATCGCTAGAAAATAGACATGCTATCAAATTTTTTCTGAAAAACTGAAGATATGCAAACCTATATTGAAGTAAAAATGGTGTGAATCTTATAGTGAAGGGATTCAAATAAGGTTGTTACTGAGAAAATTAGCATGATATGTATCAAGCATTATCATGAGAAATATAGTCCGATGCTTATATATCAATGGCTTGTAACTTCAAAAGTCATATTATTCTTCAAATATGAATGAATGGGACATTGAAATGCAAGTGAAATAAGAAGAGCAACGATTTAATAATTATTTAAGTTGTTTCTGTTGATCTTTTTATTTTTTTCTAGGCTGCCAAAATATGGGAGACAACTAGATGACTGCAAGGAAATCAGATTAATTTTTGATTTCCGCATTTGTAGTATCTGTACCGAAAAGAAATTTGAGGTTGTTGGGTCAGGTAACTTTGTAAAATAATTATTTCAAAAAATTAGGCAAAAGTAAATAGTTCCGATAAGATAGGAAGAAATCCTGAAGAATGTTTCAGAATTGAGATTAAGAATGTTTATATAAAACTGAACACTTCCTTGTTATCTATAAATTTGAAATTAAATTCAAGTATCATTCTAGAATTAAATTTGAATTTTATTGGTTGAGTTTTTCCATCCATCTTATTTCATTATATATTGCTGGATTTTAAACAAATTGTTATTTTCAGACTGAATGAAATGAAAACGGAACAGGAAGTAACTGATCGTACTGAACGATGTTTTAGTCGATTGGAAGCAGTATTGCGTCGTGATGGTAGCATTCCGGAAATTGGTTTGCCTCTGCAAGTGATTGAAGGATTTCTAACACGTTTAGCTGGTTTAGATTCGAATAATCGCTTCGACACCGTTTGCATTGGAGCTGGTGAACGTGAAGGTCGTATCCTGTCACCATTGGTTCAACAGCTACATTATGGTTTAGCGCATGGAATTGGCAGATCTGGAAATTTGACTGAACGTCAACCGAAAGCCATTGGCTCGTCGATTCTTTCAGAAATCACCAATAAACTTGCTCTGGATGCTATCCGTTATCTCGGAATATCAAGTACGAAAGCAGCTATGGTAGTACCGGTTGCAACCGGTATGGCACTTTCGCTATGTTTGGGTTCATGGAGATATACGAAACCTCGTGCTAAATTTGTGGTATTTCTACGTATCGATCAAAAGTCATGCTTCAAATCTATTTTTACGGCTGGCTTTGAACCGATTATAATTGATGGTATACCGGAAACAATGATAAGTGATGGGCTTAGTACGGATCTTACTGCTCTGAACATTGTTTTGGAGGAGCAAAAGGGTGAAATTATCGCTGTTCTCAGTACCACTTCATGTTTTGCTCCTCGTCAACCTGATAATTTGATTGCTATTGGTGAACTATGTATGAAATATGGTGTAAAACATCTTGTAAATAATGCTTACGGTTTGCAATCACCAGAATGTCGAAATCGAATTGAAGAAGCTGGAAGAGCAGGATATATTGATGCATTTATACAATCAACGGATAAAAATTTTTTGGTACCAGTAGGTGGTTCCATTATAGCAACATTTAATGAAAAATCCTTGAATATTATAGCAAATTTCTATCCAGGACGCGCTTCTATCGTACCTTCACGTGATTTATTGATTACTTTGTTGCAGTTAGGTAAAGTTGGATTAAAAGAGATCTATAACACGCAGCAAACAAATTTTGAGATTCTACGTGCGGCAATGCAAGAGTATGCTAAAATGATTGGACAAAAGGTCAGAAATTTTCAAAATAAACATAGATAATTGGATAGATAAGTTATACAGATGATTGATTGATGGAAAGAATTTACCCTTTCTGATAGAAGTAATATATTATTAATCAGATTTTTTGATCTCATAGTGTTTGTTATACATATGTTGAATTTCTACTTATCAGTTGTTTATTTCGGTAGGCAGCAATGCAAATTACTTAGTTTAAATTTATAATTAGATAAAACTAAGCCTGAAGAATTTTCCAAAAAGAAAAAAAAGAATAATTTTAATATTATAAGTTTTTCGATTAAAATTTTCATTATTGGCATCTGAGCCTTATGAAATTCGATATTTGGCAAATAATTACTTACGACCAATCCAAATATTTGATTGCAATAACATTCAATTTTATTTCAGGTTATGGAAGTAAAAATGAATCAGATTTCGCTTGCAATTACATTAAAGGGTTGGACAGGCCAACAACAAAATGCATTTGGTGCTCAGTTGTTTAGTCGTGGTATCACTGGTGCTCGAACGGTACCAAATGGTTTATCAAAAACAATTGATGGCTATGAATTTCTTAATTTCGGTTCACATTCATCACGACGACATGATGGTTATTTGAATGTTGCCTGTGCAATCGGTATGACAACACGAGAAATCGAGGAACTAGTAAAAGTATTCAAGGAGGAAACTCCGAAATGGGCGTTTATTTCATCGAAAGATGCACATACTAAAGGTATGTATCCATAATATTGGAATTACGTAACACATAATTTTTTTTACAGCACCCGATTTTTTGGGCAGAATTTTGAAGTCTTGTGTCCAACTTTTAAATTCAAATTAGCATTTAAAATTTAATTTTTTGTTTTTTCTTCATGTTAATATAAGTTATGATGATGATTTAATGTCTTACGAAAATGTGGTATGAATAATTATAAAATTGGCTAGAAATTCTTTATATTATAAAATAGAAGTTTAAGAATATTATTTCATTCATGACTAGATACAAGTATGACCAAATATGATATCATGATTAACACAAGTAAGCTTGGCAGTAGCTATCAACTTCTGCACTTTTTATTATATAGTATGTCCTAAATGTTATGTCCATAATTTTCGGTATCGGTAGTTGTAATTTCATGGATAAGTAATCACGATCAGGTTATTAATTATTTTTTCGTCAAAGATCGTTGCAGTAATCAGTATAGTTCCAAACTTAAAAATGATGGTTGATTTGCAGATAGCATTTCTGTAGCTCGAAATAGTGCAGATTGTATCACAGAATTAGCATCGGCAAAGGATATGCAATGAAATGAAGATTACGTGTAATTTATTCATATTTACAATGTATTTTTTTGATGCCGTGTTTTATTCTTTCATTTCCTATTTGTAGATTTTCTCGTTTTATCATTCCATTTTTATTTGGCACTTTTTTTTTCTTCTGATTTTCATAAGATATTTTATGTAGTTGTTAAATTGTAATAAATTCCACAAGCATTTAAAATCAAGCATTTAAAATCAATGATAAAGTAAATCCAAAAAATTTTTATCCGCCAAGAAAAAGTCCAGATACTGCATAAGAACCTTCAGCATCTTTGATAAAAAAAAAAAAAAAACATCAGTTTCCATCATTCCCTAATATTGAAAACTAACAGCGGCAAACTTCCGTCGGAACTTGCAAATTGCTTGAATGTCTTCATTTAAAATGTATATCATATGCATTGCTTAGATGGAATATCACTTAGACAAAAGATAAAAGAATCTGTTCTTTCTTCAACGTACAACTGCTTTTCTATCAAAGAAAAATTATTTGAGACTACTTAGTAATCACTAGAAACTGTTTCGTCTTTATCACTTGAGCAGTTGGAAAAATCTCAGAATTTGGATCCAGTAAATCAGCTGCGGATGCTACAATATAATGTAGGAAAATAAGGGAGGAAGAAGGATTAACCGATATATCGAAATAAAAAATAAACGAAGATATGCCATTATTATTAATAATTCAGATTTCCATAGGTGAAGAGGAGAATTTTAAAGCATACTCAATTTATTGCTATAAACGAATAATATTACAACAAAAAAGAAGAATTTCGAAGAACTTTTCGCATGGGATTACATATTAATTGAAATATGGATCGATTATAATAATACGTTAAATGTGCACTAAAATGCTACGGTGGAAATAGCATAAAAATATGGAAAATTTTTGATTCTCTGAAAAATCAAAGTAGAAATGACAGCCAGGCTAAAATGTACATCACACCACCGATCGGAGTGTATTTTCTCAAACTGTCTTTACCAGTGAGACTGTAATGGTAGAGAGTTCCAGAGAAGATTGCCATACCACTGAGTAAAAGCGAAACTGTAAGCCACGGAAAACGTGCCTTATTAGCAAAGAATAGCGTTGCTGAATGTATCAGATGATAACGATTGCCAGTTTCGAAAGATCGTACACGTCGCTCATCTGCATTTCCACTTTCACGTAAAACATGAGCTCCATATGCGCCAAGTGATATTGCTAAAGCACCTGAGAAACCTGCCAAACGAATCAAATGCGTTTCTTTCATAAAGTTCTGCAAAACCAAAAACAGTAATTTTTTTGTGGCAATTATTTTAAATCTAATTTCAAGCGCAGAGAGAAGTGGATAATTGAACTAGTCTTACAAGTTTTGATTACTAATTTTTTAATTATGATGGCAGAGCCTAGTTCTTGGTTAATCCAGTATCAAGGTCGGATATTTCGTCAATATAAGTTAACTTTGAAGGTTACTGGTCATCAGTTATGAGTATGAGGATAGAGGATACAGATAAAATACTAAATTTGAAAATGTGCACTAAATTTAAAAACCCTAGAAATTTCACTCTGAATAAGTAAATGAGAAAAGTAGAAAATCTGAAGATAATTTTTTAGAGAATGAGCCGCTTATAATATAAGATTTGTTTGAGGCTTTTTACCGGATAGCCATAAACCAAAAATAAATAAAAAGAGTAATTCCCTAGGTTTAAATCGTGCATCTTCCGCTATTTTAAATTATAACCATATAGGTTATTAATCAGAAACTATCGATGGCTACCAATATCATAAATTACCAGTGACATATTAATTGATTTCGATGACATAGTTGTACGGCTGCTTTTCGGTGGACATACAGAATCCATGAAGCTTATCAAATAATCCATCATTATTATCGTTCGATCCAGTTCGAATCACAAAAATTTGATGCTTAATAAAATAAATTCTAGAAATAAAAAATTTTCAAGTTGCAGTAATTATCCAAATCAACGAAAATCTGTGAACGATAACGTAAATGCTATACAATAATTGGACAATCTCTATAAATTTTAGACGAATGCAATCTGATCGAAGATTATTTCTATGAGTCTCTTTCCCCACATATGTCAAATTTTGATTGTCAAACAAAATGAAAGAATAAATTTCGGATCATTAAAATTGCCATTTTTCTATCTTCCTTCCCCGATATTATGTCATAATTGAATAATACAAAGTATTCAATTATGACATAAAAATATAAGTGAATTATTTGGACAGACGTGAGCGGACCATCAAGCTGCTTCACTTAGATTATGTATCGGACAAGTGATATGAAGTGATTTACGAATTTGGTTATAGTTTCGCAGCAAGAAATAAAATAAACAAATTAATTATGTATCCGAAATGAAAACATTCCGGAACGTCAGTTATAGTGAAGCTCAATTTAACAGCCAAATTTATTACGCGTCCGGGATAAAAATGATCTCGAAATGAAAACAATCTCGAAATATTTCCGGAAACATCAGTTGTATCGAAGCTCAATTTAACACTAGAACAAACCAAATGTTTGACCGAAATGAAACCGTCCCCGGGAAGTCCCGGGAAACACCAGCGAAGCTCAATCCGGCATCCAGTAACATGTTTAAATGGAGATACAAATCTTTGCATATTGTTCCGCGCGCATTTCTGGCCATCTCTCCGGTTGGCCGTTAATCATTTATAAAATGGCTGTAAATAGATTAAGTAGCCAGATAGCATAAAATGAGAAGGGGGAGGGGGGTGTCTGGGATGTTGGTAAGAAGCAATTTTTAAAATCCTTAGTTCCAAATATTGGTTTGGAGGAAGTTTTTTTAAGTCTTTGATTTCGAATATCAATTTGCAGTTCCTTATAAAATATCATTACATGACGTTTAACCTTACATGTCATTACACACATCGCTCATGAAACACCACACATCAAATTCAAATTATTCAATGATAATACATTGAAAATTTGCAGTTCAAGCAAATATCTTTATTTTATAAAAAATTTTCAATTCAATTGATGATATATTGTCATAATGAATTTCCGTTTATTTAATGATATGTTGTCATAGTGAATTCCAATCCATTTAGTGATATATTATCATGATAATAATCAAATTCAGAATGTAAGCATTTTGTTTTATTTAGTGTTTAAATGTGAAATTTTTATAATCATTGTTCAGTTACCTGCATACCAATTAATTAGATATTTTTGAGTTACATATTTCTGAATTTCATTCTTGAAAACTGACAAATTGAAGATATTTTTCTTAGCGTATTTGTGATGTTTCAAAAAATTATCGTTTTTGTAGTTATTTCTATTGTTCGTTTTGTTGCAATCTTCCTTAGCTGTTTTCTTCATTTCTTATTCAGTTCGGCTGTACTATCTCTTTTTCGTGATATTGTCAATCATTTCGACAAATCCGACAATATCTGAAATGTTATGCTCAAGTTTCTTTTCGGTTTTTGCGTATTGAAATTCCAAAATATTTTAAATTTTCCCATTTTCATTTTCGACTGTTTTTTTCTCTTTCTTGTTTTACCATCATCTTTTCATAATATATCATATTTGAAGCAAGTATTTGATTTCTTTTTTTTTTTATATATATATATATATATATATATATATATTTCATTTTACTTATTCTATTCTTCTATTCATATATGATTATCTTATTGTACTGATCACTTTCCTTAATCGTTTTGTTACTATTAAAATGGCCAGTACTTTTTTAATTAACTGTTATTTAACTATTAAGTATTTAACCTACAATTGGCAATTAATAATTCGTAAATGAATTCGTCAAGTATAGATAAACTTATACAAGTAACTTGTAATTGGATGAAATGTGATTAGACTGTAGTTAGAATGTAATTAGATAACTTGTAATTAGTAACTTGTAGCTAAATGTAGTCATTTGATAGAATAATTCAATAACTAAGCAATTGCAAATATAACAATAAATTGCTAAGCAGTTATAAATAATTGTAATTGGAAATTAATTTTATAATACAACTCTCTGCAAGTAATTCGCTAAATAATATTCTCAAATAAGAAAATCATTAGTACCAAATATTTTTAAACTCGAATTTACTTACTTAATATTTATTTATCGAGACTTTTAATCCAAATTTATTTATCTAATATTGATCATTGTGTTTACTTTTTCACTAAAATTGTTTCTTCATCATTCTTTCACTACCAATTTTCAAGTTGTCTTTTGATGTTACGATCGTAGTATTTACTTATCAATTATGACTCGTGCATTCGACTTCCGGAAAGTTGATTCACTTGCAAATTATTTCCGCTTAATGAGTCGAGAAGGAAAGTGGCAGTAATAATAGTTGGTTATAAGCCTTTCCGATTAGCGCAATATACTTTTCCCTCGTCAGAGAATAGAATTTTTAAATCAGTGTCTATATTGTATAGAAAGATGGATGATATAAGAGAAGAATTGGAGTGAAATAAATGAAGCTTATACCATCAATTACTCTCAATTTTTCGTTGGAGACGAAAAATTGAGGAAAATAATTGGAAGCGAGAGAAAGAGAGAGAGGAAGTTAAGGAAATTAAGGCGAAACTGAAATTAAGCTTTTTCAAATGTCATTTCTTATCATTTATTCTTTCACTACCGATTTAAATCACCTATTACTAATAGTAATAATAGTTATTGTTGTTGCTATTGTAATAATTGTTACTGTTATTGCATGTATGATTAAAATTTGAGTATAAGAAATTGTGCAAAATAATCCTGTGAAGAGAGAATAGTCTGAATATGGCTTATTAGCATTGATTTTATCACTTTTTAAAATAAATACGATTGTTCTAATAATACCATTCAGCAAAAAGAATAAAAGATTAGAAAAAAAAGTTTTAAAAGAATAAAAGCTTAGACATGAAATCGTAATTCAATTAAAATTAAACAAAATTTGGATAGGAAAAGAAAGGAAAAAATCATAATATTGTTTTGTTTATTTGCATACTTTATTAATATGAATGATAACTAAAAAAGACTGGTAGTCTTCTTTCCGTTTAATTTTTTGAAAAAAAAAAAAAAAAAAAAAAAAAGAAAAAAACTTTCCGAAAAATAAAATTTTTCAATAAAATTTTTTGTGCCATTATTTACAACAAAGAATCTTTGGTTGTATTTTTGGATTAGTATTTCGATTAGTCAGCTGAAATTCATTAATTTGTTAAATAACGAATTACTAATATATATAAAAATATACTTATAAAATACAGTTTTAAATACTCAAACAAATCTGTCTGGCACATGTTCATCATTTCATTTTCTTTAAAAGTTTATTGTTCTTAAAAAAACTGAAATTTTTTGTAACAAAAATGCAAATATAATTTGTCATACTATTGTCATCACATATACACATACATATACATAACAACGACATTTACATACACCTTTTCGTACTATTGTCACATACACACATACATAAATAACAACGAAAAAATCTATCGCTCATTTTATTCATTCAAGTATCGATATTAGCCTTTATCTTTCTTTCCTTTTCATGTTATTCCAAAACATCTTCTATATTATATGGGTACATATATGTATGTATGTATGTATACATACATGTGCGTGTGTGTATATGTATATGTATGTGTGTGCATATGTCGATATGTGTGTATGTATGTATGTGTGCATATGTTTATGTATGTATGTATAAATGCATCTGTGTATGTATGTATGTATTTATATGTTGTATGTGTATCTATATGTATGTATGTATGTGTGCATCATTGTGGTAGTTATGGCTGGAGCTGAAGATTGTCCTGGGGTTTCATATCTTTCGATTAGAATCTGTTCGTCTTCTCATCTTCTCTTCCAATCATTCCCAACTGAATGCATCATCATCGTCATTTGGCCAAATGACACTTTTAAACTCTCATTTCGGCAACGACTAAAATCAATCAAAGGCCGTGTTTATGTATTTATATATGGGAGGATACTAATGCTACTAGTATTAGTATAGTATAAATAAATGAACTTTACTTTTTCTCGTTAGGTTATATTCAGCTTTTTTATGTTTATTAAATAAGCGTGTTTAAACAATTTTCCAAACTTTAAATTCGAAATTCGAATAATTTTTCTAATTTTTCATTGAAAATTTCTCTCTTTTTTTACTTTTAGATTGGTTTTATTCCGTATATTCAGATACGGAATAATTGCTGCACAAACAGACAATATGGCTCAACCGGGTGCATCATCATTACCGCCGGAACCTGTTCTTGAAGTTCCGCCACCGCAAGAGATTAAGATTCTTGAAACTGCCGAAGATATTCAGGTAAATTTCATTGAATTAATTAACTACTAGCAAGTGCTAAAATGGTCATAAAGAATTCGAAATGAGCTTGAATATTTGTAACTTTACTAGTTTTATTTGCAAAATGTGTTGAAACTAATCAATTGCCATTTGGATGAATTTAGTCACATAATTTAAGGGTAGATTAGTACTTATTCCTTTATATATTGTTGATATTTATAGGCATCTGAATATTTTTTCTTTTTTTTTATCCTCAATATGAAAGATGAAATACTATAACAAATAGATGAAATTCATTGATCAAATAATTAGGAAAATGAGAAGCTAGAAGGGACAAGAAAGATTAGTAAACTGTAAGCAAACTAGTAATGCTTATAAAGTAATTCTTAGTTGTTCAAGTACATAAATATTCTCTATTGGAAATTTCTGTAGAAAAAATGCGTAATTTTCCTCTTTTTCATTTCATGATTAGTGCTATTTATAGAGTCGACGAGCTGAAGTGCTTGGACATTATGCACAGTTTAAAGAGTTTGCTCGCCTTAAACGTGATCGTCTGGAAGAGGCACGACAATTTCAATACTTCAAACGAGATGCGGACGAACTGGAAATTTGGATACTTGAAAAATTGCAAACAGCATCGGAAGAATCATTTCGAGATCCAACTAATTTGCAAGTCTGTGTATTTGTCATTAATAAATATTCTGAAATTTTTTGAATATATGGATAAACATTTTGAAAAGCAGATAAAACATATAAGGACAAAAAAAAAAAAAATATTGGTACTAATGTTTGGTTGCCGAAAGTTAAAAAACTAAAACCAAGTTTTTTTTTTTGTTAGGTTTTTTTTTTCGACAATGACCATCATAATGATGATTTATCTGCTTTCCAAAAATGGAAAATTATTGAAAATTTCCCCCAAAATGAGTTTGAAATATTGGGGAAAAGATTTAAAAAGGAAATTCTTCAGTTTATCGAGAATTTCTATTTGCAGGCTAAGATCCAGAAACATGAAGCATTTGAAGCCGAAGTTCATGCACATTCAAATGCCATAGCGCAGCTTGATAAAACTGGCACTGATATGATGAAACACCAACATTTTGCTTCTGATATCATCAAGGTGAATCTTCTATGCATGAATCATGTGCCTGAATGTTTAATTATTTTTCAATAAAAATTGATAAAAATTAATATGAAATATAAAAGCAGTTTCACCTTATATTTGAAAATCGAGAACAGTTTTCAGAAGAAGGTAATTTCTACGGAATTTAAAACTAATAAGAATTGGAATCCATGTGAAATGTAGCGAATTTTTTTTTTAACTGAAAAAAATTGGGTCAATTCATGCAATAACAATTCGAATTAATTGCAGAAGATGATATGACTAATACAAGTTTTGAATGGTTTTTAATTCATAAGAGAACAGTATTTTTTTTTTTTTACTTTTAGGAAGTTGTCATGAAATGATCAACTTTTTTGGGATAAAATGACCTTCTAATTTCAGAGACGACTTCATGAACTTCATTCATTGTGGGACCAATTGTTTTTCAAGTTAAAAGATAAAGGTATTAAGCTTCAGCAAGCTTTAAAACTTCTGCAGTTTATGAGACAGTGTGATGAAGTACTTTATTGGATTCGTGATAAAGAGGCTTTCGTTACTGCCGAAGATTTTGGTCAGGATTTGGAACATGTCGAGGTTTGTTAGTTTTAGAAATCTTTTGGAATTAAGCGAGCTCTTTTATACAGGTTTTTATCAAATATTCCGAAGTTCAATGGTTATAAATCACCTCAGGTTTTGCAACGGAAATTTGAAGAATTTTTGAAAGAATTGGGCAATCATCAATATCGTATCACGGAAGTTAATCAGGCAGCTGACAAGCTTATTGATGAAGGTCATACAGAGTATGAAACGATCATTCGGAAAAAGGATGAAGTTAATGATGCTTGGCATCGTCTTAATACTCTTGCTGCTACTCGGTAAAATTTTCTTTTTATAATTGTTTCAAAGTTTTTTTTTTTTTTCTTTTTTTGGATGTAGCTTATGCGAAAGAGAAAGTCAGTTAGAAATTGAATGCTTAAATTCCGGAATTTAATAATTTCTCAAACTTATGATTTTGCAGACGAGAGGGTTTGTTTGGAGCACATCAAGTGCAACGTTTTAACCGTGATATTGATGAAACTTTGGCTTGGATTGGTGAAAAAGATGCTACACTGTCGTCAGATGATTATGGACGAGATTTGAACAATGTACAGGCGTTGCAACGCAAACACGAAGGAACAGAGCGTGATTTAGCTGCACTGGATGCTAAGGTTCATCTTTCTGATTGCTTCTGGATAGTAGAATTATCAAAATAACCGAAAGCTCAATATTCATTCAGTTTTAGTTTGTTGTATTTATGCCCAACAATAGAATCTATTCATAGTTCTTCAAGCAATTATACTGCAGCTACATTGTTTGTTTGCATTTTTATACGAAGACGAGATGTTGAAATATGGGGATGATATGAAGACCAATCCAATCTTGAATACATTGCATTTTTTTTTCTTTTGAAACTGGTTTTTAGAATAAATGAGGATATTTAATTCGAAATGATTTCTTCCAGATGAATTCATTATCAACAGAAGCGGAACGGCTTGCTCAAGTTCATCCAGATCGAGCCGATGCAATAACTGCAAAGATGAATGAAGCAAAAGAACAATGGGGAGCACTGAAGCGAAAAGCCCAAGCTCGTAAAAACGGATTAGATCGCTCCTACAGTCTTCACCGGTTTATTATTATAAATAAGAATTTATTAATGAAATAGCAACTAGAGAAAATTAGATTTTAGAGTTGGAACAAGACAAATGGAATTATGAATTTGCATTACTTGTAAATTAGCAACAGGAAAGCAGGGGAAACTAAACATTATTTTGAAGAGATTTCGATTAATTTTGCTAATAATTTTGCAAAATCCAGATTTCTGGCGGATTATCGCGATCTTTGCTCTTGGATTAACGATATGAAAGCAGTGATATCGGCCGATGAATTGGCGAAAGATGTTGCAGGTGCCGAAGCTTTGCTTGAAAGTCATCAAGAACATCGGGTTAGTTATTGGCAAGTTATACGTTCAGAATACAACATTTATTAAGATAATATTTTTGAAGAAGTCCACTTCTTTGGTTGCTTATTTACCATGTGTTTTAGGGTGAAATTGACGCCAGAGAGGATAGTTTTATGCAAACAGCGGAAGCTGGACAAAGACTTCTGGATGAGGGGATCGAACAGTCTAATGAAGTTCGGGATAAATTAACACATTTGGCGCAGGAAAAAGCAAGCTTGCTTTCATTATGGGAAGAACGACGAATACTTTATGAACAGTGCATGGATTTGCAATTATTTTATCGCGACACTGAACAGGTAGTTTTCTGGTAGTGAGGAACAATCCATCTGATGGAAATGCTTCGCATTCAATGTTGTTCAGTTGGATTTTAATGCATTTATAAACAAATGATACACTTGAAATACTAATCTGTTGCATTAATATTTCAAATATATCATTTGTTGTAGTATTTCCAAAGGATAGAATAAAGTTAAAATGAGGACTGTTCGATATACTGACAATTAGGAGATACCCAAAAGTACTCTTCGATATACTTGTAAATAAGCGAATATCATTTTGATCATCTATATTGTGCAATCAAAATGATTTTCATGATATTGTTAGATGGGACTAATTGCAGATTTAATGCTCGTTAATGATTTTTATGCTGACGTTGCATATTTATTATCCATACTATATAAAAACTTCAGTCAATATCAAATAAAATAATGAATAGATGAGACATTTTCAGGCTGAAACATGGATGACAAAACAAGAAGCATTTTTGTCAAACGATGATTTAGGTGATAGTTTAGATAGCGTTGAATCGCTAATTAAAAAGCATGAAGATTTTGAGAAATCTTTGGCTGCACAAGAGGAAAAAATCAATGCATTGGATGAATTCGCCACGAAATTGATACAGGGGCAGCATTACGCAGCTGATGATGTAGGCCGGCGACGAGCATCGCTTTTGGATCGTCGAAAACAGCTCATGAAAAAAGTAAAGTTCATAAGTTCATAAATATGCTGAAATCCAAAAATTACGATCCACTTTGCATTTTCTATCTATCGCAAACTCATAATAAGTTTGATAATCTAAGTCACTTTGAAATGAAAACTAATTTGGATAGTTTCCGAAAAGTGCAGTTCATTTAAAATCGACTTTTTTAGGCATCAGAACGGCGTCATCAGCTTGAGAATTCTTATCGATTGCAACAATTCGATCGTGATTGTGATGAAATGGTTGGCTGGATAAAGGAGAAATTGAAAACTGCTAAAGATGATTCATATCTTGATCCTACCAACATCAGGTCCATTGTTTATTATTGTATTAAAAATGTCCAACTAGCATATTAAACCATCAATGCAGACTGCCAAGCTTCTCATTTCTTCGATTCTATACACCTGTTGCTGTCAACTATTCAGTGCAACTTTCCTTAGTAACTATTTACAAAAAGTAATGTAGTTTAGGATTTGCTTTCTTCGTAGTTATTTCATAATCTGAGTTCATATATACCTGTATTATCATGATTTGAATATGTATATATACACATTTCATTAACACGAAGTTTATCAGATTCAGTCCTTTAATCACGGAGGATTACTTTATTTTTCAGAGGGAAACTGCAGAAACATATGAATTACGAACAAGAGTTGAAGGCAAATAAGAATCGCCTGGATGATATAAATGTAACAGGAGATTCACTGGTTAAGGAGAAACACTATGCTGCGCCTCATGTACAGGAACATTTGAACGAGGTGAACGGTATGTGGGATGAATTGGTCGATGCTACCGCTAAGAAAGGTGCAAAATTGAAAGAAGCCGGAGATCAACAGCAATTTAATAGGTCATAATATTTATCAATTAACTAGATCTACTCAGTAAATTGATTTAATAACTTAACTTATGGTTGATTTTTCTCCTTTTTTTGTTCGTTATGTGATTGAAATGAACTAGTTGTGTATTAAATTGTTGTAAATTATCCATTATTTTTGTGAATTAATGTGCTATAACTCTTTACAGTTTCTGCTTTTTTATTTTATATTTAATGAGTCATACTTTAGGAATATTGAAGATATCGAGTTGTGGTTGAGTGAACTAGAAGGACAACTTGCATCCGAAGATTATGGCAAAGATTTGATTTCTGTTCAGAATCTCCAAAAGAAGCTTGGACTTCTGGAGAGTGATTATAACGCTCATCAAGATCGCGTGGATGTCGTTAATAAGCAAGCAAAAATCTTCAATGACAGTGGGCATTTTGATGCACCAATGATTTTACGGAAGCAGGAAGCGCTGTGTTCGAGGTTTGTTTACTTCGATATGTCATTACCATAAAGAAGGCAGATTGTATTGTAACCGTTTGCTTTAGCTTCTTGCTATTTGTTACATTGATCCATGCTTATGCTTATATTCTCTGCAGTCACTTGAGGAGATATGAAATTGAATGATGTTAATCACTCACATGCGCTACGTTACAATGTTTATTTTTTATCCAAACCTAAAAGAAGAGAACTTCATTCTAGACCAATCGAAGCATTAAATACAGATAGATATTTATACTTCGATTGATCTAGAATGTTCCTTTATTTTTTCAGCATGAAAAGTTATATTTACCAGTTTCTTATATATTTTAGTTTGATCATGAAATTTTCCTCAGTGCCTTTTTTTTTTTCTTTAGTGTCAACAATTATTGTAGATATGAAGCATTACGTGATCCACTGAATGCACGAAAAGAGAAATTGGCCGAATCACTTCGTGGTAACCAATTATTCAGAGATATTGATGATGAATTAGCATGGATTCGAGAAAAGGAACAAATCGCTGGCAGTTCAAGTCGCGGTAAGAATAAATTACTGTTAGTTCATTCGAGTAGTCACAGTGTTTCGTGATTTTTTTTTTTGAAATACAAATATTTTAAATACATTAAAATGCAGTTTAAAGAATAAAAGCCACGATGCAGTATCACCCGATAGAACGAGCATTTGTAAGGTTTTTTTTAGGGCGTGATTTAATCGGTGTTCAAAATTTGATCAAGAAACAACAAGCTTTGATTGCTGAAATTGCAAACCATGAATCACAAATTGAAGCTGTAGCTCAAGCAGCAGAAGCAATGATCCAACAAGGCCATTTCCTTGCTGCAGATGTCCGTGAAAAACTTGCACAGTTACGCGATAGTTGGAGAAATTTAAAGACAAAAGCAGATAAGCGTCGACAGGATTTAGATGATTCGTTACAGGTAATAGGATATATTTACTTTTCAGTAGGTGATTTTCTCTGCCATGTTACTTACCTATGGGCTAAAAAGTTTTTTATTTGAATTTGAATGAAATCAGTTGTTGCGGCTGCACTTATATTTTAATGTTGGAGAAGCAGGAGATATAAAAAAGAATCTTCATGAATTTTTCAGGAAATTACAGAATACAGCTAATTTTCCAAGGCTTAAAATAGGATTTCGTTTACGATGTTATAAAGTTGAAAATTTTAAATTTTTTGATGGTCATTAATATTATATTTTTAAGAAAATAAAGCTAGTTTTTTAAAGGCTCATCAGTATCTGGCTGATGCAAATGAGGCAGCATCTTGGATGCGTGAGAAGGAACCGGTTGTTGGTAGCACAGATTACGGTAAGGATGAGGATAGTGCAGAATCATTACTCAAGAAACATCGTGCTTTGATGTCCGATTTGGAAGCTTTCAAATTAACCATTGATGTAAGAAGAAATTCCGATTTTAAAATATATAAGTAATGATAAAATATCTCAAAGAGACAACTGAAAATACATTTCGAGATATGTACACGAAATATCATATATTCACTAGGTATAGTTTGGATTTCAAAATCCATCTAAATTGGATAAGTTTTACTGAATCTTCATCAACACAGGGATGTTTTTGATTCGAAGGACAATTCCAGGAACTGCGCAAACAAGCTCTTCAGTGCAAATATCAGGAATACCCAAGTAGACAACTTGGACGAGAATGTGTTATGGCACTATATGATTATACAGAAAAATCACCAAGAGAAGTATCCATTAAAAAGGGCGATGTCATTACGTTGTTGAATTCATCAAATAAAGTATTCTTTTAAAACAATTTTTCAAAAATTTTAAGCCAAATTGATCATTGCAGATTAATTCTGTTGAGACCAGTAAATATGGTATGAAATAAGTACCGTAGTTCCAATGCGAAAACTTTGAAAATTATTGAAATATATGAAAAATTTCGACGGTTTTTTAGTTTATGAAAATTATTGAAATATATGAAAAATTTCGACGGTTCCTTAGTTTATATCATTGTCGATGTATTGATTCTTATCATATTCGTATTTTTAGGACTGGTGGAAAGTAGAAGTAAATGATCGTCAGGGATTCGTACCTGCTGCTTATGTAAAAAAAGTTGAAGCAGGTGCTGCACAAAGAGCTGCATCTGAACAGGTAATAATCGGAATTTATTTAGTTATATAGATATTGGTCCATGTTTTCTTCATTTTGAAGAAACAAAACAGCTGCCTACTTAACGCATTATGATATGCCCTCATAGTCGTATTTTATCGACTAACACAGGATTGGTCAGCGGCTGCTCGTCATTTGATGTTGAGAATTCAAAAAAGTGGTACTGAAACTATCGGTCGCTTTGAATCAGAATGTCTAAATCTTCATGAACTGTGATATTTCTCGAATATTTTATCAAAAATGTAGACCTAATTTGTAAAGACTTCTCTTCATTGACTGTTATTCGAAGATTTTCTATACTTTTTCTTTATCTAAAAATTGCATCCATGATTGTCTGTTTTCCGATAGATTTTTTTAGTTGGACATGAATTACAGGGTCCATCATTAATCGGTGTCAAACAAGGTGAAATTGAAGACCAATATTCTAAACTTGTTTTGCTTGGTGAAACAAGAAAGCGAAAACTTGAAGAAGCTTGCAAGGGCTATCAATTGCTTCGTGAAGCTAACGATTTAGCAGAATGGATACGATCGAGAGTATGATTTACCAGAGCTTTTTGCAAATTTTTTTTTTTTTAAATTCGGAAGAATTTATATGAACAAACAAGTACAAAAAATGATAAAAATACAATTCAGCCTTTGCTCTTGTTTTGATCTTTAATGATTGATTTATTACCTTAAAATGTATGAAGAATAATATAGTTCAGAGTATGAATTTCATCTTTCAGTATTTAATGTAATACTTTGAATACAATTTTACTTGCCAAAGAATATAGAAGATTCTTCATATGTCAAGAACCTATCGAGAGATTAGACATTGAATCGAAAAGTCATTGAAAATAATAAAATTTTACAGATGACAAATCATTAACCACGCCTCTATTGTTATTTTATAATTGAAGAGATTGGATCGTATGTTTTTCAGGAAACTGTTGCTTCACAGCATGAAATTGGTAGTGATCTGGAACAAGTGGAAATCCTGCAGAAGAAATTCGATGATTTCAAAGGTGATCTTAAAGCGAATGAAATACGACTCCAAGAAATGAATCAAATTGCTACAGCATTAACATCGGTTGGACAAACTGAAACAGCTGTACGAATTCGGCAGCAAATTGAGGTATAACCAGTCATTCAAATTAATGGCTTAATATTTTCTAAATCATATGGAATACAACTGTCATTCTAGGCTACATTCATAGTTGTATATTCATTTATTCTCGTGATAACAACATTCAAATATCGCAGCGCGCTGTGTTGCGGTAGAGTCTATGTTATTATTGATTTGCTAAATACATGGACACAAGTTACAGAAATTTATTTTTTTTACGGCGAATAATTCATCCTATTTTATTTTATCCTCCTTTTATTATGAGTTTCGAAGTCAATGATTTATATAAAAAATGATTTTTAAGGATTTGAATGCTCGTTGGCGCGCATTGGAAGAACAAACAGAGCAACGTGAGCAGCAACTTGGTTCAGCTCACGAAGTTCAGCGATTCCACCGAGACGTTGACGAGACGAAGGACTGGATTGTAGAAAAAGATGAAGCACTTGATTCGGAAGATTTTGGCCGTGATCTGCGATCGGTCCAGGCATTACAAAGGAAGCACGAAGGTGTTGAGCGTGATCTAGCAGCACTGGGTGACAAAGTATAGCCAATTTTTAATAATATTGTCCTAGTAGAAGTCCGACTTTTGTTATTTCGATATAGACGTTAGTATATATTTTATCGGTATGTTTTATGAAAAGACCTTACTATCTTATGGGAAAATACAGGATAATTCGATAATTCTAAAACCTTCTTATATCAGCGTTTTCAGATTTGATGGATATACAGGTGGGATTTATTAATATTTTCCATTCCTTTATTCCTTCATTCAGATAAAAACATTAGACGAAAAAGCGAATCGCTTGCGACAAACTCATCCGGAAGCAGCAGAACAAATTTATGATTTACAACGACAACTAAGTGAACAATGGAATCGCCTTACTGCAAAAGCAAATGATCGTAAAGAAAAACTACTAGATAGTTATGATTACCAACGATTTCTGTCCGATTTTCGTGATTTAATGCAATGGACCGCAGCAATGAACCAACTCGGTTAGTTGTTATTTAATTAAAGAAGTAAATAATAGATAATACTAAATGTTTATTAGATAATGGAGAAATTGATATATTTAATTAATGGGAAGTTCTTTTGAGAGTAATACATGATAGTATTACTTTTGTCCTGCCATCAAACTAGGATCTCTTGTGGTTTTTTGTAGCTTTCTTCTCACTGAAGATTTAAGAAATTGAAAATTATAAGGAATAATCTTTTCGTTTCCGACCACTTTTATCTGTACCATGAATGAACAGTCTACATTCTGAGGAAAATATCCAATCGATTTTTGAATAAAACGAGCGAATTCAAGTACTTTTAATATGTGGAATTCAAATTTAATAGCTATAGTTTGAATTTGTTAACCAAATTGTTTTCAGTATCAAGTGATGAACTCGCAAATGACGTTACTGGAGCAGAAGCATTGCTAGAACGTCACCAAGAATATAGAACAGAAATTGATTCGCGTGCTACAACATTTGAATTATTCGAGCAGTTTGGGAATCAGTTATTGAATAGCCATCATTATGCATCAGAAAATATCAAACAACGTCTCCAAGATGTCACCGATGCTCGGCATAAACTTGAAGAGTGAGCTTAAATTATTTTATTAACTTAATGAATTTTATATTGAAATTAAAGATCCATTAATCGATATAAGATGGGGAATGTACATTGGTTAATATAATCACATTTATTAAGGAATTCAAATCCGGTTCCGCTATAAGCTTCCGATTTTCATTTGCGAACAATGAATAGTCAGATTGATGTGAATAAATTTATTAATAGTTTTTATTTTTTCAGTTCTTGGGTTCACCGTCGACATATCCTGGATCAATGCTTAGAGTTACAGCTGTTTTATCGTGATTGCGAACAAGCCGATACTTGGATGAGCGCTCGAGAAGCATTCCTGAGTCAAGAGGATTCGGGTGATAATGTAGAGAGCTTGATAAAGAAACATGAAGACTTCGATAAGGTTCAGAGCCTCTTTTGCCTCTTTTCAATAGATAAATTTCGTATTGTTAACATATTTTCTCATGTCAAGCACTGCTGCTCTTTGGTATTCTCTCAAAGAAAATATATAGCCAGATTTCCTTTTATTATGTTCATATTTTTAGGCCATAGCTTCACAGCAGGAAAAAATATTAGCGCTTCAAACCTTTGCTAATCAGCTGATTAATTCGGATCACTATGATAAAGATGCAGTGGTCGAGAAGCGTGATCAAATCCTGCATCGATGGGACCGTTTGAAAGCTGCTTTGATTGAGAAACGCAGTAAATTGGGCGAATCACAAACGTTACAACAATTTTCTCGTGATGCGGATGAAATCGAGAATTGGATTGCAGAGAAATTCCAAATTGCCCAAGAGGAAAGTTACCGTGATCCAACTCATATCCAGCAGAAACATCAGAAGCAACAAGCATTCGAAGCCGAATTAGCTGCAAATGCTGATCGAATCGCAACATTGATTACCGCTGGTCAAAATCTCATCAATAGTAGTAAATGTGGCGGCGGAGAGGTACATAATAACAAAATTTCAAAATTTTTTTTCGAATCTTTCTGGTTTTAATAGTAAAGTTTTGATTTCCCCAATTTCTTAATTTTATTTTTTTTCGAAGACTTTAAAAAGGAAAATTTAATGTCTTTCTAGACATTTAAAATTTTCAATTCTTTTGACAATTTTTTAACTTGCTTGTTCTATCTGATCTTACATCAGCGAAGGAGAAAGAATATAGTACTTTATTTTTAGGAAGCTGTCTCGCAACGATTGAAAGCTTTAAACGATCAATGGGAATTGCTAGTGAGAACTACTTCTGAAAAGAGTTGTCGTTTGAAAGAAGCTAACAGACAAAAAAGTTTTATGGCAGCTGTTAAAGATCTCGAGTTTTGGCTTGGTGAAGTTGAAAGTCAGTTTTAGAATTATTTTGTTGAAAAAAAGGAGAAGAGTAGAATAATTTGGTGCATGACATCAAAATTCACTTTTAAAAAATTGGTAGGAGTTCATGTTTGAACATACCTTCGCCAAAAAAATCATTTTTAATCAATAAATATACACTGCACTGAATAATATTGCTGCATCCTAATGACTTAACAGGAATTTGAAGAATTTTAATAGATTTTTGTGTTAAAAAAGTTTCAGAATTTCTGAAAAGATCTTAATTTGCATTTTAAAAAAAGTCCGTTTTTTTCTTTACAGGTTTGCTTGCATCGGAAGATTATGGCAAAGATCTAAATAGTATTGAAAATCTTTTAAAGAAGCATCAACTGTTGGAGGCAGATATAGCAGCACACGCTGATCGTGTCAACGAAATGAACAGGCAGGCTGATAATCTTCTTGAAAGTGAGCAATTCGATCAACCTGAAATAAACAATCGCCGAAAGGTAATTTGTAGGACAAAATTTTTTTTTTCTAATATATTTGAATCTTTTGATGACTCGGACGAGTAATGCAGATGATTATTCATTTTTATTAAAAAATGGATCGATGATATTCTATTTCCCAATTTTTTAAGCGATATATTGTCAAATCAAATTCCCTATTTTTAAATTAAAACTTGTCGATTGTTATTGGTTTCATAATAGTTATCTTCACTGTTTGCATGTGATTTATTTGCACCGTCAAATTATTAAGTCTTATGTTCGAATGACATAATTTGTGAGACAGCACTCTTTTCTCCGATTTTTTGCTATATTGCTGTTGATCTTGTTGCGCATGCTGAGATCTCTCGTAGAAAATTCATATCTCAGAAGCTTGTTTTGATCAAAGGACTGATATTTGCAGCATTCATAGATTGGTTAGTACTATGATTATGGATCAGTGTCATGATTTTTTTTTTAATTTTTTTATTAAGAATTATAGGCTATAAATGATCGCCATGAGAAAATTCGCGAAATGGCGAATATTCGACGCGATAAGCTGAATAAAGCTATCACTGTTTATCAGTTTTTGCGTGATATGGATGATGAAGAATCATGGATTAAGTGAGTTTTTCACGCTCAATCTAGTGTTTCTGCAGTGAGTTTTTCTTGCTCAATCTTTTTTTTAAATCTAGTGTACCTGCAGTGAGTTTTTCTTGCTCAATCTTTTTTTTAAAATCTAATGTTTCTGTAGCTGATGAATTTATTCATTGTTGATTTACCTTCCTTACAGAGAGAAGAAGCTACTTGTTTCGAGTGATGATTATGGACGTGATTTGACCGGTGTGCAGAATTTGCGCAAAAAGCATCGTCGTCTTGATAATGAATTGGTTTCTCATGAACAACAAGTAGATCTTGTTCGTGAAAAAGGCTTGGAATTGATTGATCTTTCGGATACTGCTGCTCCGGAAATAAGAAAACGTATGCAAGCACTAGAAGAAAGCTGGACTGAAATACGAAATATTACTGGAAAAAGGTGACTTATGAGTTTATTAGGGCCATTCAGAATTTTTTTAAACTACATTTATTGCAGAAAATATTGCTCAGTCGGTGAAAGTTAGTAAAACGTTAAATGGAATAAAATGTCCTTAATTTGGCTTCTGACCTACTTCTTCTTAAAATGATATATGGGTACCATTTGAGGCAGCAAAAACTTGGTGAGAGTGAAGACTTTCAAATATTTGTGGGTAAAGTAGAAGAGGAAGAGGCATGGATGAATGAGAAACAGCAAATTCTATCATCGGATAATTTCGGTGAAAATATGGCCGGTGTGCAAGGTTTGTTGAAAAAGCACGATGCTTTTGAAGCTGATCTTGCGCTTCATACCCAGCGTATTGCCAACTTGATCGCTGAAGGGCAAAAGGTATTATTTATTTTTCTACATTTGGATTTAAGATATTGATGAAGGCTCATAATGAAATGTTATAAACTTCTCTTTGTAACCACAAATGTTATGATCTGCTTACTGAGAATTACTGTCAAATAACTCTTCACATCTCATATATGGACAGCTTTGCAAGAGTAACGAAAAAAAAAATAGTTGAAGAAAATGGTTATGTATAGTTTTCCAAACTTTACAATCAATTCTAAGATAGTTATAAAAAGATTAATTGGAACAAACATCAAATTGTAAATTTTTACAGTTCTGTGGATTTTGCAGATTACAGATCACTGAAATCATTAGTTATTAATATTTTCTTCCAGTTAATTGATAGTGGTAATCATCATAGTCCAACCATCAAAGCACGTTGTGATCAATTAAATACACGCCTTGATGAGATTGCTGAATTAGCCCGACGTCGCTTACAACGACTTCAAGATAACAGCGCCTATCTGCAGTTTATGTGGAAATGCGATGTCGTGGAGAGCTGGATCGGTAAATACTTTTATTTTTCTTTTTCGGTCTATTTTTTATATAAAATTAAAAGGAACTGTAAATATATGCAATTTTTTTCTAAATTCAACCTGGTGAAAGGAAAAAAAAAATTTTTCAGCGGAAAAGGAGCAGCAAGTACGATCGGATGATTTTGGACGTGATTTATCGTCGGTACAAATTCTCTTAACTAAGCAAGAAGCATTCGATGCAGGTTTAAATGCTTTTGAGCATGAAGGTATTCAGCGTATCACGGAGCTCAAAGATCAGCTCGTAAATGCTCATCATGCACAGACACCGAATATCGAGAAACGACATGGAAATGTCATCGGACGCTGGCAACAGCTTCTTGCAAATTCAGAATCAAGACGCCAGAAACTACTGAAGATGCAAGATCAATACAAACAAATCGAAGAACTTTATCTTACTTTTGCAAAGAAGGTTAATACTTTTTAGTGCAGTATTTGTATTCTCAGAATTGTAAGATTGTCACGGTACTGTTAAAACAATTTTCAAGCACATTTGTTAAACTTCTCTTGTTAGTAAGAACACTTAGTGTTTTGCATTTGGCTGGAGCATATTGTCTAAGTTAGTATTATTTACTGGCATTCGAGTCTTGAAAGATTAAATTTTTAAACATCATCCATTCTACCATCAAAAGAATTAAAAGATTTGTTAGCAAAATCATATTTAAAAGATATAAGTATTTATATACAAATAAAATTATGGTCTTTAGGCTTCCGCTTTCAACTCGTGGTTCGAGAATGCAGAAGAAGATTTGACAGATCCAGTACGCTGTAATTCCTTGGAAGAAATTAGCGCTTTACGTGAAGCTCATGCCGAGTTCCATAAATCATTATCAACAGCCGAGGAAGATTTCAGACAACTGCAGTTACTTGATAGACAAATTACATCATTTAATGTTGGACCAAATCCATATACATGGTTCACAATGGATGCGCTGGAAGAGACATGGCGTAATTTGCAAAAAATCATTAAAGTTAGCAGATCTTATTCACATTAGAGCTTCTAGAAATTCTGTCATTTTACGTAATTCATATGAATACAGGTAAAAATCCGAGGTAGCAACCACAAAAGTTTATTAATTGTTAATTAAAGTTTTAAAAATATTTAAATTTTTTCATGGAATTTAGGAACGCGAAATGGAACTGCAAAAAGAACATCGTCGCCAGGAAGATAACGACAAACTACGTCGTGATTTTGCTCGTCAGGCAAATGCATTCCATCAATGGCTTACCGAAACTCGTGCAGCAATGATGGAAACGAGTGGAACACTTGAAGAGCAACTCGAGCTGTTGAAAAAGAAAGTAAATGCTTTTTGTGAAAGTTTTTTCAAACTCTCTGCCAAATACGCAAAGTTTCGGGACGTTTATAATAATTTTTCTGATCCCACCTACTTGTCTCTTACATCTTTTCATAGCTGAGCAACACTCAATCTGCTCTTTAACTGTTTTATTATGTCCAACTTTTACTCTCGTTATCACTATCACTCTTACTTTAGAAAACAAATGGGTGATTTTGAGAAAGAGCAGTCAACTCTTTTCTCTGCGTTTAGACTGCTTCTTGCATTTACTTAAATTGTTTATGTTTATTGCAGGCAGTAGATGTGAAAAACAATCGTATTCAGTTGAAGAAAATCGAAGATTTAGGCGCCCTTCTAGAAGAATACCTCATTCTAGATAATCGCTACACCGAACATAGGTTTGTGCTTCTCTAATAATTCATATTAATCAAACTAATTTTTTTTTCTTTTTTAATGATAATCAACGGTACTGTTGAAGCTTTACTTACTTTCCCTTCCTGAAATTTTATATTTAGCCTTTTGGACAAGCAATTTTTATTTATGCAGTTATTTGCAAAATGAAATGAAAAGATGAACTCTCTCTTATTTTTTATTTATTATTATTTATAGCACCGTTGGCTTAGCTCAAGCTTGGGATCAACTTGATCAGCTTGCGATGAGAATGCAACACAATCTTGAACAGCAAATTCAAGCACGCAACCAGTCTGGAGTAACTGAAGAAGCTCTTCGAGAATTCTCCATGATGTTCAAACATTTCGATAAGGTAAGTTATTTCAAAATGATACGAGATTAATTTTAAAATGATAAGAGATTAGCCGTTGAAATTTTGATGCTTCAAATACATTCCATTTCATTTTTGACATGCAGATTTTTCCAGTTCTGTTATTTTGGCGTTATTCATTGATAATGTTCAGGAAAAGTGCGGACGTCTTGATCATCAACAGTTCAAGAGTTGTTTGCGAGCACTTGGTTACGATTTGCCAATGGTTGATGAGGGACAACCGGAACCGGAATTCCAACGTATTTTAGACATTGTAGATCCGAATCGAGATGGTTATGTCACGCTACAAGAATACATGGCATTCATGATCTCAAAGGAAACCGAAAATATTCAATCAAGTGAAGAAATTGAAAGTGCATTTCGCGCTCTGTCGAAAGAATTTCGGCCATATGTTACAGCTGAAGAATTGTATGCGGTAAGTGCAATTTTCCTGATTTATGAAGTGATGAAATTGTTCCTCTCAAGTCTCTTTTTCATATTTTTAATAAGCAATATATCATTTTAAGAAATATATCTAAAAATAACTTTCTCTGAAAGTCTGATAAGACTAATTTCCACAAAATTCAATTTCGACGCATTCAGTAGATATGAAGCACAATGGAAAGTATTCCCAAAAATTTCTAGTAATCTAAGAACACTTGTCTGCGTGTTGATAAATTGTGCGGTTGAATTCATTGATAAGTTTTTGTTAGAGCTCATTAGAAGGTACTGAAGTTAAAGGATTGACATTGTAAGTCTTCTTAAAGTAACTTAAACCTAGGTCCATTTTAAAATGTATATTTTTATGATATAAGAAAATAAAGACTTATCATTTGTACAAAAATTATATATTGTAGTATATAATTTTCTGTATAAATATGTTGCCATTGTGAAGTTGTTGAAAAAAATTTTGCAGAATCTCACGCCTGAACAAGCGGAGTATTGTATTAAACGTATGAAGCCATATACGGATGCCATTTCGGGTCGAACGTTACCAGGAGCTTTGGATTATGAACAGTTCGTACATACTCTGTTTCAGAGTTAACTACATTTTCTCCTTGTTTTTTTGAACTTATCTTTGTTTAAATATTGGTCTGAATTGAAATCATTTAACCCTAATTATCATTTATCTCATTTGGAACTTTGGCGAATGATTTAACAAGATTATTTATTCAAATATCTATTGTTTCATGGTTATTCAACATTGAGAGAAAATTATTTCCAATTCGCATTTTTCAACTCTTAAACTCATTTTCTGATCCTAATTATTTCTCAATGCTACTTGAAGTCATTTTATTATCTAGAAGTTTTTAATCTGTTATATTACTAATAATGTATGATGCTTGAAAAAAATATGAAAAATGCATGATTGAAGGAAATTGGTAAAAGATCTCTATCGATAGAAAGACATCTCTGATTTTTTTGAAGCATATTCAAAAGAGAATTCAGAAAAATTGTGTCAAAAACAACTCAAACGATTTAAAAATAAAATGTTTCGGATATTTAACTGCGATAAAGGACTTCATTGGCTAACCTGCTGTTCTTTCTCTAAATTGAAAATTTACGAGAGTTTTCGTTGAAGGGAGATGATACTGGAATCATGATATCAAGGGCCAGTGGAGAGTATTTCGATTTCAAATGGAGGAGTTAGAGAAGAGATAAATCAAAATTAATTGTCAGCAAAACATGGTTTTGAAATTTCAATTATGAAGAAAATCGAATGATAAATACCGAACTATCATAATTCAATAAGTCTGATGGGGAAAAATAAAAATTTTGAATTCGAAGATATCAGCTGTTTGTTGATACAGTGTATCAGTTTTCGATGCGGCTTTTTTTGGACGAGAATAGCTAAGCTAGATAAGAGACGACTTGTTATTACTAGTTCATGGAGGTAAGTTACTTATTTTATCAATGTAACATTTTAATAAGAAGGAAATATCAGAGATCACGGGAAAAACAAATTAAGGATTGATTATACAACAACGAAATCTATTTTTGAGGAAGATTTAAAAAACGTTCACATATGAAAATAATGAAGTGCTTTATTGGGTTGCATTAGGTTTTCTTCGATACTTCGAGAACTATAACTTTAACAATTCTTGTCCTTATGGTCGATATAGATAGTGCTAAATATTGGAGAAATGATACATGCTAAAAAGAAAAATTCACTAGATCAAATGGAAGATATGGGAGATAATCAATAAATGAAAGAGCGATGGAATTGCATTTAGAGAATATAAAACAATCGAATTATATTACCTGTAAAAGTGAATGATTCACATGGAAGACAATGTATTTAAGGCTGAAGAAGAAAATGAGGTATAAGTGAAGTTTGAAAGAAAGAATATGGAAGAGATCACTTGAATTACGAAAATCGATTTCAATTTCAAAATAGGAATTAATTTTCATTTAATTCGATATTAATCTTATTTTACAAGAAATCATCTCGAGCTTCTTTTGGCATAGTATCTGTTTGCACAGCATCAAAAAGACGCTCCGGTTCCATTAACAATATTCGATGCAGTCGCTGTCGAGCCAATACACTTCCGGTACAGGTAATTAGCAATTGTTCATGTTCCGTTGTACGACTCATTATTTCGTTTACACCAGACCATTTCTGGAACAAATGTGGGGTTGATCTGCGAATTGAAAAGTGCTAAGTGTTATTTAAATTCGACGAATTATCGAACTTAGGTATCAACAAAATCAGCATGTTTTTAGTCAAGATAAATCTTGAAAACGAGGATAAGCTCTACGAGAAAAAACAATCAGGTTAAGTTTAGAATTTTGTTTTAGCTCATGTTTAGAATTTTATCGGTGCAAAAAAAAACAAATCACAGGTTGTATTAAGATAGTAAACCAACAGATCTATTACTTTTTTTTCTGAGTATGGTCAAATTCATATCTTTCATTTTCAAGATTCA
The DNA here is from genome assembly GCA_028564675.1 of Onchocerca lupi. Classification (NCBI taxonomy): domain Eukaryota; kingdom Metazoa; phylum Nematoda; class Chromadorea; order Rhabditida; family Onchocercidae; genus Onchocerca; species Onchocerca lupi. The sequence goes on from JAOVVO010000062.1 coordinate 139,101, forward strand.
AATCTTGCACCGATTTTTTTAGAATATTTTCACCTATATAACCAATGGAGGATGATTGATAAGACTGCATTTCCTTTGTGCCTAACATTATTAAAATAGTTGTTTTCTCTTAGTACTCTTCGCCTAGGTACCAAATTTTCAATATCAATTGATAATACTTTCAATTGATAATACTGTGATGCGTCGTCAATTTTAGCTTGATGACGAATGACAGCATTAAAGATACTTGGCATTATTTTGCATTTCAATAACTGGATAATAAAGATTTATTTTGTTTTCCAAAATGATAGAAAATTTTTCAGAGCATCGTCAATAAATATATTAAAGTTCAAATTCGTCAAATATATATTAGAAGAACTTTAAATATGAAACAGTAAGTCAAAGAAAACAAATTTTTTTTTTTTCAATCGTTATGATCAATGCATCATTATTAAAAAAAAACAACAATGATGTATACCTTAAGTGCAGCATTGATTCGTTGCAAATTGAGATCTTTATGACAGCAAAGTTCACCGGATACGATTACTGGACAATCTGATTCACCAAAATCCCATTCGTATTTTGCAATATCACCATTACTTTGATTGTTATTATCAATATTATCATTTTGCGTGATTCGAAGAGCATCAAATTCGGCTGTTATAGCGATATGATGAAATGCGCGAAATGCCACCTGATTTAAAAAAACAAAATAAAATTTCAAGAAAAGTTGAAACTATTTTTAAGTCTTGAAAACTTGAGAACTTGTAAAATATTTCTTATACCTTCAAAGTCTCATAACCAATATTTACATGAACAAGTAAAATGGCAGGAAATTTCTTGGCTGAGAAAAGCTTTTATAATTCAGTCGTCATATTCCCAAAAAAAAATTTCCTTAATGGAATAATCTTTTTTGGATTTGAGACAAAAATTGATTGGAAATAATAAAAAAAACTTGCAATATAAAGAGCAGACCACTGTTCTGGTCTCGTAAAGATTGAAGCACTCTTCATTCCTTGCATCATGCCGCCCAATCGAAAACGTATAGAATTCGCATAGGCAAACTGCCTGCTTGCCAAATAACGCAAAAATGCGAAAAGTATTTCACCAGAACTATACGCTAGTTCAACTGTTTCTGGATTATCTGGTAAATCATCCAGCTACAATAATTATGAACAAGTTTTGAATCAATATGATTTAGACATCTCCGCATATCATATGAAACAAAACTTAACTGTTAACTACTTCATTTTTTATTAAACATTATTCAAGGTCACTGGTCAATATGTTGAGAAAAATTCGAAAAACATAAGAGTTCTGCAAAGAAAAAGCTTGCAAAAGCTTTGCAAAAAAAAAAAAAAAAATTGAAGCTTTGAATTGTTTAAATTCAAAGCTTTAATTCCAGATGGAAAAATTTATTAAAAAATTCGAATAATAATGAATTAATTTTCTGTTCCATTTATTTTTACCTTTTCAAAATAAATAGGATGCTTGTTCATCAATTCATCAGATGTTTGTTTACCATGTAATATTCCAACAGTAAATTGTAAAAATAAAATGACAGCATGTATTCTTCGTAATGCGGAACGCTCGTATATTCCTTCTGTTCTCAACCAATTATCAATGACAAAACATAGCATTTCAACTTTTGACCCATATCTGCAACAATAAATTGAATGAGACATTAAAATTCAAAAAAATTATGACTGAAACCGTTTCAAACAATCATTTTACATGGTTCCTTCACCAAACATAACAAATAACATCTCATATGTAGTGTACATTACTGTAGATCGTGCTATATGCTCATTTTTTTTGCTTCATTTGCGATTCTTACATTATTCAGATTAATTACTAACAATATACTCTTGAAAAAGGAAATTATTTGTGAATCTATTACCTCTGAGAATACCGCACAAATCCTTCAAGTCGCATTGGTCCTAACGACATTTCATTAACAAATTCGTTTAGTGCAGTATGACGACAATAGCAAAAAGTTTCAATTACTCGTGTAAGATAGTTCGCTAGAGGGTTTACTAACGGTGGTGGTGATTTTAACATCAGTATCTGGAATTTAACATTTTTGAAAACGTACTTAATTCACTTAAACAACAATTAATTATTTTATGGCTCGAGAGATTTCGTTCATCATTAAGCTTAAATTCGTAAATCTTTATGAACCATATGTTCGGAATAACTACCGTTTACTCATATTCCTTGAAACTGCTTGAAAAAATATACAAACATTTACAATTTGACGCTTGACGTTTGATAAAATATCCCAAACTATCCATGGAAAAGACCGAAATTCGGAAGATGATTTGAAAGAGCTGGCATATGTTACCGCATACCACGCTTTAGCTTTCGTGATCAGCGCCATATTCCAGCGCATTCCACGTTTTCCAGATGAATCCACCGTTACAAAATCTGATTCTTCTCCGAATTCCTATAAATACATCAAACATTTTAATTTTTAAATTTCATGTGAGTTTTTTCGGATTATTTTAATGAAAATTTCATTGGTATAATTCTTTTTTCGAAAAATTCTTCGTGGTAAATCAGTAAACCTTGAAAAATTCACGCCTAAAATATGCAAAAATACGACTGTATCGTAATTCGACAATTTTATCTGAATGATAAAACGAATAATCATCTTTCTCCATGTCAGTTATTCTTTTGATTGTCAAGCTATGTCCAGATATTACAGAAGCTTCATCCGAAATTCCATATTCATCCAATAACTGCTGAAAAATCCATCGCGAAAAAATAGATTCTTAATTCTTTTCGCTTAATTCACAGTGGAATACGCTGATGAGTAATTATTTAGATTGTTTGATCTTAGATGACAATGAAATATTATCTTTTCAACTTTTCTAAAACCTTCAAGATTACGCCGCGCCATCTTCCAACACTGTCAGCATACAAAATGGATCCATATTGAATGTATTATATGCTGCATTAAGATATATATATACCTGTATTCTCGAGTAATATTCATCCCTTAAATACAGACTTTTCTGGATCAAGTTTGGTTGTTCATAAAACAAGCTTTCGTCATAAAGTTGTGGATCACAATAATCGGTAAATTTTGTCGCCTGCACCATTTCCGAGATGTCTTCAACTTTTTTTGCCTTCCTGAAATATTGAATTTTTAGTACAAAACAATTAGATCCATGAGCAATTCATATTCCAAATTTATCATTATATATTCCATCGAACATATGGATACTTTATAGAAAATCATAATTTACCTATACAATTCACCAAGTAATCGCTTGCTTCTGTATGATGGTTTTATGATATTTTGCATATAATCTGGTATAATTTCGCATTGTTCATGTGCTATTAGTGGTTTCGCTTGCACACCTGTTTTTGGAAAATCAACAGCAACGGCACATTTACGAGCAATGTCATCACATATTTCGCTGAAAAAAAGTATTCGGTCTTTTTTAAATAATATTTTTCAAATTTTGTAAAATTCATTGACGAACAATACTGAGTGACTATATAATAATTGCTATGATAACATATACAAACATGCAAGTAGATTATCTATCACAAATAACTAACTTCTTAGGGAAGAAAAGAGGAGAATAACTTGCTGGAAAAGGCCAAGTCGATCGCACATGATCAAGTGAGCATTGGACATTCGACCAATCGAATCCTGATTCAGATATTTCAGGAAAAAATCTATCATATCATCCGTCTATAAACATACTAATTGCCAGTAACATCATATTCAATTCTAATGAATTCTGAGTAATTTCAGTGGATTGAATTCCGAAACAAATTTTAATCATCAGGATCATTCACTCATTTATCTCATCCAGTGACAATATGGCAAAGGTTAGTATCCTATAGTTCAAAACAGTGTTTCAAATGCAAACCTTTAAAATCCTACTCCTTCTCTGAAGCTTCATTAAATAATTCAATTATTCTAGATTTATGCACCAAAAAAAGGATAACATACAGTGGGCGGTGTATCGTATTCAACTGGTTTTGATCTTGGAAAAAACATTGCCTGTTCATTATTCTCAAAAAATAATTCTTTATCGAATATGACAGTATACTCATCACCATCCAAATCACTCCCTGAAAACAATAAGAAATTTTATTAAATTGTATAATTACAAATTGACAAAGAATGAAATAAAACTTAAGTGGTACTGATTAAATTAATAAAATATTTAAAAAAATATATGCATGTAAGACGTAAAAGTGAAAAAAAAAAAAAACAACGACGGCAAATAAGAGCAAGAGGGGTAAATTTTAAAAAAAAATGCGAATAAAAGTAAAGGAAATTATAATTCAAGATGAAAGTAAGTAGGAAAATGAATTTAGAAGCAAATTAATAAAAACTAGAAACCTGACAAATTTTAAATCTAACCAGCCATTTCATCTGAATGTGGACGTGGGCCATATCGTGGAAATACAATAACATCACAAAGATGTGACAGCGCATCTTGATAAACTGCTTCAAAAATGCGAACATCACCTGCCACATGACATGGATTCTTCGTCACCATTACTGTTCCTGAGGAAACAAAGTTTTTAAAAAAAATTCAGTTTTTCTAAAAACTTCCTAATCTTCAAATTTTGCTGAATTGTGATTTTAAAACATGGAAATTACATTACAAAGTAATATTTTTCTCCAATATCCCACAAGTAGCAAATATACAACTTCATTTGGACAACTGTACTTATTTAACACATTTTTTCATTCTTTCTAGAACTTAGAAAAAAACTTGATATCGAGCTATTTTGTTAGATCGAAAAGTCGAAGAAAAAAAAGAAGGTAAAATTGCAATTCGAGAAAATAAAATTTCGGAAAAAAAATAAAAATATTAGGAGAATCTCAGTCCAGATTTCTTACCTGTATAAACGATTTTCTTTCCCGAGACATACCGTAAAGACGGCGAATATTGCAAAAAAACTTGCCCATATTGGAGTAATCCAGTATCATCAACAACTCCGTACATTGTACGACCCATTGAACCGGGTAAGAAAATTTTGGATTTGCTCAAATGCAATTCTAAAAATAATGCTAGCAGCATAATTTTTCTTAATTAGAATTTCTTTTTAAAGTAATATTGCTAAATTTTGATTGTAGATTTTAAAATATGGATATTTCTGTTTTTTAAGAAATTTGGTAATTATTTTCAATTAAGAGATGATGAAAAAAACTTTCCAAGGATTTCGTTTAAAAACTGAAGCTATTAATTTAAACTTTAAGTAAAATCAAAAAAAAGATGTAAACTAACTTATGTTGTATCTATGTATGGCAAGCAATAATGAACGAAAGAACGGTTCATTAGTGAATGTAATACCAGAGCTGTGCAATTGATGGAAATCAATGGGAAGTGATAAACGTGAACTGAGCTCTTCGGTAGCATCATTTTCATCAAACATCATGCCTGAAAATCACATTTAAGGAAAATATGGCTCAGAATTCTATTCAAGAACAATTCGGATCCTTCAGAAAACTTGGCCTTTTTCATATGTTAACAACTGACACATCTTATTCAGGTAAAAAAATCTAATTATCCGTCCAAATCTTTCTAAGTAGAACTGAATCGTTTCGAGGCTAAATGAAAATTCTGAAATATATTGCAAAATCTAAAAATACTCCGTTATTACATTCTGTACAATACAAAGTTATCCAGATTCCTCAAATGATTTAAAATAAGTAAAATAGCTAACCGGCTAGTTTATTAAGCTCCAATTCTAAAAGCGAATGTATCCGATTGCAAACTTTTATATGTAAATGCCGACTTTGTTTCTTAGAAACCTATAAATTCAAAGAATGTAATTATATTTCAAAATATGTTCATCTTGTTTTAAAATATGGTTCAAAAGATTTGTTATTATGACCAGTGACTCATGAATACAGATGAAACGATTAAAAACAGATTAAGTTATGCATTTAAATCTCAAAATAATAAAATTCTATCTGAAAAGAAAAAATGATTACTTGATCCAAAATCATAATCAATGGTCGATTTAAGCAAACTGGTGAAGGCATTGAATATTTAACCACTTCTATTTCCGCTGCACTTTCTTCATCATCTTCGAATTTTTTTTGACTTTTCCGGAAGATAACATTTGTTTGGCCCAGTTTATCCAACAATGGATCAGTGCACAGCACACCTTTGAAACCTTTAAAGCGCACCTGAAATTTCAAAATATCTGTGAAACTCTAGAAAACTTGAAAAGAAATCCAATTTGATAATTGAATTTTTCGTTTCGTATAAGGTCCAATTTAACAGCAACGTTAAGCACAATAATATGATCCAAATGCTTACTTGATAACAGGATGGTGTAGGATGTATGCCCAGTACTTTAGCAATTCGATCAGCGTATTTCTTAGAAATCCTTCCGACACCATCCGAGAAATTAAAAACTTCACCAGTTTCTGGATGTATGATACCACCCATAATATCATCTTCCCATTTCCAGTTATTCCTTTCTAGCATTATTGTTGGCTAAAAAAAATTTTTCATATTTGATCAGAAAAAATAAAGATGTTAAGGAATAAATAGGAAGAAAAGTGGACTAACAAAATTGAAAAATGTAGAAAAAGAATCAGAAAATTTGAAATTATGCAAATGTAATCAATATGATCAATGTAAAGATAACAAACGTTAACAGAATAGTATACTCAAATAATAAAAAACATTTACGATTCGGATAAATAGTTAGCCTCAAAAATTGAAATCTTCAAGAGACAAAGATTTGGTAAGTCGAGTGACGGAACTAAAGAGACAAACAATTAATTTTTTATTTTCATTATTTCAGCCATTGATAGATTAGCTAGAAAAATTAACAGGATGTGATGAACTGAATTTATTTCTAAGTGAATGATTTAATAAATATTTTTTCTATGAACAATATTTTTCATGATGTATTAAATAATCCAATAGCATTTGATGTAAAATAAGCAATGATGGTAATTTTAATTAGCAATTAATGAAAAAACATGCGAGAATTAGATGAAAGTAAAGGAATAAGAGATAAATAAAGGGTAAACAAGAAAGAAGCAAAGGATGGAAAACTGGAAGGTGAGCGCGAAAAAGTAACGATGAATATTTGAAAAGATATTATTAGACATTTGAGAAGAAATTATTTACCTGTGCTTGTGTAAAGCATTGTCCCATACGAGACATCAATTTGGGGACATTTTTTGAAGCCGTAAAATCACCCATCCAATGTCTAATATCGTCAACGTTACAAATAATTTCACCATGTAACTTATCATAAACAACGACATCCGAATACATATAGCAACCGCCATCACGCATCTTAAATTAATATATTTAATGTTTTATCAAAATATTTTTATTAAAACTCCGAAATATACAGATCGAAAAATTAAAAAATACTTTTCCAATTTCGTCTATTCAAATTTAATGAACACTTCTGAGGATAATTCCAGATATTTAATTCAATTCCTTATTCAATTTATTTTAAAATGGGACTGAAGGCAGGGACAAAATTTTTATCTTCATTGCTAGCTATAAGTAAAAAAAATATAATGAATTTAGATTATTTCGAAATGAATAAATCAATAGATGCTTTTAACGGACCTGTGAATTAGACCACGCAAGAAACTGATAATGCCGTGATGCTATATGTAGACCTGTTCCAAGTGTTCTATATACCAAATCCGGAATTATTAAGGATTGATCTGGAATCAATCAATGCTGAATTAATGAATAATTTTAATAAGGTGGTAGAGTAGAACGTACTTTGATTTTTGACAAAATTCCTATAATTTCTAATGACTCTGAACAAATCCATAATAGTTCAGAAAGCCTTCAATAAATGGCTCAGTTTGAATGTGAAAAATTCGGCCTAGAATATTTAATATATGAAAGATGCTAATCCACGAAACTACTAGTATTATTTGCTGATTCAGGTAAAAAGTAATTCTTTAATTCAAGTACATCGCAACTCCAAGTTATGGCTCAACCATTACGGTAAAACAGTTTTGAAAATCATGATTGCCAAACAAAATGGATCATTACTTTAACGGATAAACATGTCATCTTTCAATCTTTCATAATCTATCACATGACTTTTTTTTTCTTAAATATGAATGCATTATATTATTGTTACAAGAAAATATCAGGAAAAACTAAACCTTGTAAAGCGCGGCCTCGTGAAAATTCCTTTGATACAAGTCGCTGACCATTATCATCTCGAAATACACAACGCAATGCGTATTCTTCGCCAAAATGACGTATTACGCGATTCGTCATCATTGCCTCCGGTGGTAAAAGTAAAAGTCGCAACGGAGTTGCTATAACCTGCAAAGAGGTATTGAAAGCAATATTACAATAAATTAACCTTTTATTAGAGCCCATCAATAACCAAAAGTCACGATTAAGTTTTTCTTTTCCATTCCCTCTTTTTTTTTTTTTTTTTTTAAATTAAAAATAATTACTTTGCGAATTAAGACACAATTACGAGGTAGATCCGACAATGATTCAGCCTCTTCATCAGTCGATACTCTTCGCAAAGCACTTAATTTTTGAAAATACTTATGCTCAAAAAAATTAAGTAATGAGATGCGTCGCTTTTCATCCACAGCCGCCAAAGCAGAATCCAAAGTCTCTTCACAAGCTAATAAGCATTCCTGAAAAAAGCGCATATATATAGCGTCATTACTTGAGACCTAAAACTCTTTTCTTTAAGTTATATAATTTTTGCAAAGTTATTATCTCCTTAAACTGTTATCTCTATCCTAAAATTTCATCATTCATGCATTCCTTTTCATACATTCACATAAATACTATCACTTCCAATAGTGGCTCATCTGATCTTAATTATATTTTTATTTTTTTGCAGAAAATATAGGTATGATACTTTCCGAGTCTTGGAATATGTGCAAAAAAAAAAAAACAATATATCCATGATAAAAAATCATAAAACTTGGATTAAATTCAAACAGAAATACTTCTCATAATTGTAGTCTAATTAATAAAAAGAGAAATAAATCAAAAATTCAGCTAAATTTATTAATTTTGTAACTTTAATGAATTAATAAAGTCAAATTTTATAATCTTTTGCATGAAATTAGCTAAATTAATCGAAAAACATCTTTTAACACCTGAGCAGTGTAATGAATCCTTTCGAAAAAAAGGTTATCATAGGAAGATGGCGAAACATCGAAAAGCTGATCTTTCACAACACTTCCTCTACTTAGCAGGGCTTGCAGTGCATAATTTAATCTAGAATTGTCATATTAATCACCATATGATAAAAATTCAAAAATGTGGAGATTAAAATGAATCTGTTTACGACATTAATTTTTTTTCCCTTTTTTTTTTATTACATTTAGTGATTTAATTGATGATAATCACAGTTTTCTATTATAGGTTCCTGCTCCCGTTAAATACTGTTAACTTATTTCAATTTCAAAATTTTTCAAGATTTCGATTCAGTACAGAAAAAAGAAATTGCTTCCCACAATTCTTAAAGATTTAACATAAATTAGATACCTAAATGATGGCAGTTCTAAAATATGAACATCCGAAATTTCTCGTCGAGGAATTTTCATAATTGCTGCAAAAAATATTCGACAGTTGGCTCGACGTTTCCATCGTGCGACGATTTCAAATAACTGACGTGTTGGAGCCTTTAAAAAAGAAACACTAAAATATTTGATTTCCTGACGTTGTAAATTGAAAAAAAAAAAAAAGAAAGAAAACCGATATTTGAGGGAAATGATGAAAAATTCGAAAAATTTATAGCTGTTTCATTTACTGGCAAAGAATTTAAAGTTTCTTTGTTTACTGAAAATGTTCAACCTGAAAATGATAAACATAAAGCCAAAAAAAAACGATCAACAATCATTCAATTTTAGATGGATACAAAAATATCAAATACGCGGTAACATAAACTAAAAAATGATAAGGCTTTTTCGTTTTTTCTGCTGACATACATTTTTATGCCTTTGCATAAGTTACAATGAAGCTAGAGGAAAGATTTACTAGATTTTGTTGCTCACTTGGAATATTTATTGCGGAATTATTACCAATTTTGTACTTAGTGCGCGTCTTTCCCAGTCAAGTGTTTCATCCGGGAACATTCCTTCCGGCTTCACCATTTCTTTTGGTACCGAAAAGCCAAACCATGATGATCCAGCCAAAGTCTCCTGCATAAAAATTTAATTTATTTGCAGAATTAGCCTTCGTAGAATCAAATCCCGGGTTAAAATTTACAAAGGAAAAATCTAGATAATGATTCCGCCAGATTTTCGTAAAAACATCTGGTCAATTTAAAAAAACCTGAGAACAACCGGCGAAATGTTTACTTCCCGGAAAACTCTTTACACGTATCCAATCGCGGCATTGCTCAATATTTAAGACCCTCTTTCCATTTGTCATAACTCGAGGTACAGCTTCCCACAACTGCATTTTGAATTATATAAAAATATAATTTGAGTGCATACAAAATTGAAATCTCGAAATTGCTGACACTGACATATTTTAAGTCCAACTAGTCTAAGTTCATACTATCTTATAAATATCACCCCCTATTTAGGACAATAGTACCTTAGAAAATATTATTTATTTCCGCATTTATGTGAATCAAGTTGTTTTTTAGTCTAGATTTCCAAAAATATGTCCGTAAATTATATTGATAAGTAAGAGCACAACCAAAATAAATTTCAAGATTTCGAGGAACAAAAAAAAAGTAAAGTATTAACCTGTGGTGGGTATCGTAAACAAATATAAATATAGTTATCTCTTTCATCTGGGTCCGAATCACAATCAACAATAATCGTATAAAATGAACTATATGTGATAACAAACTTATAGCCTGTATATGATAATCCATCATGACCGCGGGCAATATTCTCGATAGCAAAATAAATAGTTAGCAATCGTCGATCATGTTCAAAATGTGCCCAAGATAATAGTGTATGGTTGCCTAAAATTTTAATTTGTTGAGTAACATTCACAGATTTTTAAAAATGTTACGATGCTTAGTTTTAAAACTGTTAAGACTGTTTAATCAGAACTTGAAACTGATCATATAAAACAAATGAAATAATTTAATTTACATAAAGCTAAAACACTAAGATCTAAATTTTTTTAGTGGAAAACACAACAAACTAATAAAAATTTAGGTTCATAATTTTATTTCTGTGTTGTTGTTGCGTTTGATTGGAAAATTTCAATTTGCATCAAATTTTGTTTACAATTCATTTTCAAGCAGGCAAAAATTGATCAAATTTCAAAATTGCATTGCTTTCTACTGAATCTCCTATATAATTATTGTATATAAAGTAAAAAAATTTGCATAAGTGTCAAAAAATTAGTCTACTTATTCATTCTGAAATATAATGAACAGATTAAATAACAATCAACAGCAATATAGACCTCAATTAGCGCTGATGAATGATTCAGAATTCAAATGTATATCCCTAAAATTACTATCATTTTGGAAAAGAAATACTCACCAGCAGCATCATTCATTTTCGTTTCATATACTGAATTTACGACTGATTTATTACTAGATGTGTTATACTTTGTCACATATTCTCCACGGATGAAAAATAATCCCATATTTGGCATATTACCAATTCCCATCCAAAGTATATCTACATTCGCATGATCAGCTCTGTAAATGATACATCATCGCGATTCTAATTTTAACTAAAGTTTCGAGTAAAAAATTAGGAAGCAAAAAATTTAGATAAATTTCTTTATATGATTAAAAACCATATTTCGAATAAATCTCGTAATAATCAATAAAATTTTTGATTATTTCTCTAAAATTCACCAAAAAAAAAAAAAAAAAAAAAAAAAAAAAAAATGAAGATTATCCTAGTAATACTGAAGGAAGCCATGAAAATTTAAAACTATCTTCATGGTTTTCAACTAATTTTTCTCTTCTGTCTAGTATTGTTGATCTTTCTTTCCTGTCCTTATCAAAAGGATGACAAAAAACAATGAGCAAAGCAAACATCTAATCTCCAAAAATCCCGCAACCTTACAAATCTGACCTTATTTCCCAAGAGAAGACTGAATCGTCGGAGATGTTTTTAGGAGAAACGAAAAGAACGAACAGATTCAAAAAAAAAAAAAAGAAAAAGGAAGTAACTGCAAATGACCACCTTATGTCTGTTAATATTCGATCGATATTCCGTATTTCCATGTAAGGTTGCATTTCAAGACTGTATCTGAAAAATTATAACTGCACTTCAAAACTACATCAGTATTTAAAATTCGCTTAAAAAAATTTGAAAAGAAAAAGACACCATACAATAAGATAAAAAAATTATGAGGAATTTACCCAGACTCTATAATGAATGATTTCGTAAAATCGATCAATGCCTCTTGATCCGATCTTTTATCACAAGAAAGTTCAATTCCAACATGAACTTCGACACATTTTTCTTCGTAAGCTGCTTGCAGGCATGGTATTAATTCGCCGAAAGATCGAATTGAACATTTACACTGTAAAATGAAAAATCAAAGTTTTGGAATCGTTTCATTTAAGAAGTGTTTTCTTAAAATTTTTACTTTAAGAATTTTTCGAATTAGAGTGAATGAAATTTAAGAGTATCATAATAATAAAAGTCTTATAATTCCTCTGACTTCGAAAAGATATGAAATTCTTTTTTCGCTACCATGCAAACATTTATCAAGAATCTATTATGTATAAAGGAAACAAATATTTGAAATTGAATATTAGATTAACACCTTTCTTCAAATTGAATATTATTAGTAGAAAAAAAGCAATCATAACTAAAATTATCATTGAGATTTTTAATTTAATATAAAAAAAATTAATTTACGAAAATAACAAAATATAAATTGCATGCAAACATACGCTTTGCAGAATCATTCTGAGTATGTACTTAATGTGTTCCTTCGGAACGCCTTCTATCGAGATCATAAATTTCAATCTTACAATAACAAATCTGTAACTTTGCAAATGACTGCAATAATGGAAGCAGAGAAAACTGAAGTAATCAATTTCAGAAAGATCTAAAATGAACAATTAGGTAGTACTACTAAAACTATTAGATGTTGCTAAAGAAATGCAAGAGATCCGGCCTAACAATATAAGATCGATTCATTCAAAACTATTTAATACAAATAATCCATTAATTTAGATATTCAAATAACTATATGTAAATTAGTGGTTAAAATTTAAACTTCATATCTAAATTACTGATAATCAATAATCTAAATATCAAATAGATGTAGCAAACAGTTGACATGAAATAATTTATTTTTCAAAATAATTTGTATTAGAAAGTGCAGATTTGAACCACAGCAATACTAAAAATACTTTGATTAATATGTTGAACGGTTCTTAATCTTTCATGATGTTCAAAATGATAATTCTAAATCTCAAATAAACTTAAAAAAAAGATCACTTTTGTTCTACTGCCATTAAACGCTCTCCACTGGAGCAGTTTTCATTTACCGAACTATTCCGGATTGGTTCTGAAGATAATGATGAAGATGTTGTCATACATTGATTCCGTGTAGCTGCTAATTTGTAACCTCCGTTCATGGATTGTCCCAATGGTGAAGAACTTGACGTACTGGGCGTATCGTTCATAAATTCGAATGCCATTTCAATCATATCATCTATATTTCCATTTGCTTCTTTTAGTAGAAGATGAATTTGTTCGATGGTTAAGCATGGAAACATATCCTACAATAGTAATTAATAAAATCACTTACTTCGTATTGTAAATAACTGATAACTATCATTTGCTTTACACTTTTTGCAACTGATAATATCATTTGCTTTATCTTTTACTATACTCAAATAATCCGTCACTTGAGCATTTAGCCATCTTTTTGATATATTCAAACAAGAAAGATGATTCAATAACTAAGAAGATAATGAACACGAATATTGCACAGTTCTAGCTACCTTTACCTAACTTTCATTCCTAAAATATTTATTGATAGATTTAAAATAGTTATAATGAAATAAATAAATTCACGGGAAAAAAAAAGATGAATAAAAAGGAATGTAACACGTTTAAGATCGCTTAAGAATGCTTAAGATTCATACAATTTTCTGATATAATATTCTGATTAAAGAGATAGAATTTTGAAACTTATAATGAAACAGCAAACAGCCTGTGCGAGTAAATAAAGCTAATAATAAATGATTTCTAATAAAGTCAAATACTGAAATATTGGACTGAAAGTTTTCCAAAAATTTAGCTGATTCTAGTACTAAATATATAGTAATTGATTTTTACGTACTGTATTAGATCCGAATGCTAAAAAAAAAAAAAAAAAAAAAATGCAATGATATGTAACAAACGTGCTATCATCGATTATCAGTTGAAACTTACACGTATTTGCGAAATTTTCCATTCTACAGAAAACATTTTCAATCCAATATCCGCAGCTTAACACCACAAATTTCAATCGAAATGATCACTATTGATATTAACGCCCATGCTAGTTGATAAAAAATCTGAAATATGCTAATTTTCAAAAATATGCATAATTGTTAATTATCAGAACTGAATAATCGATTATCGAGAATTGATTAACGATTACCTTGATTAATGAAATGTAATGATTGCAGATTACTAAAATTTTAGAATTATTTCTATTCCATATTTTCTGGATATAATAGAATCTGATGCATTTTACCACTCTTTAAAAAATAAAAAGAGTAAAAAGAAATGAGGTTACCACATCATCTATAAACACTGATAAGATAATTACTTTCTCTTCCTATTTCTTTGATTCTGTTAAGGATTAGGGCAAAATATCAATAATTAATTATTTCAATTACTCAAATAATTATTGTTCCTGCTGAGTAAATAAAAATTGATAACAACGGTGAAAGAGTGAACTATTCCTGTATTCTGATAATCAATTATTTCATAAGTGGAAACTCAAAGTAATTTAAACAATCATTAAAAACTCGAGTTAAAAAAAAACTAAACCAAGGTCGATGACACAAAATACAAAAAAATAATCACTCAACCAGTTCTTTGTAGACAGGCTCTCTTTTTCATAAATTTGAATTTCAGAACTTCGATATCAAACTGAATCATTGAGATATGAAGTGGGACGAAAGAATTTTTTTGAATGTAAACCGAAAATAATTTATATTGTTGTGTCTTATATAGAGAAATTTGGATGCAAGAAACATACGACTTTTTTATAAACAAATATATTTTTATCAAATACAATTTTTGTTTTCGAAAAATTGGCAGAAAAATAGATAAAGAGCAAACGAATAAACATCAATACAAGGCGTCAAAAATCAATTCATCAATTACATCAATGAATAATTACCATGAAAAATTGAATAGAATAGATATATTGAATTATGTTTAGGAAGCAAGAGGATTTTTTTCACAATTCACTTGCAAATGAACTCTCTTTTTTCCCCTCTCATTTCTTCCCTTTTTGAATATTACTAAATTTGTGAAAAATAGATAGTATGGAATCATTCAGTGTAATATATTACTAAAAATTCGAAATAAATAGGGAAATCATCCAATTAAGGATAGTCGGCTCGAATTATTTATCTAAGATTTAGTGGCGAATATATTCTTATCCTCAGAAAGCTGATACATGAATATAAATTGATGAAGTAGAAAGTTATTAATTACCGGAAATTTGACTATTAAATGATCAAAGAAACCGACGGTTTCACCAAATTATAATTTACCATTTCTAGAATTTTCGGCTATTCGAAATAATTAAATTTACAAAGACATTGCTGAATATTTCTTCATAAATTTAATTTCCACGTGCAATCAATAATGGTGTTCTGCATACAAATACCTGGAAGATCTTTAAAATCCCTCAAAAGAAATTATTTTTTAAACGATTACAATTATTTTTTTGACAAAATAATAGCTTGAAAAAATAAAAAGTAAAGCATAACTTAAAACGGAGAATTATATGATAATCATAATTTATCAAAGTTCACTAAAATCTTATCGAACCAACTTCAAAATAAGAAAAAGACAGAGAAAAATTAGTAATGGAAGCATGAATAAATAAATATGTACATGATTAATATTATAATAATAACTATTTGTAATTTGGAAAACTCCAAAACATGAAATTTGTGTCAGTAGCATCACGCAGTTATACTGCTTTGTTAAACATTCTTCTTCCAAGCTGCAAACACTCATAATTCTGTATCAACACTTTTCAACAAACATTTTCATGACATAAGTCTTCGCAATAATTTTCCTGGATATTCATCTGTGATAATGAGCAAAAGAAACTCAAATCAACTCTGGACGATGCTTTGATACCAACCAGCAACATCTACTTTCGCAGTTTCATAGTGGACCACCCAATCATGTTGCTGAAATAAAACTCTATAAAATTACGGAAAGGGAAAATTATGCATCTTTTTCTAATTTAAAAAGCTGATTTAGTAAAAGTGGCAACTGAAAAAATAAGTTACTCATACGAAAACAGATTTTAGCCTATTTCTGTTCGAATGATAATATCTGCACTGTCATGATAGACAAGAGATGTCATGAAATAGATAGCATAACATACAGTTGTTTATCTAGCAAACTGCCTAGTCCGCACACTTGCTTGAATCTACATCATTATCACAATATACTTTTCTTCAAAAATTAAAATTTGATGAAGGTAGTTAATGTTATCTTGATTAGTTCAAGAAATTAATCCAAATAAATAAATGAACAAATAATTATTAAAAGTATATAAGAATCTTCAGAAATATACCAAAAGTTCCTTATACTTTGGTCGAAAATGATAATCCTTTGTAAGGCAAAGACGAAGAAAATCACAGAACATTGGGGAAAATCCTTCTTCGGGTTGTAGCACCGGTGGCGGATCAGAAACAATTCGTGAAAGTACTTCAAATTCACTATTACAACCATGATAGGGATATTCACCTTTGGCCAACTCGACCAATGAAATTCCGATACTCCAAACATCAGCCCGAACATCATATTCCTCTTGTGCTTCTAAGCGTTCAGGCTATAATTATAAACAAATATAACATTGGAAGAAAATACAAAATGAATGACTTAGCGTCATAATCGTAGATACTATTGAACGGTAGAAATGAGCTTAGCCTATCAACTTTGTTCCACTATTTTATTTCTCTCTACAACAATTTCTTCAGTAGAAGAGTTTTCAGCAACTAACCGACATATAAGCGGAACAACCAGCCGTACGTGTTCGAGCCATTGAATCAACTAAACGTCCAGCAATACCAAAATCACATAATTTAACCGTACCATTCAAGTCGAGTAAAATATTCGATGGTTTTACATCACGATGAATAATATTCTGCAATCAAATCTTAAAATTTCAATAACACTCCCAGGAAAATAATAAACAGCTTGTTCTTTAGATCACTTCTCATTTCCACTTAGCTAGGCCTCGGGAATTACATAAATAATCAGCCAAACAAAGAATAAAAATGAAGCGATTTGATGAGCAGCGTCATTTCTTTTTTACAAGAAGTTTAGATAGAGTCGTATTTGTATTATACCATCTCTGTTACTGTAAATATCGTATTTCGTATTATACCGTTTACAGTAGTGCTACATCTATATTATTAATTCTGCCGTTTTAAAGAAATTCTCTTAAAATCATAAATCATCTTGCATTAACATACTAGAAATTACTTGGCCTCTTCCTAATTATAAGAAACTTGGTTTATTTTTAATGAAACAGCACTTCCAACTCTGCATCTTATTCTTTTTTGAAGCAACAGAATACAGAAAATCGCAAATAAAAATAAATCCAAGATGATTACTACCTGAGTAACTTTTAAATAATCCAGAGCTTTTATGATTGAAACAGCCATTTTGCCAAGAATATCTTCCGGAAAACCACCTTGCACACGTTTGGAAAGTTTATCCAAACATGTTGCCATTAATTCCATGCAAATCAACACTTCAAACTGAAATTTTTGCAATCTATTTCCAGATGTCTCATTCACTCGAATATCACAAACACAAAACGTTGGATTTTGATAAAGCTAGAAAAAAGTTTTGTTGAGGTGCTATGAGATAATATTACAAATTTCAAACTTTAATTTTATTCAATAGTTCAAATCCACGCTGATAATGCATTATGATAAGAAAAAGAAAGAGAAGAAAAAAAAATCTACGTAAAAACGAATGAAGTCTTGAAAAAAGATTTTTTTATCTATATATTATTACGTACACAAGAAAAAAAAATTGTATAGGATATGAAAAGAACAATGCCTACATCAGTAATAAAGCACCCATAACATCGTACAATATGAGGACAGTCATGTGAACGAAGCACCACTTCCAAATCCATCAGAACACGTTTGTTTTCTTCTGCTACCGACGTTACAACCATTTGCTTAAAAGATTAGAAAAAATTGTAGATGGATGATAAAATAGTTATAAAAAATAGTGATCTCTAAATCATCAAATTGATAGTTTTTCTTCCAGAACAACTTGGAAGAAGCGCTGCAACAATTATGATTCTTCAAAAATTTTCCGGAGACACCATGTTCGTTAAATTAATGAGTCACAGAAGCAATGCAACCTTAACAGCCATAATCGTTCCAGTCTGTTCGAACCGGGCTTTATACACAACACCGCAAGTACCGGAACCGAGTTCTCCTATTCTTTTTAGACTTTCTTTCGTTGTTTCATATACAGTTTTCATAATGGTTATCCGACCCGATAACCTCTTGATTTCCGCCAAACGTTTAGTCAACTGAAAATTTCGAGAGATAAAAAAGATTATGAGAAAGTGAAAGTGAACACTTATACAATTACACACATATATCTTATATCTAATTTTAATTTCTTTGATTTATCTCAATTTGTTTTAACCAGATTAGTTCCAACTTTGTATCGGATATGTTTAAATTCATGATAAAAAAAACCCCCCATTTTTTTCCCTTTTTCAGATAAAAAAAAAAAAAAAATGAAAATCAAATAACATGCCGCATCATCAGCGGTATTGACGTGCGAAGACTGAGAAATAGTTGTTGGTAATTCTGGAAGATTTCGACGAGGTGCTCCATCAGCTGCAAGAAACTTTTTCAAATATTTGCAATACTAAAATCTATTTGCATAGTTCGCAAAAGAATTATTTTTGCACAATGTATCTGATAGTTAGCTAATACATCACACTTCAGATATAAAACCATAATGATATGTCAACTATGGAACTAAATTACTTTTGGTTATTTTTGCGTAACATGTAATGATATATACTTTTTGAAATAGCAACAAATAAATACTAGAAAGATTACATTGTCTAATTTAAATCTATCCTTATACAAGTTTATACATAATTATCACTTCAATTATTCTTTCGTTCTTTTCTTTTTCTTCTTTCAAAATGAATATAAAATTAGCGCACGAGAAGAGAATTTTAAGTAGTACTTGATAGTTTAAAAAATACCAATAAATAAATAAATGGAAAAATGAAGTCCTTATTTTCGTAAGTGATTTGTTTTTTCTTTCTTTTTTTAATGGCTTCAAGTATAAATGAAATTCTTAGCAACTTTTTGCTCTTTGGAAAGAAAATTTCATAATACATTCAAGAAAAAAAAAAGAAATGTAAAAAATCCTTTTTTTTTTTGCTTCATTTTGAAAATATTGTGAATAAGTTGTTTTTGTAATAAATAACATATTTACCCATATTTCTTCGTGGAAGTGGATTTGTTTGCGGTGGAAATGAGCAGCTTGGATTTGGGAAAGGTCGTGAAATTTGTGTCGCTTGTGGTCCAACACTGGAAGACCTACGCGAGGCAAAAATATGCCTCGTTAGTGGAACAAATCTTACCTGCTTCCATCGCCGTATTCGACATTCAAATTCTGCAAAATGATTAAAAGTATAATATTAATTTATGGAGAAAACAAATGATTAATATCAACGATTAATTTAGTTCATTAATATATTAATACTTTGAATGGTATTTTTAAGTTAAACTCAAAAATTGACATACTTCAGTTGCGTATTGCAACTGTGTGATAATTGTATCAGAAATCAAAGAAAAGAATGATAAAATTTCGAAATACTTGAAACTATTTGCATCAGCAATTGGAAGAGAAAGAAAGGAAAATGAAAATGAAGTATTCGAAAAAGACTGAAAAAGTTTCCGAAATAATATATGTCATCAAAGATTAGAGAGAAAAACAGAAGAAAAAGAAAGTCGTAAAATGAATGATAGAATTTGAAAAGAAGTGCTGAAAACTGAAAACAGTACGTCGCGACCGGTTTGACGCAACTGATAAGAGAAAAAAGAATTCGAGACTGACAATAAGAGGTTAATATTCAAATTGCGAATTATCAGGTGAGAACTTTTTTAGTTTCGATAAATTGATGGGAAAGTTGTTCCGCCTGTTTATTCTTGGTATGGCAGTGAATATTGCGGTAAAAGGAATTATTATACGTCTTGTGGATGCATTAATGTCGCAAATAAACAAACGAAGTCGTAAATCTTGGAAATATACAATATCCATCCAAGTTTATTTAATGAACAATAATTGATACTCATATTTCTCAAAAAATCAAGAATTTTTGTCATGAATAATGATAACAAAAACATTACACATTCCGGGAAAATCAAACTTTTTTAATTAATAACAAAGACATTCCAGAAAATGAAACTACAACTAATTACTAAAGAAAATTAATGAATCCTTCGTAAGATCATAATGTTGCAGATTATTGAATTTTAACTTTTCACTTTCTTTTTTCTTTTTTTTTCACATCATTTGTGACATCTGCTTTGTTTTAGTTATTCAAAATTCCTTTAACATTAATTATTATCTAAGATAGTTTATTTGGAAGGAAATAAATCAAATGAATTGAAAAAAATTTAGAAATTCGAAAAAATTCGGAAATAATTAAGGGAAATATTCATTGACAATTATTTTTTCCGAAATCAATCAATTTCGAAGGAAAAAAAAAGAAAAACTAACCTCGTATTCGTTGATGTAACGGTATTGTTTGTTCCATGAAAGACAAAAATTTGATGATAATGATTGATAATGAAATTTTTCGATTAATTCCTTTATTTTGTCGTTTTTTGTCGAATAATTTGATGATAAAAATTTCGAGAATTGACGAAGTGTTTTAAGCTTACACTTCGTAAATAATAGTAGTAATATATCGTTATTTCTTTCGTTTTTACGATTGTTTATTTTCGCCATTTATTGAAGAAATAAAAAAAAAAAAAAAAAAGAAATTCGATGAGAAATGGAAATATGGCGCTTCTTCTCTTCTTTTTTTTTCTCCAATTTGATTGTATTTTTTTTTTCTTTTTTATCTTTTCATTTGGATGGAAGATTTAAAAAAAGGCAAAGCAAAGAAAGAATAATTTTTGAAATAAGCAAATAATTTTGATAGAAAAATTATAGGATGCGTTTCAGTTGATGAATATGACGAGGAAAATGAATGGAAGAAATTGGATAAAGATAGAATACGATGAGAGTAGTATTATTGTCATCGTTGTCGTTGTGGCTCGCTCTTCGGTCCATCTTGTGCCATCCGTTTTGAGGATAGTAAATGAGCATTAGCAATTGGGACATAGATTTTGAGCGATATTGCTTGGCTCTTGCTATTGCTTCTGCTGCTTGGCTATTTATTGCTATTTGCAATCCTTAAAAGGGTTAGTTAAAATTTTGCTTAAATTTGCTGATCAAAATCTATAATACTGCTATAGAAATATACGTCTATGTCTAGTAGATCATAACGAATAGAAGGATAAGACGAGAAGAAAATAACATTTTTCCTCCTCTAATATATTAGCTTAAAAAAGCTTCTTGCTACGCTTATCAATATCGACCCATATATTGCTTCTACATGCGTACACTCACTCGTACACCCATGTACACACACTCATACACTCACACACACACACACACACACACACATAAAGATGATCACAAACAGCTAGAAGGAATAGTAGTAGTGTGACACTTTTTACTGTCCATTTATCCCGATGTCACACTCATTTATTGCTATTTAAGCTATAAAAATGGAAGTAATGGATTTTAGTTGAAATATATTTCGAAAAATTTTAATGACTAAATTCAGTAAAGCTATCTATCTAGGGAATTATTTTTTTCTTTCCAATTGAATGTTTTTAAAAATTTTTGGAATACAGAAAATTAGTATGAAAGAAGAAAAAAGGACGAAATTTATTTTGGTTGATCAATATTGCATGCGATCCAACAAATCATTGCTATTGAAAAGCTATTTTATATTCTGAAAAAGATTTGCGTCATCGATCGCTACAGAATTTGATTCATATAAACATTCATTAAGTTTTCTTTACTGATAAAAATTACGATAAAACTGAAATTCTGCAAGAGTCTGGAAGTTATTTCAAAGAATTTTCCTTTCTTCTTCTTGGGTTAACCTCCAGTTTATTCTTCTCCGATTAACCTATATACATGGAAAGAAAGATTGATTACAAGTTTATCTCGCATTATCATTCATAATTTTGATTTCATGACAAATTGATAGCATGTTTCACAAAAAAACTCAAATATATCATTTTTTCCGCCAATTTTGATAAAGTATATGAAGAAATTTTAAAAAATCGTTGCAATAATTTTGGAAAACAAAAAATCTGTTTATGTGAATCTTTCAGATCATTTTAATAGAATTTTATTATAAACAAATCAAAAAAAATATTCTTGCTTATTCGAAAATGAACTTTACTAAATATAGAAATTTTAATTTCATCTGGCATATCATCACCTATTATCATCAATAATATTGTCCGATCAATCCATGAAATTGAATATTAATAATAATGCTGGTGCATACAATACAAATCCGGTTTTATTTCATTTGAAAAAATTTAATAATAATTTGATTATCGATTCCATAATGAATCAGGCGATTTTTCCATCGTCTAGTTATTACGAGTTTAGAATTATCATATCATGATGATGAAAGAACTGAATAATTGTGATATTATTGTTAACTTAATTATATAGGAATTTATAAATGCAAATGAAAATAAATGAATTTCGTTTAATTTTTGATAATTATAATTCCATCAGTAATTCCTATCAGTATGATCTTATCAGCATGAATTATGCATTGTTTTTCGCATTTTCTCGCATTATACATTGTATTCAAATTGCTTCAGATTTTCGAAACTTTCGTTTGATTTGAAATAATAAAACATAACTTTATTGTTATTATATCTTCATATGGCGAATCATAAATTTAAATTTTGAGAAATTGTTTGCTAATTTAAGTGTGAGAATTTTTTTCAAGTTTATAGCAATAAGATTGAGAAATTTAATTCAGCAATAAAGTTGGAAATTTTAATCCATTTCTTCTATATTTGCATCATCACAGTTTTCCAGAAAATTGTTCGAAATAAATGTCAGCAATGCAAATATGTTGTTGTCATTCAGCACAGAGCGAGAAGCAAACTGAAATTTCTTGAATAAATCATTCACATCTTGATTTTTATTCATTTTTAAGAGCAGCTATAGCTATGCACAATTTAAAATCCTTTTGGCACTTTCGATTCCTTCGTTTATATAATCGTTTAATTATGCAACAAATTCATAATATCTTCTATGGTTGGAAGCAATGGAAATTTAGGATTGACGATATTATCATTCAAAGAAATACGAGAAATTGCAACAACAACATGGCGAAAAATTACGAAAATATTTGATTTTCTCAATTTTTGAATATCGAAATCTTTACAATAATAATGTCTTCATTTAGCATATTTTATAAAATCAATAGGTTTTAGTAATTTAATCAGTACTTACAAATACTCCTTCAGGAATTGCATCGATCAGTTGTTCTCTCTCTACATCGAAAAGTACTAAGTAATCTGCGATTGAATCTCTTTTCACTATGCCTTCCTCAATCTGTAGAATATGGAGATTAATTTTTTAACACATAAAATTTTCGAAATTTCCAAAACTAAAATTAAGAGTTGTATTTGTAAGTCTTAAGTGACTATCTTTTCTGTTATAAAAATTTTTTAAATTTCGTTTATCGAATAATCTAGAACAGTCATAATTGTAAATTTCGACTTACTTCCTGGATTAATTTTTTTTGGAGTGTACAGTTGGATTCCTGTTGCTTCAAAAGATCCAATATTTCCCTTATCTGAATATATTTTGCTATTACATTATTTTGAAATATTCTGTTGAATTGATCAGTAAGTCTATTATAAAATTTCATTATCAAAATCAATTTAGTATAACTTCTAAACAAAACATATGCAAAAGTTTATCTCTAAAACGAGACAAAATGCTCAAACAATTGCCCAGCATATCTAAATTATTCAGTTAGAATTTTGTCTCATATAAATTTTATCTACTGCCCTGTCTTTTACAATTCATCTTCGAAACATACTTGAATAAAGTAAGTCAAATAAGTTTCGATATTTAAGAAAATTGTAAAAAAAATATGAAAATTTGTTCATGAATGAGAAAAAAATATGTTTCATTTTCTTTGTAATGACATACCAGTAGTAGTATTTTTCTTTTATCAATGCAATGTTTATAAAAAATATAATCTGCTTATATAAATAAAAATGTAAATGTTTGTTGCGACTTTTGACATAATTTTCAAATTCGTCACCGACTGATTTGAAATTTTCATGCAACGTTGCATTCGAATGGGCTCATATTGTTTTTAAATGAACATACCTACTTTTTTTTTACCCGTCATATCTTTGACAAATGAAAATAAGTGAGCGGACATTTTTATTCATATAAACTAGTTGGACCGGCACTCAGAATGTGGTCAGGTCCACTTCAAATTCTAAATTCACTTTGTAAGGATAATTGTTACAAAAAAAAAAAAAAAAAAACTTGCCAACTTCACATTTTTGCTAGATATCTTAAAGAATTAAGCATAATGATGTGTAAATGATAGCTTATTTTGTAATTAATAATAATAGTTCGGTGGATTTAATATTAATTTGTCATTCTTTCGGTAAAAGATTTTGGAAGAAATTCAAGAATTATAAAATATGAAACAAATGGCATTCTTATATTAAAAATACATTACCTCTGCTTTGACATCGATTGCTTGAGTTTGCGTTGTTGTTGATGGAGTTTGTGTCGTTGTTCCTGAAAAGTATTTAATGTTTTCTGTTGAAAACAATAACTGCACAAAAAAATTTGAGGAAATTCCTATTTTAAATTCAAAGAAATACTACTTCTGAAAAATTGCCAAAAGTCCACAGACTGTTCCGGAATTTGTCCCGAAGTTTGTCCAACGTTTATTTCATTATAGAAAAAAATCAAACAAATGTTGAGTGCACCAAGGAATTGCATAATAACTTCCTAGAAATATATCTTTTTATTGTTTACTTGAAATTACTTACCAAAAATAGTTATAAAAGCACACTTTTGTCTAATCAACACAGCGATTATTGTCATTCTAATAAAATTATAATCTATAGAACAGGAATATCGATTCCATAATGAATTTATGCGGAATTTTTTATCCAATCATTATAAATTGAAATTATCATATCACGTATGATGATAAAAAAAATGGGTAGTTAATTATGAGAGAATGAAAATAAATAATTCTGTTTAATAATTCTTCGGTAATAATAATTTCATTAATAATTACTTCATTTGTTTCAGTTTCCTTTTTTCTTGTTAACTATCATATCATTTTTGTTATGATGACAGTAACAAAAATAAATTTCCGGTTCAATGAAACGAAATCAAAAAATGATTCTATCCGACACGAATTATATATCATTTTTTTGTTTTTAAATGGAATATCCAAATATCTGCCATGAAACATTTATTTCAACTTTATTTTATTAGTTAAAATTAAAGTGCTCAAGTAAAGAGATTGAATATCGGAACAGAAAAAAAAAAAAAGAAAAATTCATAAATGAAAGTTTCAAAGTATGGGACAAAAATTTTTTGAAATCCTTTATAAAAGCTTCGAGGATAAACAAATGAATGTATTGTATTATTCAAAAACGTCATAAAAAGATTACTGGAAGAATAATAATTATACGTAGAATAAAAATAGAAATGTAAATTTGATAAAAAATTCATTTGTAAAGGTTTAGGGATTATCAAATAGTGTATTGCGTTTTTCAAAAAAGGTTATTATAATATGATTATTCGCAGAATATTAATTATACCATATACATAGAAAAAAAAAGTATTATTTCCAATACTGACGTCAAAATAATGAAAATTATGAAATGAAGTTTTTCAATATCATTATTAAACATTTTTCAGGAGATTATCATTGAGTGATATTTTTCGGTTTTTCAAAAATATCATAAAAATTAATAGCAAAATAATTAATTCTATCATGCATAGATGGATCGTATCCAATCAAACAATCCAATTGCTTTTATCAAAATTGACATATTATTTAAAACAAACTTGTATATTAAATTTTAAATTCCGCTACCTTTAAAAATTTCTCATTTATCGCTTATTTGATTAATTTTATCTTAATAAATTTCATCATTTGTAATCACATTGAAAGTTTTATAATTAACTGTTTGAAAAAAAAAAAAATCAAGCTTGCAAAAACATTTTTGGCTGCATAATTAATCCATCTATTATTATAAAAAAAAAAAAAAAAAAGAAACTGGAAAAAAGTAATAATTATAAAGATGAGCAGAAAATTATACAATAAAATAAAATTAAAACAAATGCATGTATATGAAATTAGTGAAAAAAAAAATTAATTCTAAAACAATTATTAGATAAGCAAAATTAGCACAGAATTATGCAGAAAATGGAATTAATAAAAAGGAATGTAGTAAATAAAAAATGAGTAAAATATTTCCATTACAAATAAGTTATCGCAAAATTTGTGGAGTAAAATTTGGATAAAATTTAGCAAAAAAGCATGCAATAAATAAACCAAGTAAAAAACATCCATATAAATGAAAGTAGTTGTAAAAATATGTGCAATAAGTGAAATTAAAGAAAAGAATTTCATAATCAATGAAGTTAATAATTTTTATTAATTACAATTTAAGTAAAACTGAGAAAAAGAACATGCAGAAAATGAATGTAAAAATGGAAAATTGTCCTGTAAATGAAATAAAAAATAAAACATGCAATACAGATTGAAATTAATAAAAAAACAAATAGAGGGTGAAATGAGGAAAAAAATACAATTAGAAGAATTGAATTAGAAAAAAAAAAGTTAGCAAGAAAAAGATGTACAAAATAAGGTTAACAAAAAAGAATATCGTAAATACGAATATATATATAAAAAAAAAAAGGAAAAAAAATAATGGATGAATTAAAAAT
Source organism: Onchocerca lupi (assembly GCA_028564675.1). Classification (NCBI taxonomy): domain Eukaryota; kingdom Metazoa; phylum Nematoda; class Chromadorea; order Rhabditida; family Onchocercidae; genus Onchocerca; species Onchocerca lupi. The sequence goes on from JAOVVO010000062.1 coordinate 166,330, forward strand.
AAAACGCATGTATAAATAAATAAAAAAAAAAATTAGCAAGAAAATATGTAGTTGGAATATTGCAAAAAAGTTAGGCATCAAGTAAAATAAGCAAAAAGGCATTCGACAAGTAAACAAAAAAAAGCAAAAATAAAAACTATAATAAGTGAAGCAATCATTAAAAATATCCAAAACTAAGATTACAAAAAGCATGCATCTATTTTAATTGAGCCAAGCATAGGAGCCAAGATATACTTGGGAAATTTGAAATTTTAATTATCATATTTTGCATCACCAAATAAACTTATTAAAAACTTCCAACGCTTTCATATTATTTATTGTTTATTTCTAAATTTCGGTGATTAGTTGAGATGAAATAATTAAAAAATTTTTGAATCAATGAAATAGCACTGGAACAATTACTCTAATCTATCATTGTACAAATGAAATGAAAGGAAAACAATTAGATTAAAATAAAAATTTACTTTGATGTTTTGTATATATTTGATAGTGTAGAGTTACTATATAGAAAATAATCTCTGATTTTTATATGATTCTATCGATGCTCTAAAATCGAATAAAATCTATTGTATATATTTGTTATTTCAAAAATCAACTACTGATATGTTTTTGCAGAAAAATTCATTTATTGTCATCTTAATTTAAATATTTTGATACTTTTTTCACTTTTTTTTAAAATGTTATCGATACTAAAAGAAATCAAACTACTTACTTTTCAAGCGACACAGAAGAATCTGCGAATAAGTGTTTGTAGATTCATACCATCAAAAAGATAAATAGTCCGATAGTTATGGAATCTAAACATACTTCGAAGCACAAATAGGCAATTCCGATCATCTGCTTTTATCAACATTTATAAAGAATTGCAATGATACAAGAACTGCTGCAATTCTCAAGCCATTTTCAATAGAAGTGATTTGAGCTAATAAAAATCGAAACCAAATATTAATTTTTGCTAAAAAAAAATCTTCCGATGTTGATGTCATTATTTTTCTGGATCAAAAAAAAAATAACCTTTGGTAATCACAAAAAAGTGATTTTTTCTTTTTCTTTAAAACGATCTTTTTTTCACTATCATTCCTGTTTATGATCATTTCCGTTATTCAGCGCATGTTTTGCATATTCCAAATAGATTCGTCGTTTTGTTTAATGCAAAATTTCGAATCATTCCTTGATCAATTCCTGCTACTACCGTGGCAACCATTAACCTCCAAATTCCAGAAAAGCCTGATCCGGAATCGAAGAACCGGATTAAATAATTGCCGCGCATTTCAGTAGACGCGATCACTTCAAAAATTCGGAGCTCTGGGTATTTCACGGCTCGGGCTGTAGGTTCGTTTTTTTTTGTAGTTTCATCTCAAATATTCCTAGATTTTGATGTGGATTTGGGATTCTGAATTCTTTTGAGGTCCAACATCTTCTTCATACATTTTGCTTTATGAATCCATCAATTCTGCAAACTTTAGATATGAACTGAAACGAACGATCAGATGTTGAAAAAATCTAAATTCAGCCTAATTTAAATTTGATGGAGCGAAATAAATTCTATTCCTTCTCCTTATCTATAATTCTTATCTCTGTAATTTTATTACTTTTTTTATTCAAAAATTCCCTTTTTAATTCTTATCCAAATGATTAGTATTGAATTTTTCAAGATTCGTGATATTGCATTGATTAATTTAGTTTTTTTTTTTCTTTTTTTCTTTTATTTCATTTTTAAATTTAATTTGAATTGTTTTTTTCCTCTCTTCCATTTAATTAATTTTTCTATCTAATCAAAGAATTAGCTCCTGTTTTTCCTTTTTCTTTTTTTGAAAATCTTTCAAAGTATTAATATTTTTCTCTATGTTTTTTTTTTCCATTCTTAAAGATACTTTTCATATTATTAAGCTAAATGAACTAGTTTATCATAATTAAAGAGATGAAGGAAAATAAGAAGATATTTTCATCTTGGCATTTAATTATTAATCATTATTATTGAATTGAACTATCAGATTGATATTATAACTTGACGGCGTGAAACTGTAATCTCTCTATTTTTCACTCTTTTTAGATTTTTTTTTTTTTTTTTTTGAATATTGTATTTATAATCATATTATTGCCAAAAAACAAATATTTACTCAGTTTATCTTGAAGATTTTCTCAAGACTGGTTAGAAGTACAACATCCCATTGATTATCCGGAATATCATGAAGCGATGTTATATAAAATTTGGGCTCGTTTAATTGGTAATTACACGATTAGAACAGAATATCGTAACATTTCATTATTACAATGTATATATTTCAGATAGATGTCTGAATTTCATTGTTTATTGCTTCGATTATTATTATGGTATTCAGTGCTACTTACAGATAGTTATCGGTTAAATGTGCCACGGGTGCTTTTACCATATCATCCGACTGTTCATGTAACCTTTGACCTAATTGTCAGTGATCCGTCAAATGGATGCTTCACATGGTATGTATAATTCGTGGTATCGCTTAATGAAATTATTCAGTTAGATTCTTCAAGCTGATTAAAGGAATGATTACTGAAATATATCAAATTAAGTGGGTAAATATTAGATCAAGGTTAAATATTAGATCAAGTTTTTAAGAGAATTATTTTCTGTTTAGATTTCAGATGAGAATTTGGAATGACCGATGCTGCTTCTTGGTTTCTAGGCATTTTCAGGATAGTTAAAATATAATTATTTTAGGAGATCAACTCGACCAGATACTGTATCAGTAAAAGCCGTTAATCCGATAGGAATAAAAAAATGTTCAGCAGAAGCTCAAATTGCTGCAACTTCAAAATATGCTGAGGAGCAAACAGTTGTTGTTTTTGCGGAAGATAAAGGTTATATACTTAGCTAATTTATGATTTTAATTCCAAAAATTAAACTGAAATTGAGGAGGAGTTATCGAACTTTGCCTTTGATAATATCTGTCTCTCAAGGTTTGTCCTTGCAACCTTCCAAATTCAGTTATTATTAGAAACTTCTTTAGTGGTAATTGCTAATCTGTGCTTTATCAATTCTGTTGTCATCCGATTACTTTTCTAGATTACCGTTTCAGAAAAATATTCGTTCGGTTCCCTGTTAATAGCAACGAATTTTGTACATTTATGGAAAAGGTTTTATCTACCCTATCTACAACGCCGTAAATGGGATTTCATAAAAGTTAGGCTTTGCTGCAAATGCTTGATTTTTTTGCAGATGCTGGCATAGTTTTAAGCTGTGGCGTGACAGTTGATGTGATACGAAGCATAACAGTTTCAACTACTACGAAAGTCTTATTTCTAGATGCATCACCAGCAAAAATTTCTGTGCATGCATATAATGCTGAGGGTTAGTAATTTACTGTTGCTTGTAAATTTTTGAAGTGAATTAAATTATGCATCAGATTCTTGACAAATATTTCATTCATTGATTAAACTTTAGAATGGTTTCAGTGGGAAATTTTGACAATTTAGAATAATTGAATTTTGTTCGAATAGTGTTGAGGCTACTGATTGGTGCTTGATATTTGACAATGCTTTAATTTTGAATAATACATTATAATAGGATTTGTCGAAATGGGATGATAATATTCATGAGAAGTAGCAATTTAGAAAAAGAGGATTTCAGGAGGTGATATATGTTTTGTGATCCATTGATTTTATTTTTTTTTTCTCCACAGCTGAATATTTTTATATAATAATTAAACTAGAAAAGTAAAACGAAAAGTGAAATTGAATATTAGGAGTTATCTGAATATTAGAAAATTAAAAATTAGGAGCTATCTTTCATCTCCTACTTTTTTTTTTGATATTCACTTTTTTAGATTACTGATTAAAATTTTGAAAACATTACCAGTATAGTGTGTATTTCTTCCTTAAGATTTTAGTGCCTGATGCCCTCATAAATTTCCTTATTGAAATCTAAATAAAACATTTAATCATGGAAATTTGAATAAAGTATTTATAGGTGATATGTTTACGAATCTCGGAGAAATTCCATTTGAGTGGCATTTGGAATCATCGTCCTTATCGGAAAAACCTCTTCGGATTGTACCATTTTCGCAATCAAAATACGAAGCACCTGATGGCGTGCGTTCGTTGGAAGAAAATAATAAACGCGGTTGGTTTTAATTTCTGCAAAGTTTATTAAGCATAAAAAAGGATGTGTAATGTTACCAAAAAATATGCGAATTAGTTTATTCTTATATTGGATATACTTATTCGATGACTTGACTATTATTTGATTAAAAATGCTATCCTTTAAAATGCTGGTTTTCATGTTTAATACCATTTCGTATATGTTCTGTTTAGCAGAAAAATTTTTATCATGGTAACCATATTTATTAATATTGATGAATCAAAAAAGCTATTATTGTTTATTTTGTATATTTTTTATTTTTGATGGTGTTAGTACGAAACGAACGCAATATGAGTTTATATTTATGACTTTTTTATTTGGATTGATTTTTCTTTTTTTAAATTATGTTTTTTTCTTCTTCTTTGGTTCCTTTTGGTTTACCAGATTACTCATTTATTTTAGATATTTTTTGATGTTTTCATATTTCCAGGCCATGTGATTTTAGTTGAGGGTATATCTACGGGTGCTGCTGCTTTGAAAGTAAGGCTGATTGAACCGAATTTCGAGGTTGGTTATCATCGTTTTCGTGATATTATATTTGCTCTATCAATTTAGTTAATAACATTTGTTATTGTTTAATATAGTGTTCTCAGATATCAGTTATTTTCTTTTAAGAATGTGGAACCTCAAAAAGTGGATTTCGTAGTAGTCGCAAACATCTTATTGATACCTTCTCAAGATATATTTCTTCCTCTTGGATCACATATTCATTATACCGCAGAGATAGTTAAACAGAGCGGTACAAAAGGTGGGATCTTTATGTCTCATTCATTTATAACTTGCATCTTTAATTTATTTTATGGATTCGGAATATATTTCGGAATAATATTTATTATTTTCCACAATAATTAATTGTATGTTTTAATGTTGCAGCGATACAATTACCATCAAGGCAATATAAACTAATGATTAAGGATCCAGAAATTTGTTCGCTGAATTCATTATCGTCTATAGTTTCAGCTACAAATTACGGAGTAACCGAGATATCACTGATTGATGAAAGTTAGATTTTTATTGAAATGAAATCATTTTGTGTTTTCACAAACTGTATTTTAATGTAGAACGAATTTTTAATTTAATTTTTGACTCATTTGGAATATATGCTTTTTATTTTGGCTTCTTTATTACTTGTTTTATCGATTCCGGTGATGACATAGAATGCAGAAATAATATGTTATCTTTATTTTTGACGGCGATATTTCGGTTTATTTTTTGAAATTCGTAATAGCGGAATAAGTATCTTCCGTTTAGAGCTTTCTGGTTTATTAATTAATACGAAAATATAGTTCTTTAATTCTTTCATTTCAGATGTAAAATTATTAAATGCTTTAAAGCCTCCATCTGCTCGAATCCATGTTGTTGAACCATCGAGTTTACATATCAAAATTAGCGGCAATTCATGGTATCTGGAGATAGGGCACGAATATGATATTTCTTTTGTTGTAACTGATGCTGATAATAATGTTATGTATATCCCAGAGGTCAATTTTATATTTTGTTTTATAGAATATCATTTTATTCTAAATTTTTTCTTTATTGTTTAAATAGATTATTTAAATTTGATGATATATCTTACAGAATGCAATTTTCGAAAGTGCTATATCTAAAGAATATTTCAAAGTGATTAGTAAATCACGTAATGGATCATATTTTAATGTGAGAACTATAAAGAGTGGGACTGCAGAACTACGAGCAGCATTTGTATCAGTTATGAGTTCGGTTAGATCTTTTGATATTATCAGTGCTTGCAAATGTCAGAAAGAAAGAGATTATAGTTTTTATCATAAAAATTTATCACACTGATTCATTTTGATCCTCATTTTGTTTATTTATAAATTATTTATATCGTGATGAATATAATTACTATTAAAGTATTTCACTGAAATTTTTTATCTTATAGGAAGGAGAATTAAGGATATCATCATCGATAAAGGATGAAGTAACTGTTGTGATATCAGAGCCGATTGAAGTAATACCGCCGTTCGTCGCCTTTCCATACATCGATGCTAAAAAAATTCATTCTAAGAAACTTTTGGTTTGTTTCTTGTGATATATTTTAAATATAATTCAAATATCGTTGTATCACCAATGCTATTTTTATCATAAGATAACAGAAGCTCTTTTCAGGCGCGAGGTGGTACGGGATCATTCACATGGTCAAGTATGCATCCAGAAATTGCTTCAGTAGATTCCAATGGGATTCTGCTGACTGGAAATCTTGGTGAGACAGAGGTAATTGCACAGGATGTGCAAAATAATGCTCATTTTGGGAAAGCAGTTGTCCAGATTTTGCAACCAAGCGGAATCGCTTTCAGCAAATCGCGTCTGGAAGCTGAGGTACATTAAATTAACTCAGTATTTTCTAAACATAGTGGAAAGATTTTCTTTACAGTGAAAATTTTCTTTATTTTCTATAGTTAGAATTTTCCTAGTTAATTTACAAACAGAATCAGCGATGTTATCATTACTTAATTATTGGATTATTTTAAAATGCGAAGCTTCATTCTATATATAATATACCAATGGCCACCATACATTTCAAAACAGCATTTCACCCTTATACCTTAAAAAAAAAAAGATCGCTAGTCGATATTACTGATATTACTCGTTGAATAATGTAGCAAAGATGACGAATTTCTAATGTTTTAGATATAAAAAGTAATAGATTACATTAAAAAAGTAAAGTTCTTATTATCCTGTAAGATTAAGTTAATTCAGTCGATATATTTCAGGTTGGTAGTGATTTAATCCTATATATTTCTCTTTACGCCAATCCAGGAGATAGAAAAGTGACTATATCCGATTGTCGTCGTGTTGATTTGTCGATGAGAATAAAAGACAGTGGTATTTTTCGGATGGTATCAGGTAAATTGCTTAGTGAAATTTTAAAATCTAGTGTATTTCAAAAATGAAAATATTTAATTTGTATATGTGTGCCACATTGCGAATCAGTGAATGTTCAGGAAGTTGTGGAGAAATGCCTGCATACGATGATGGTTGCTGCGGCTTTATACTTACTGCTGTTACTTCTGGTGATACCATTGCAACTGTTCACTTTGGTAATATGTCTGCTTCGATTCAGATTTCCGCATATCTACCATTGAAGGTTTGTTCTTCATGCATAATATATAATTAAGTCGTCAGTGTTTTCTATAACTAAGTTATCTTATTGAATATAAATACCATTATTGATTCAACTATCCTTTATTATGTGTTCTGAAAAAGTAAGAATATTTAAATACAAATGGTTCTCATATACTGTAAGTTAGCTAATTTTTTAGCTGGAGATACCTACGGAAATATTTGTTATGCTTGGCAGCAGCTTTTTTATCCGTACATCTGGTGGTCCAAGACCATGGATTCTGGATCCATCGAAATATTACTCAAAATGTAATTTGCCTTTATTGTAATTGTCTTAAATTTGGATTTAATTTTCAATCTTCAATCTGAATCCAATTTTTATTTATTTCTATAGATGTTGTTTTACAGTAATCTACAGTAATACATCGAATTTGATCGCTAATGTTGACTTTTCTTCTCAGGATGGCCAAACTATGGCCATGTGTAAGGATAGTAAAGGAGACGTGGTGAGCTTTTTATACCTTATCAACTAGAATATAAGCATACTGTCTAATCATTCAATGGCAAAAAAACATGTTCAAATGAGAAATTTCTGAAAAGCCTTACGCTGTTAGCAAATCATTCTATAGCTCCATTCGTTAATTATAATCTTCAATGTTGTAAAAGTTGATTCTTCAAAACGGTTCATTGTTTTAGGATTTTTTTGGAATAAACTATTGTTCTGCTTTTCAGCTTATCGCTGTTGTTGTTGGTAATGAAGCTTCTCCCACGAATCCGCTACCCGCTAAGGCTGAAACAAAAATAAGAGTATGTTGTGTTGTTCCCACACGACTATCCTTATCTTTGTTAAGACCTCATCAAAATAAATGTCCGACAAACGTGGTTTGTTTTCTTTCAGTAATAAAATTTTTTTCTTTTTGAAGTTCTTAATTTGATTTATCTAGGAATATTGCTTCTTTTCTTCAGAAAAGCTAAGAAGACTGAAAAAAATTTTTTCATATAGCTTACATATTGTAGCGTGCTGTTAGTTGCATTCAACCATCTACATTAGCAGTATCGGCTTTCGGACATTGCGAATCCGGACCATCGATGGGATTAGAAAAGCAGCTTGATTCGCTGATTTCTCTAAAAGTGAATTGGAAAATAAGTGATAAAAATATGGCAAATATTGAAGAAAATAAAGAAAGTAAATTAAGCGAAGGTAGTTCTTTCAAATCTTACTATGCATATATATCTATATGTGTAAGTTCCATTAAGAGTCTTCCTAACTATTATTTAATAAAAAGCGAAAGATTTGTAACTACCAAGCCATTTTTGAAATTAATTGTAATATTTGTTCGTTTAAGAGAATGAACATTTCCTTTCTTTGTATCATAACGCTTATAGTTTCGGGACCTCTCAAGGAATTTATTCCAGTCAGTTAATTAAGGAATCGTTTATTTGCACTCATCTATTATCTGAACATTTCGATGTTTAGTACGTGGCATTCTGAAACCGCAGGAAGTTGTTGGCAAAGTGGAAATTATCGCAACAACGCGAGGATATAAGATTGGAAATCGACAATTTCATTTACCACAAGAGTTGCAAAGTAAAATGCAAATAGATCTGGTTCAAGACGCGGAAGCAGTGCCGTCTGTAGCGGTATTGCTAAATGAGAAAGGAGCTTCAAAAACCATTCGACTAGAACACGGTTCAGGACATTTCGCTTTGATAGCTTATGATTCGAGAATATTGGATGCCAAGATATCCAATGGAATTGTGCAGGTGAGGAAATTATATTACGTTTCTACGAGATTATATGATAAAAGAAGTTCTCACTTAATATACTATTCCTAAATGTTTGTCTGATTTCACTAAACACTACTTTTGTTTTAAATATAATCATACCAAATCACTATATTATTTACAGTCTTATAATAACATCCTTTATCCTTTAAAGGTGAGTCCATTGGCTGTTGGTAAGTCGAAGCTCAAGTTTATGGACTTATGTCTCAACAAAAACTTCACAGCTACGGTTTCGGTAACAGACGTGGAAGAGATTTTGATCGAAGCACCTGAATTTGTAAGTACCAATATTCCCTAAATTTCGCATTTCGTGAGTTTTTTGAAGTATTGACGTCTTCCGCCACTTGATTTCGTCTGTTTTACCAAATGGTAAGAATTGGAAAATAACCTGATTTCTCTGATTATAGCCAACCAAAATGTCATTAATTATTCTTTTAATTTATTGATTTCCTTTGATTTGTGAATCCTTCTCCAAAGAACCTTGCATTTTAGATAGCGCTAGATACCGAACAAGAATTACAGCTTAAAATTCGCGATATGGAAGGTTTTTTCTTTGTAACAGATGATGCTGATATAATGAATGTGCAGCTAAACGCATCATCCAATGTTTTAATTATAACCAGGTATTTTACCTTTTTTTTGACATTTTTCATCCATAGTATTTTCTCTTAAGTTGTATGCCACGTATATTCTTGTCATATGATTAGATGATGCTCATGATATAAATTTTTGAAAATGCTGCTTATGACTGATTGCAAGCACATATTTAAGGATTGATGCTCTACACTACATTTTACGTGGTAATGTTGTTGGTGTTGTAACACTTCGCGCTTCCGCTCGACGTACTAATGGGCGAATATTGCAAAGTCAATCTCATAGCATTCAAGTTTATGCACCGTTGCAGTTGCAGCCAAAACTGATAACTCTTATTCCTGATTCTGTTTTCCAGGTACCATAATTTACTTGATATTGGCCCTTAACCAATGAAAACTGTCTAGAACAGCTATTTTGCAACTAGAAATACTTTGTTGCGTTCTATTAATTAATGCAGCATAGGAATTCGAATGAGTGAATTTTATTGACGGAATGAACAAAATTTTTCTTTTAGAAGTATTGTTATTCGGAATGTCAAACATTAGCATATGAAAAAGCAATGATTTAATACTCCATAGTAATATCATTGCAGTTAGAGATATCCGGTGGACCACAGCCGTTGCCACCTGTGCAATATCGTCTCAATAATACTTCAGTAGCTGTTGTGAGATCAGATGGACTGATAACAAGTAAAGCAGTTGGATATACGAAAATTATAGGCTCTGTTAGCCTAGACAACAATTTCTCATCCATTGAAGAAGTATCTTCATCTTTGCTTTAAAAAATTTTTTATCAAATATGGTACATATTTTATGCATTTAGAAGAGAATTTAAATAATGGCTTTAGCAATCACATTTGCGACACAGATAATTTAGGTGAATAATTATTTTAGGATCAAGTTATTGTTAAAACAGTGTTACTTACCGGAGTCCACATACAGCTCTCTACTTCACGGATACAAGTTGGTCATAAAGGATGGGCTCGCGTTGATGGTCTTAATGAAAATGAAACACCGTTTTCATTTGGTGGAGCATTATATCCGTTAAAGATCTCCTGGAGGATCACCACACCAGGCATCGTTGAAATCGTATCGCCAGTTGATGTAAGTATTAACGATGGTTCCTGTACGGGACTTAGAAGAGTCTGTATCAGAAGCTTTCGTTTTTAATGGATTGTAATTTTGGATATGATATATTTATTAAACGAGGGCAGCAGTTTTGCAGTGCACTGTTTATTATTGGCAAATTAGCAAACTGGATACAGCTAAACCGAAAAGAAAAGTTTGTAAATTGAGAACGAGGTCAAAATTTTTATTAATTTGGATCTAATTTTAGCCAGAGTAATTATTGTTTTAACAGTAATATCATTTGCAGGCTTTCATGACTGAATCACTTGAAAATCGATTTCAAATAGAACTAGAAGCATTGGCAGTTGGACAGGCGGTGATTCACGTCTCAGTGACTGCTTCCAAAAATTCGAAGGTATTCTCCAAGGAAGTCAAGCATTATGAAGATCAATTGATAATCACAGTTACTGAACCGTTACAATTAACGATTCCATCGCGGAATCCTCTTGCATTGCGTCTCTCTCCGGATGCAGAACTTGATTTAAAAAGCAACAGGTAATACTGTAGTCATATTTAGTCCTTATTACGTGGTTCTCGATTTTTTTCTTTTTTCAGCTGCAGCAGAACTGTACATAGTTGTTTTGTTATGCACTTCACCGTAATTACTGCATGTTCACCAAAATCATTCTGCAGCGCGTCATCTGACATTGACTTTTTATATATTAAATACTTGATAGAAATTTCAAACTTCTATTTTGATTATGTATTGTCTAAATCATCTATCATTTATTGCAATATTTTTAATATTGAAATGAATGAAAAAGCAAGGAAGATATTATTTTCAGCGTATTAAATACTTTCAGGAAAGATAGCTCAGTGCAGTTTATGGTGCCACCTGAATTTTCTATTTATATGTCAATAATCGGTGATAATAACAGCACTTTAGTAGCTCATACAGTTGGTGATGCTGCTTTAATATTAAAGGAAACAAAAGATCCTCATAAAGAACTTATATATTTACCAGTTTCCGTAAGTTATATGAATTATTTTACTAATACTTATCTTATTTTATGAGAAAAATCAATTACTTATAATAGAAATCCATTCATCAAAGATTAACAAATACGATCTTCTGAAAAGATATTTTATCTTCCATATATAGTTGTATTGTACTACATATTTTTTCTATTCTCGGTTATATTTTGATAATGCGATGTTAGGGAGTTTACTTTTGAAAATGAGAATTGCAGATTACTCCAGTAGTATCCCTCCATCTAAAGATGAAATGTTCTGAAGTGCTAGAAAAATCGTTAACAGTTTTTCCTCTCGGTTATCGCCTCCATCTTGATGTTGAATCAAGAGACCATTTTGGCCGTCCATTTGATGCTGCAAAGCATTCGCTAAATTATAGACCCCATCGGTGAGTACTATTTTGTCAAATTATGCGAATTTTTCATATATTTTCATATTTATTGATTTGCAAAAATTCAGCAGTGTTCTTGAGATTAACATCTAGTAAAAAATAATATACTCTTAGATATTAACTATGGTTTATGTCATGAGAAAATTCTTTTGTTCACAGCGATGTATAAATTTTAAATGAAGCAGAAACAATTTTAAGTAAAAGTGGAGTTTGTATAAATCATAGCTGGCTGGAATTCTAGCTCCACCTATTGTTTTTGCTGCTTTACCTAGTGATTGTATTTTTTTATAGCTTTGATTTAACGGAAATCCATCCTGGAAACGCTAACAGTTCATTCGATATACATCTAAAGGATTTTGGCGAAACAGTGCTTAAGGCGAGTCTCTTGTTTTTCAGTTGTTTTTTATTAACCAAACATTTTGATCTACATTCTTCACGATTAATATTCATTTATGCCTAATTTTTTTTCTCATGCTAAAGATTATAAGCAGTCAATTATCCTTCTGGTGTTTCTTATAATTATTTTCAAATATTACCATCATTTTGTTAAGGTATGGGACAGAAATGATCCGGAACTAAACGTATTTCTCCGGCTTCCTGTGGGTGATGTAATTAGACCATTAGCACATTCCGTGGTCCTTTCTGAAATCGTTTGTTTCAATTCTCCACTACCAGTATCTGGATGGAAGGAATTAGATGGAAATCGACATTTTCAATTCGTCGATGAAAAAAGTGGCATTGCTGTAGCAGTGGATACGGGTAACACTGTAATTGCTTCGTATGACTCCCAAAAACAAACCATCTTTACTAAGGTATATTCTTTAATCGACTAAAGTTATTGATTACCAGTTGTTAATAAAAAAAAAAAAAAAAAAAAGAGATAACATGTTTCCAGGATATTAAAAAAAAAATTTTTATGTTTGTGGCGGGTAAAGCATTCTAATCAGATGAATCGTAAGTTATTTATTTTTCTTTTGTCCCATAATTTATTACTGCAATGATAAATTAAGGATTATATTTCATACAGTGGATGAAAAAGAAAATTTTGGGAATTTTTGATGTTTTTCTTCTTTTCCTTTTTCATTTCGGAGACATTTTAGTTCCTAATCTTACTTTAATTATATTAATTTGAATGAATTCTTCTTTTTAAGTTCTACAAATCCCTGTTTTCGATATGTACTTATTTCTTGCAGCGCAACATCGTCCCTGCAAAATCACTTCGTTTTTCATCGGGACCACAATTCGTCTCAAATATCAGAAATCATCAATATCTATTTCCAGTAATCGTTGATAATATTGAACAGAATCCATCTAATACTTATGGTATCTTTCTTATTATTATCTCTTCTCTTTTGTTATATCATTTGTTAAATTAGTCCCAAATCTATTTGATGAAAAAAAAAAAAGTCAGAAATTTTGTGATACTCTGGTATTTTTCACATTACAATATCCAAGAAATTATAAAATTGAAATTAAAAAAAAAAAAATGTTTCTTACGAAACTATAACAAAAATATAGCTTATACAGATCAATTATAAACACAGTAACGCAGCAGAAATGTGTTTGTCTGCAATTTTATATGCTATTTCTCGTTTAACTGATATCAGTCAACGGTACACATTGCTTCATAAATATTGAACTAAGAAATTATTTTATATTTAGCTAACAAACTATAAAACTTCTATGGGATTCAGATTGCACGCCCACGCATTTGAAAAAACTGACTTTGGATGCGCCTTTTGACTGCATTATCAATTTTGTGGAAAAAGTGAATTTATTGGCAACAAGTTTATTTGCTGCTCGTTCAGCTTTTCTTCCCACACTAGGTAAGGTTTCATTTTGCTTTTTGTAAATTTGAGGCATGGAATAATATAACATTGCTGCAAGGCGCTGGTATTTTTTTATATAGTAAGTTAAAGAATAAAGTAGTCTTTAATGTCATAAATCCTGAAGATTTCTTACTAGAGTAAATTTGTCAAGTCGGATAATTTTTGGATTAGCAGAAATTATAAACAATAGTTTATCCATTATACATCAGTAAGCAAATGAGATTAAAGAATCTCTTCAGTAGAGCTTGTTGAATTTGGTTTTCTTTAGGTAAATATGGTTGTATGTTAGTGGAACAAACATTCGAAGGTCCATTTGCTTTGACCGAATATCAAAATCTTGCTTTAAATATCTCCGCTATTTGGAATCGTGCTGGCAAGGTTTATATGACTCAGATATATATATTTTTTTTTCATTCCTTTTTGTTGTTATTTTTCAATTACATAGAATAGAAAATATGAATCGCTTTGTTGATATCGAAGATTAAAAAATGTCTTAAATTAAGCAAATAGCTTCAGCAAACATTTTAGGTAAAAGAGGCAAGTATAATAGTTACTTTCTATCCACGTTTTGAAATTGTGCAACGTGAATTACGTTTAAACAATGTCAACGCATTGAAAGCTGATCTAATTATACATTCACCTATATCTGATGCTAGCAAGATATCAGTGGAAACTGATGGTAGAGGTGTTTTGCGTATAAAGAAAATTAAATCGACATCACTTACTGAATTACGATATCGTGTTGAGGTATGTGTTACTAATAGTTTCTTTGGAAATGAATTGATTAAATAGAACAGCATAAATTTTAAACGACGAAAAAAAGGGAACAAAAAACAAGTATTATAAAAAATAAGTATGATAAACTTATTGGAATTTAGTTAGTTTCCTTTTTATTCTACCTCATAAGTAAAAGCCTATTTTAGTTGGATATGAATTCGGTACTTTTGTGGCAGGAATTATTAGACAATTGCAATATCACAGTCAAAAGTGCAATCACTGGACAATTTGAGGTAATACCGGTAACTATCGTTCTTCATGGAGATACTTCGAAAACTGTTTTACGTGGTACTTATTTGCTGTTATCATTTTTTTCTGTTTCTCAAACATTTTGCTTCTGCTGTTCTTTACCGATGTGAATGTCACTACATTTGCCTCTTCAAAGCTAATATTATTACAGCTTCTGATAATTTAATTGGTCTCCTACGTTCATTTCTGGAATCAACAGTTGTTCAAGTATCTGCGTCACTTCTTACCGCCGGAATCCTTATCGCCATGATAGGTACTTTCTATGGTTGCGCTTTTGCTCACTATTTCTTTGTAACTTGATTGATCAACAATGTTATTTCGTATTTCGGTACATTCATAAGTATTGGATGAATCTCATATGAGCAAGGCAATCGATGAAAAAAAATGTTTTTTAGCATGTCAAGTTATTCTTTATTCGCTTTTCACAAGTTTCTATTGTTTAATATTTAGCTTTCAATTAAATGTATTTACAGCGCACTGTAGAGGATACAACTTTTCATCTTATTTGTTCAGTTCTTTTTACGATGCTGATCCTAATGCCACGTATGGGTCGTTTGCTAGTGATTATTCAGGTTAGAATTTTTTTTTTTTTTTTTGAATTGTCTTTATGTTGCTAGACATACTCAGATGTGCATATTTTCAAAATAAAATGAAATTAGCGTATTTGGCGTAAAAGATGATGAGGATTTTACTGTTATTAATAAATATACAGGAAAAATTACAGAACGATATCCGGCATTAGCTCATACTAACGGAAAAAGTTTATTGGGTTCACCTAATACGTCACCATTATCCAATCGATCCAGTCGTTCAGCCGGAAGTCCAGGAGAACCGATTCTTTGGAGTGTTCCGGACCGAACACCAACGTCAACACATTTACGGAAGAGAAACTGGATGTGAACATTTGTGGTGCTATCTTTGTTTAGCATTTTATTAGAAATTGATTTTAAAATGGATAGAATACTTTCATATTTTCTAGAAGACTTCAAAAGTTTGCGAGGTTGTCTAGTTTAGCAGTTCTTATTGTTTGATGTACCATTTACTTTCTCTGTTGTTCCAGTATTATTATTTGTTGGTTTAAGTTGTTTCTTTTTTTTTCTTTTCTTTTTTTTGCGGAATTACATGCATATATTATATGATGACTATAATCTTTTTCAAGCTTTATGCAAATTTCCAATTCTCTCTTAAGATTTGTTGTTGTTTTCAAACCGGTATTTGTATAATTGATCTCTACTGTAGAGATGGCATCGGCAAATTCTTAATCAAATCAAAATTTTGCTATTAATCATTATTTGAATCTCATTAATTTTATTTAGTAGATCAGATTGTTCATTTGATAATATTATTTTTCAAAAGAAGAAGAAGATACAAAATTTAACAAATAAGAGATGATTTTAAATTGGTTAGATGAGTCATCTAAACAGATCATATACTTACTGAAACAATGACCGATATAGATGGTCTTCAAAATGTTTTTAGAAATATCAGAATTGCCGAACGCGTCATCCTATGCTTTTTATTAGGCGTGTTGTTTTAATTTTGAGATTTCGTAAGGTTGTTGAATCAATCCTGCAAGTTTTTATTAAAGTAATTAAGTTTGGATGTATGTGCCTTCTTTTTATGTCATAATTTTTGTTGTTATATCATTTTTTAGCAAAAAAAAAAAAAAAAAAGGAATCATGAATAAATCAATATTCGGCATTTAAAATAAGAAATATTTCATGATTTGAATTTGACAAAAGAATGAATAAGCGAAAAAGAAAATCAGGACCGATAAGTTTAATCGGATTCATTTCTCGGGGAAAAGAATTGATATTATGCTTCTTAGGAGTTGAAAAATAATGATCATGATTACACTATTTTTAGATCCAATATGTTCATGCTTACGAAATATGACATTAATATGTAATATGATTAGTTAGTTGAAAAGATATGATTATGGTTCAATTTCTCTGTTAAAAAAAAAAAAAAAAAAAAAAAAAAAAAAAGGAAAGAGAATGGTTTATTTCCTTTAAATTCGAGCACATTTAGTTTTCCCATCATATTTTGAGAAGAAAATTGAATTCGCAACATTAAGGGATATATATATATAACATAAGACATCAAGTTATACTTAATGCAAAGTATTGCCAGTTTTTTTCATCAAAAAAGAAAATCATATTTATTCTCGGAACATCTGACTTTTAGTTATTATAAATTATGAAAAGCATAAAACATGTAGCGAGTACGAAGAAAACAGTCATGCATGAATTAAAAGCTAAACCGCTGTAAGTCATTAAAAATTCGATCGCAATTTGGTGAAACGACACGAATTCCTGATATTTTGCGACAAAAGCTTTTTACAGTGCTTTATCACCATCACTTGTATCATATCATCTAACATAGTTGGAATGCGTAGAAGTCCACTCCTTCTCAATGATATCCCAACAATATAGACGAATTGTTTGTTTGAATTACTCTTTCTTCATCATCTAAATCATAATTAAAATTTGCATCCAAGAAAAAAGTATAATCGCATGAGGTTATAGTATTGCTCTTGCGAATTCGTAAAAATGTCTGAAAAATTGATAATTTTTAGAAATTTTTATTCGATTCCACTGGATAACATATGTTTCCTAATGTTATATTTAGCTCTGAGGAGATGTAAGGAATTCTTGAAAGTATATAATTTTTACACCACAGCGATCTCATCACTAATTGTACCATTTCAATAGTAACTAACATCTGCTGTGAATTGCTTTGTTTGCTCAATTTAAATTTAAATTTGATATTTAGTGTTCCATTGGATTACAACTCTCTCAGAGATTCTAATATATCCATGTTAAACGAAATTAAATAATTATTTATATTTTCACCCATCTTATCCATTAAAATTCAACAGAATGAGAATGAAATAACGAAAAGCATCAACTCGTTCGAATGCACTGTTGATCTCTTTCACTCCAATTTTTTCTTTTGGTACAACGAAGCTGTAATCGAAGATTTATTAAATTCAAATTATGCTAATAGCAAATACATTGAGAATATTTATCATCGTAAAAAGATTAACCTAAAAATCTGAATCAACAAATTACTTTGCTATAAAAATTCCGATAATTTCCAATAATAAGTTTAGAAAATTGAAATGAAATGGTTCTTCTATCTCACGCAGAAATATGCAGTTATTACCGCATATTTTAAAATTAAAAGAAAAAGAAATGCAGAAGCTGACAAAATCCTATATTAATTTAATCTGAAACAAATTTTTTTTTTCAAACTAATTTATCATTTAATTAAGAAAAACTTTGGTTTATCTGCCATCTGTGGGATAAAAAATAAAAATACGAGAGAAGATAAACGAAAATTCTTGCACGATGATCACAAGATTAATATTACCAAATGATGGGAATTAAAATGAAATTAGCCAAAACATCAATGCTATCTAGAAATCATTAAGATTCTTTTTTTGACGTGATTTACTAGCATGTTGCAAATTTCGAAAGATATTTCTACTAAATTCATCCAATAATTAAGTTGTCGGTAGAAAAATAATTACCATGAATTCAGGTTTAAGAAATAATCAACTAAATTCTTCACATAGGGTTTAAGAAATAATCAATTAAATTCATATTCCATAAAATTGCATAGCTCTAAATTTGTTCAAAAATTTTCATTTTTGATCTCCATAATCCTTCTGAATCCTAAATTATTGTTATATAGTCTATTCCTGGATTCTTCGTTTCATTCATCTGATTGACTCAATTTCTTGCTGTCAAAACAAATGAGCAATATATTTAATGAATTTTATTGCTGCCCACATTAATATCAGAAGAGATTGTGAGCGTAAATTCAAATTTGAATCATTGCTCATTTCTGAAATAAGACATTCAGAAGCTTAATTGCTCTTTCAAGAACTGTTTTTAAATTTTTTCAAATAAATATTCCTGCCAAAATTTATATTGTGGGATACATGGGAGTTTTATTGTCATTCTGCTAAGTGATATTATATAAACTATGCATTTATCAGTTCTTCTTTGAATAATTGCAAAATGAAAATTGAAATCGACCACATTAAGGCAAAAATAATTAATATCTGAAAATGTTAACAATAACAAATTTTTCAGTTTTATTCAACAATAAACATCACCACATTCTACGAGACAAAATTGATAAATCATTTTTCAATGTATATCTTTTGCCTTGTTTTTTTTGTCGTTTTTTTTGTGAATTCCTTAATCGATAAGCATGCATAAATATTTTAATCTTCATGAAGTTCTTCTTGATGAACAATAACATCGATAATATCGCTAAAAGTCGCAGGCTCAACACTCGCAACAATTCGAACCGCAAGAGGTCTACCAGATCTGCAGCGAAAGGATTTTTAAACGTAAAAACAAAACAACGTGAATAGTATATTAACAAGTAAATATCAAAGATAAACTTACATCCATGGCAACATTTCATAATCGATGTATCCATCAAAAAGAAGTTGCGTGAATGTTTGTCTTTCTGACGGAGTAGCGTCATCCCAAGACGTGCTGTTAAAGACGAGATCAGTATAGTTGAAAACGTCCTCACTACTGGTACTGTCGTCGTTACTATCACTGTCAATATTAATCACGATCCTATCACTGTTATCATCGTCATTAATGTCACTGTAATCGTCGTCACTATTACCACTGTTGTCGCTAATATCAATGTCCTCGATTATACTTATTTTCTAAAATATTTATTGTAAACTTATAAATTTTCGTTTTGTTCAACGTGACAAAATGAAACTCCATGCAAATTGCTTACATTTAATTACTGAATTTTAATTGAAAATTAATCGCAGATGAACATGTCAATTTTCATTTCCTCAAATTAAACTAGTAGAATTATTTGCAACGCTGTGAATTCTTGAAAATTACCGTATAATTTTTCTGCGTTGTTGCCCACAATATTGATATACCGAAAATGCAAAATACTAATAGTGATGTGAAGAACGCGTTTCTCATCGTTGTGGGATGTTTTCGTAATTAATACCTCAATAAAATAAGAAATTCTAAATTTAAACGCAAATATATATTTTCATATTTAAATTATATTTGATAATCTTGAAAAATGTGATTCAAATCCTCAAAAATTCGATCATCTCGCTGGTTCGAGCATTATAATTTTGCCAATTACAGAAACAAAAAGAGAACTAAACGAATTTTTAGAATGCACAATAAATACAAAAAATATCATGCTATGAGTTCCAATCAATTTCATCTCTTTTTCAAATTGAAAAAAAAAAATAGAAAAACTTATAAACAGGAAAAGGAATAGGAATTCTTCTTTGCATTTTACTATCAATCCAAAAAAGAACTTTTATTGCTAGCCAACCTTAAAATAGAAAATTAAGTCTGCTGTATTCATAATTCAAAACAATTTTTTGGCTAACAAAATCTGATATTGATAATATACTATCCTGTTGACGGCAACATTGATTTCTGATTCGTTGATTCGTTGTTTTGTTTGGAGCGAGTAGTGTTGTGATATTTGAAGAGAATTTGAATAAATTTGTCACTCTCAGTTTATACTGAAGTAATTTAATTGAATGACAATATAATCCTCATGTTTTCCACATCAAATCTTGGCAAAAATATTCATCTCATTTCAAATGTTGATTTTAAAAAAATTTAAAGACTGCACTTGAAGTAATAATAAGCTTCCGAGTAATTTATTTCAGATTTTGAGATTCGAATTTAATAGATATTTAAAGGTATATTGTTTAGAGATTTAGATTCCTTTAAAACGAAGAAATGAAGCTTTATGTAAATTGTACTTTGCTTATCACTGTATTTTGCATGAGAGTTGATCGCAGGAAATTATTTCGAATCAAATTCATAGGAATTAGTCGCAGCGATGCGACTTCTTCGAAATTATCGACCCTATTCATACGACGTTGTTAATGATATTAACGTAACGAAAATGCAAAACAATAGTGATGTGGAAATCGTGTAATTTTCGTCTTTGCGTCGCGTTTTTTAATTGATATCTTAATGGAGAAAGTGAAGTGAAATTAGCTGCAAATGTATATTTTAGTGAATGAAACTGAAGTTTGATGGATCTGGGAATTGCGACCTTTAACATTTGAAAAGGACTTTTGATTCAAATTTTCAAAAAGTTGAAATTTTGCTGATTTCAGCATTGCAACAATCAAATAATTTTATTGAATATACTGCAAATACATTATGGATTTTGACGAATTTCATCTTCTATTTATCCTGTACAAATAGAAAATAAATCTTTGCTCTATCCAAAAGCGCCAAAATCTCAGTGAAATTACTTTATGACAATGAGTTTTGCTAAAATTGCAACAATGCTTAGATTCTATTGGACAGTTCAGAAAACAATGATAGCATTCAAATGAATTTCTGCAGCAAATACAAAATATGCAATTAAACTTCAGAAATTCAAAGGCACTGATCAAAACTTTCTAAAATATACGATAGAATCTAAATACTATTGTAAATTTAACAAAATTTAATTGTCACAAAATATTTCTTTAAAGACATGACATATTTTAATATCATAATAATTTGATCAAAATTCATAATGCGTTTGCTATAAATCTCATAAACTTATTCAGATGTTTTTTATTTTTGCTCTAAAAAGCAATGAAGAAGTTTTAGTCTTCAAATCAAGAAAATGTCTTCCTTTATTTTTTCGTTACAGAAACTATGCGTAAAAGTCGAATTTTTATTTGAATATATTGACAAGTTTGTTTTCTGAAATTTTTTCAGTTTCGATTTTTGCTGTTTTTGCAAACTTCCACAAAGTTTTCATTTGCTTAATTTTTATTAATAATCAACTGGAATAAGAAAGTGGACGAGCTTGGATGTATGTGACTTCCTTTTACTAACAGGATTTTCGTTGTATCATTTGCTTTTTGATAAATGAGAAAAAAAAAGAAGGATTATGAATAAATCAATATTCATTTTAAAATAAGCAATATTTCGTGGTGAATTTAACAAAAAAAAAAAAAAAAAAAAAAAAGCGAATAAATTTATTTCTTTCATACGGTAAAAATCAATGCAACAAAATTGCGAATGATAAATTTTTTCACATGAAGGAATTTTATTTCAGATTAAGCTTAAATGCACAAAATAACTATTAATTAGTGTTAATAAGATTTATACTTAAAATTACACAATGTATATTTAGCAATTGGTACATTTCAGGTAAAATATGCCATGTTCTAAATCGGATGAATTCAAATCAACATCAACATTTTTCTTTTCCAATATTCTATTAATGTATGGATTCAATACGTCTTTTCCTAAAAATTATTGTATCAAGTGAATTTTTTTGTCACTCATCATTGTTTTATTTGTCATGTTTGTTTTTTCCGATGAAATTTAACATAATTTATTCATTTTTCAATTAATTTAGGACTAATGATTTCATATTAATGAAAAATTTCATATTATTAATTGATACAGGCATAGGAATGTGATAAAATTCTCCATTACAACATATAAATCATTTAATGATCATAATTTTTCAATTCGATTCATTGATTGCTTTTTCCTTCTGTTTTTTTTATTCAAAATTAATTTACCTTACAGTTGAATTAATCAAGAAAATTCGTTTATTGTTATTACTAAACTTTGCTTATTATCATTGAAATTAATTTATCTAGTAGGTGGATTAATAAGAAAAACCCGTTGATTATTATCATTAATTTTTTGATAAAAATTCATTGTACCAATCTTCCGAAAAAAAAAAAAATCATACGACAAATAGTTTGAATGATTTGATTACTGGCATAACTATCGATTTGCTATTATAATTTTACAATAAAATTTCGAAATATACCCATGTAAGTTTTTGGGGATTGTCTTAAGGCCCACTGATGATAAAGATGACGCCATTTTAGCCGTGGAAACACTTTGCGTGATCGTATCTTCAACGCAGCCTTCTATAATACTTAATTGAGTGATTCACATAAATACTACTGATATTACCTTAAATTGGGAAAAACTACTGCAATTCCGAGGTTTTTCTTGTTAAAAATTCTAGAATATATTCGATATCCAAAAAAAAAAAAAAAAAGAAGAAGAAATTCATGGAGAAATGTAATTATTTCTTTTTTTTTATTCAATATTTAGATTGTTCCGTTTCTCTTCATTTTTACAATAGGAAAAATGCTCAAAATATTAGTTAGCATCACGGTATTGTATGGTACTTGTTCATCCATTACGGTAGTATTATGATGATCAGTGATATAGTAAGATAATGATAATGAAAATGATGATCAATGATGATCAAAAGGATAACGATGATGAAGTTTTTTGAGTAGGATAAAATTTAAAAAAATAATAATTTTTGAGAATTGAGAAAAATAAAGAATGATAAGAAAGAGAAATCATTGAGAATGGAATGATTCATTGATATCAGCTCCATATCATTCTCTAAAGATGAGAAAAATATGGAAAATTCTCAGATTCTGTTAACTTTTTTCTTTTTTTTTTTTCCTTAATTCTCATCAAAATTCTTAACAGGAGAGATTTTTCTGTGCATGATATCGCTACAGTGATAACAATGTCAAGAAAAATTTCCTGATGAAGATAATAGAGGATTGAAAAAATAACACAAATATGTAAGAGAAAGATGAAAGAACGATTTTTTTAAATGATATTATATGGTCAGTAAAATTAATATTCAATGGAACTCATGTCTGCGAAGTTAGTTGCATACGAAGGGTTGTTTACGGAAGACAGGTTCGCTGTCCTGATATTGTCGCACGTCATTCATCCATTCCAAATCATCAGGTCGTGGATGCATCGTTGTATGTTCGGATATTTTGCTCAAATTTTTGAATGACGAAAAGTCTGCAGATGTATTTGAGGTAGTTTTACTTGTTATCGATGACCTGAAACGGTCTAGAAATCAGCATTTTTTTCTGTAGGTCTCAAAATTATCATTTCATTTATTTTAATTATGCACCGATAAGCTTCCTTCACATATTCAAATGTTTACAAATGAAATATACTCGAAAAGTTTAATTTGAATGAACTAATGATAAAATTTGATACAAATGAAATACCTTTTGCTGTAATCGCTGCTAGTATCATCTGTGCTTCTGGTACTTTCTTCATCAATACTTTGTTCACTCTCACCTGTTGGAACACTTAGACTAAAGGGTACTGATAAGGTATCAATTGTTCTGAAACATTCATTCATTTATATGATGATTATCTAACAGTGTTGTCGTCAGTTGACTATTATTTCAAAATATCGTTTTATATATTCTTGTAAAGTATTAAACATTTTTATCAGTATATCTAATTTGATAATTAATGAGTAAGATATACTGAAAAAACTTTCCAATTTCAACATTTGCATATGCAATTTTGGACTTACTTATATCTTTCATAAAAAATAAAGCATTCAATAATATTAATTATCATACATTATACATGTATTAATTATTTTAAATATATGTATTGATAATATATATATATATTTATTTATTAGCACTAATTATCCTCTGTTTATTCCTTAAACTCTTGAAGAAAAAAAATTTTACAAAAAACTTTTTCATCTCCTTTATATTATTCGAAGATAAGCAAAGAATTTTTATCATTAAAAAATGAAAGATGAAGTTGTAAACTAACGTTGTCCATGAATCCGCTTCATCCCCATTATTTTTATTATTCTCCAACTCTACCATTTTTACGTCTTTAGGCTAAATAATTTCTATTATTTCATTTCCATCTGAATTCTGCCAAATATTTATGATATCATATCAGTTCGTTTTTTTTTTTCAACCAAGAATTTCACCGCGTATTATTCTATATCAGTACTGACATAATCAAATGAAATCTCGACTTTTCTGAGTGAAAAGTTTCTGACACTTTTATCAATCATTTCATTGTTGCATGATATCTATATGTTGAATACAGAAAATATCAATAATTTCATTTTAAATAATTCTGCTTAATCTATTTGTTAAGTAGATTTACGCTATGAATCTTTCTTCCGTTTCTAATCAGTCGATCGATTTCAAAATTAAAATGAAACCTCAGAAAATGATTTATTTTTCTTCTTGTACAATCCATATGATGATGAATGATTCAAAGTGGATATTTTGGTATGATTTCGTTTCAGCACATTACCCATTCTATTGCAGCAGCAATCAAGAAGGCTTATCAAACTTTATAACTTTCTAAATTACAAGCATAGGTTAGATTTTGAATAAAACTTTAATTTAACAATACTTTTATTTAAATATTTCGGCAATTTATTGCAATAAAATATCAATCAAATGGATAAAGCTATTATCACATAACGAAGTAATGCATAAAATAGAACAAAAGCTGAAAATTCAAATGGAATACAACCGTATAACTTATTTTCCTACAAATCTACTATCAATAAAATTCACATTTTAAGTATCTTATATCATAATTTCTCGTAAAATATGCTAATTTCCTGAAGTAAATTTAGAAAGCGAACTAATGAATTCAACTTCTTCGCTGTTTCTCAAGATTTAATTTGTTCTAATAATTAATTTTCTACCATTTTATAAATCGAAGAAATTAAAATTAGGAAAAAAGCATCATTTTTTGCATGTTCATAAAGTTCTTTAAAGTAATTCTGTCAAAAGCTTATTACAAATACTATTATTATCGTCATCTTCATCGACATAAATATTATTGTTGCTATTGTCATCATCATTATCATCAGTAATCTGTGGATACTTGGTACTGAAGGAATGTTTTTATAAATGATAACAATTTATCATCCAATGATAACCGCACAATCAGCAAATACCGTCCATACTTGGTGAGCATTTCTTAAAAGTCTAATTTCTGGATGGACAATCTAATTATTCTTCTGTCAAATTTTATAATTTTCACTTATGTTATTTGGGTTATCACTCTCTAGAACATTCACTCAACATTAAGAACCTTAAGATAATTGACAATGATGATGGTAATGATGATAACAATAATAATAACTACGATCATGATGACGATAATAATAATATATGGGGTAAACTTTGACAGAATTTTATTTCTAAAAATTTTAAATTTTATAAACCATAAGTTCTGATAAATTGTTAACTATTTTTATCGGGATAAGAAGAAGTGATTATTTAATTTCGATAAAATTTCAAAAATCTAAAATTAATCGGTTTTTCGAATTCTAAAACTTACAAAATATAAACACGATTGTTTGTCAAAGCCAAATGAATTCATTGTTTATTGTTTGATACCAACAGCCCCTGTCACATCCAAATGTCATCAGAATTGACCTTTCACTTGCATATCATTATTGCTTTTCTATATACTTTTACTTCTGCAAAGGTATTTTTTGTTTATTATTAATAAATATTCCAATTTTTATGCTTCCATTCGAATTATCAAAACATTTGAAATCATTCATGAAAATATTGCTAGAAATATTGTATAATGATCAGATCATCCCGTGCAAATGTCATTGGAAGTACAATGATTACCTGATCATCCGTGCGACATGCGAAAATATTTAAACGATGGAATTATTTTAATTTGATTGTTTTTAGGAATATCACTAATCTTTCCAATTCATTAAATAATTCTATTTGTGATGAAATTGAATTTCTCGAACTTTCTTTTGTATACTTAAGTTTCAATTTTGAAACGATTTGGATCGTAAATGTAAAAGTACTTTACTTTAGGAAAAAAATTTTTAATAATTAAGAAAAAAGTAATATTTCATTGGAAAACATTTATATGCAGCTTTCGCTAAAGACTACAGTAATCTAAATACTATTATAAAGCGATAATTTAAATTTCATTAAAGCATTCAAAACTGGCGTAAAGTACGTTGATGAATACACGTACGTTTACGGCAAATGCTTAAATTAAAAAAATCGCCAAATTAAATTAATCCTTTTCATCTAGCCGATCAAATTATCTTATTGCTATATATCATTTGATCTTGAACAAATTCTAATTTTTAATAAATAAAGTCAAATATTAAGAATATGTATCTTTTGATTCATCAAATAATCATACTTATGGTGTAATTAAGTTATTCGAATTTTTTCATATTTTAAGTTTTAATTTTGAAACAATTTGCAAAAAAGTATTTAATATTAGAAAAAAATTTGAAATAATAAAAGAAAATCGCTTTACATAATATTTACTTAATTAAGTCAAGAGGATTTTTTGAAAAAAAAAAAATTATGGCTTGATATTTTTTCTTTTCGCAGGATAATTTGTCACAAAGTTTCTCGATAGATGATATCAATCAGAATAAAACTGTAAAACCAATTGAATTGAATGGCAATTTGTTTATTGATGCTATGAAGAAATTCGAAATGGACGAAAAGATTGCGAATACAAATGAACTTGAAATGGAAGGAAAAATTGGAAATGGAAGAATGGAAAATTATCAAGCTGAAAGTAACCTCACAAGTTGGCTAAAAATAATTATTCATGATCTTATTGTTGAATTGGAAAAACAGTCTAATGTAAAAGAATCAGCTCACGATGCTATCGGTGATTTTTGGACTTCTTTTACTGATGCAGTTAAATCAATTAACAATTATGCTAATTTGTTGCTTTCACAAATTTCAGAAATTTTTCAGCCTCCATCTCTTTGATCAATAATTATCTATTACAAGAAATTTTTCGAAAGTTTCAAAAAAAAAAAAAAAATGGCGATTTTCAACAATTAAAATTACACAGTTTTATGATATATTATCATTAAAACACATGTTATAATTTATATAGTTATTACAGATAGCATATAATAATTAAAGATATTTTTAACAATACCGATTAGATATATCATACAATTTAATCAAAAGATGAATTTTTTTTTCTGTTTTGAAATTTTTTGGGGAAAAAAGTTTTTTTTTTTTGAAAATTTCTTGAATAAAAAACTAAGTATAACAGTAATTTGTAAATTGTAATCCTATTAATATTTATTTCATTTATCTTCATTGTTTGAAATATTTCGCTTCTTTATTTAATCGTGGAAATTTTCAAATGAATGAAATATATTTTGCACATATATTACTCAAATACTTATTACCATAAATACATATATACCGATGAAGTATTCGTAATTTATAACCTTTAATTTGTTTTTTTCCTTTTCCTTTTATTATAATTAAATAAGATCAATGAAATTCTGAATTCTTCAGTGTTATTTGAAACAAAGTTTTAATCACTTGACAGAATTGCTAATTAATTATTGCGATTATGAATCTTTTCTCGAATTATTTATGTTTTTTAACAACATTAATCTTATACTTAACTTCAACTTTTTTCATTGCCGCAAGCACTAAACAAACATATCTGGAAATACGACAAAAAAAAAGAAAGAAAACTATCCAACACAATTGTTTATCATAAATATGTTGACATAATATTGGATTTATAATATAACAATAATTCTGGAAGTGTTTTTAATTTTTCCAACACGAATAAACTTGGCTTTTTCTCAAATTATCTTCAACAAAAATAATTTACTGTAATTTTTCGTCTTTTTGAAAAAATATTTTTATTGATTATTGCTAATTTCAAAAATAATCATTATTTTCATTTGTGATATCATTTATTTGATGAAATGTTTCTTTCATTTCGACATGAAATGATTCGCTAAAATTCCTACATTCCTTTATTGTTCTTCCCATCAAATTCCGCCAATATTGATTGCTTCGTGTTTACTGAAAATTGTTGTTTACAATAAATACCGAAACTGATTAGCTTTCTCTCCCATCTATAATGCTCTTCATGAAATTTACCACAATATTATAAATTTCCCTACAAAAATTAAAAATAAGACAAGTTTGTATTGAAAATGAGAAATTTCATCTCATTGATCTTTGAATTGTTTTTTACTTTTCATCAATGCATTAAATAAAATAAATCATATTTTAGTTAATAATAATAAATAATAATAATAATAATAATAATAATAATAATAAATGAATAAATAAACAAATAAATAAATAAATAAATAAACAAATAAATAAATAAATAAATAAATAAATAAATAAATAATAATAATAATAATAATAATAATAGTAATAATAATAATAAACAATAGTAAAGTAAACAACGAAAAAGGTGTATTTTGTGCAAATTTCCCTTTTTAACATCAAATATTTCAATAGTTATAAAATGAAGCAAATGATTAGCATAATTCTTGCAATTCTAACAACTATTTCAAGCTTAAACGATAAATTTAATTACCGATAATTAATAATTGCAATTAATAAAAACTAAGTTCATAGGAAGATGATACGTGTACGTAACGATAGCAATGACTGATACTAAAAACAGATAATGTGAGAAATTGAACAGATAACAAAATAAAGTAATGAATTAATTAACAAGTTTTCGTTATCAAATTTATGACACACAAAAAAAAATTAAATGAAATACTTAATGAATAGATTTAAAATTGTTCCAGTAAAATAATCCTGAAATCAAATTTATTTCTTTTGCTTACACTACTGCAATTTTGACCATTACATTATTTTGAAATGAAGAAAATTAAATGTAAATGAAATTTGAAAATTGTCTGTTTTGATTGTCATATTAAAAGGAATAATTATTAATTTAAATGAACTATATTGATTCGAGATAATTAATATCTAATATTTCATGGAATGGCTTTTTTAATAATTTCTTTTTAGTTAGTTTCTTTTTCCATATTCAACATTTTTTCATTAATTAATTAACATTTACCTTTGTAGCTTACTGCTCCGAAATCAACAACCATTAGCGCCATTTCAACAATTGAAACATTTCCAAAAAATGAGATATTTCACGATTTGAAGAATCAAGCAGGTGGTTGAGAAAAAAATCTTAAAATGGATCTTAAAAATCGCAAAGAATTCATGAATGCTGGATGCTTCATTAATATAATTCGATGAATATCATATGTGAAGACAAAAAACATTTTTAACATGTTTTGCATTATCATTATCTATTATTTATTAAATTTCATGTGGCGGACATAAGTGACGTAAGCCGTAAGTAAAGTTAAATATTGGCAAGATAATGATCTGAAATTTCCTTTGAGAAGAAATTAAAAACGAACGGTAATAAAACAGCCCAATTAATTAGTTCAATTAGATATGAATTATTTTATCCTATTGTATTTTTTTGATATTACATTTCCTTTTTTTTTTGATTTCCTATTTTCGATTTGTCAGTAGTAAGTATTTTTTATCTTCCTCTATATCGTGGAATTTTAATTTAATTATCTGACTAAGAAACAGATTTTGCTTTGTCAATTTCAATTTAGTAACTTGTTTTTTTTTTCCTTCCTTATTCTAACATTTTTTTCTTTCTTCATTTAATTTTACCAATTAAAATTTTGACAAAATAGTGCATAATTGGACAAATGTTTTATTAAAACAGCTTGCAAATAAATCATAATTATACAAATGCTATCTATCGTATTATGCTTATAAATATATTTCATTGGATAGTAAATGATTAGAATTTACTCATAAATGAAAGTTCCTGAAAAGAAGCTTACTATAAATTTAATGAATTGAAAAATTTTCATCTGTGAGCGTACATTTCTCTCGATTAAAAATTCTTTTCTACTATTCTCTGATGTCGTCGAATGTTTGTTTCATTTTCATTTCGCCATTAATTGCTCAAATTGATCAATTAAAATTGGAAAATTAAACTAAACATGAGAGATTGATTAATGTCATTTCTAAATAAGCTGAAAACAGTATTTGCTTGAGAAAAAAATTACATTCATTCATGAAACTTTATTTTTCGAACTGAATTAATCCAAATTTTTATTCATAAATGAATTCATAAAATTCAGGAAATGTTGAAAAAAATGTAAATTTTATATCAACATTTTGCAATATTAATATTAATTGATCACTAAAGTATGATCATTTTTTCTACAGCGATCAATCTGAGCGGTTTGTTTATATCTGACGGTGAGCTAATGATTAAAAATTCCAATAATTTTAGACTTATTATTGCATGAAATTGAATTAATTAAAATGGATAATTAACAAATTTAATGCATTTGCTGAAAAAATTCCAAACAGCAAATTATGTTGCTTGTTTGACAATCTGATATCATATTTTAACCAGATTCAGTATAAAAAAAGCAATTATTTTATTTCATTTTATTCGATTATTTTGGTAGAATTTCATTACAGGAATAAATTTTAATTGCCCACGAATTATCATCAGAGCTCAACAATTGCTCATCAGAAATGAATGGTATTTGCTAAAAATTGAAAAATGGACTATTTCTCCACAAGAAAATTTTAACATTAAATGTTAAATTGCTAAAATTAAGGGTAGAGAATCATTTGAACAAAATTTGAAATTGTACAGCTTACTGTGAAATTCATATACTGATTCATTTCATTCCAAAATGATTCCAAGTTTAGTTTACTTGTCCGATCCTAATCATATTCATTCATCACTTGCCGTTATTGTTTTAAACGATTTCTGAAGCAAATTTATTTTATCAAATGTTATCACTTCTTGAATTATCGTTCAGTAATTTTGGTATTCAAAATTATTCAAATTATATATAATTACAACTTTTAATGGAATTTAATTTAAAAATGAGCCATTGCTGAATGATTGTGATGTTCAAAAGCATTCAAAATTCAAGTTAAAGATATCACAAATTTTAAATTGTTATTCAATGAATTTTAGAATCAGATTCTGATGAAGCAATAAATGTATGCAGAAACGAAAATCCATTAAATGAAATGGATAGTGATATTTCAGATAACGAATCAGGTTATTCTTCTTTCGTGAGAAAAAAAAACCATTTTGAAAATTTTTAAAGCAAAAATTGTTAACTTCAAGAAAAAAATGCACGTTGCTATCATCTTAATTTAACAATTATCTCGATTATTTAATTATTGAATTCGATTACATTGTTAATGTAGATGATATTCCTTCCATCGGAAGAATCACTATCATCAGCATTAGTATTATTATTTATGGAGACTAAAGTTTGAAATCAAAGTTTAAGATTAAACTTTTTAAGATAAAGAATAAAATTTCCTGGAAATACCAATCTTTCATGTTCTTTTTTAATTTTAGTATCAATTTAAGCTGCAATTTACTTTGGATTTGAAGTGCATGATATTTTGAAAAATTGCTTTTTAGGAAGAAATTTAGATTCTGCTCGTTCTGAAGATTCACTGAATCAAAATTCCGATTCTGATGATGATTTCGAAGCAGTGGACATACCAGATCCTGATTTTGGATATTTTGCTGAAGCTAATGAATCCGGGTACTGCAGTAGTGATCAGTTGCAAGAGGCTATTGATAGGTATCAGAAGAGTATCAAAAAATTAAAGAGTAAACTTAAAAAAGTCCTTTTATGAAATTTCTATGAAATTGGAATGTTAATTATGTTTTCAATTTTATGTAATAAATTTTAATTATTGTTTCACATTACATGCTATTTTACATTCAAAATTTGAACTATTTGATTTTTTGCTTGAATTCGTAGAGCATTTATGGATGAATTCAACGAGGCAATGAATCGTATGGAATTTGAAATCGATGAAATAGAAAGCGAAAATTGGGTTCATCGTAACATCAACAATCATTACTTACCTGAAAATTCTTATTTCAATTTATTCATAAATGACACCGTAATTTCATCATTCTAAATTTCATCATAAGAAAAGAAAAAAAAAAAGAAAGAAAGAGCAAGGAATCAGATGCATTAATTATCTTCTATTATTTCTAATTTTTTGACCAAATAGTGAAGTGATTTTTCTGAAGTCTAACTGCTCACTAGCTGAATATTCTTGAGACTTTAAATGTCTTTAAAAGCACCAAGAAAATATTAATATTGACATCATTGAATGATTAAAATAGTTGATTGAAGTGGATAAATATTTAAATTACGAAAGGATTAATTGACGGAATCATTTAAAAGTAATAGAAATTACGAAATAATTTAAATAATTGAGGATGATAATGCTTCACGCGATTTATCTGGTAGCTCCCAACAAAACGATGATGTTTCACGCATATCGACATTACATAACTGGCAACAGTTATTTCCATATAGATTTTACGAAGAAGTAGATCATAGATCTGATCAAGAGTTCTATTATCTTAGACGATTATCAGCAGGTAGGTCACGGTCGTGGAGTGCTCGTTACGTACGTGAACTTCAAGAAGAAAGCCGCCTTCCTGAGTATCGAAGATTCAGCTTTCCTATTACTGTAAGTTATTTCACACCAGTTTTAATTGTTTATAAACGATTGAAAACGATAAATATTTTTCTGCTGAAATCCCTATTTTAAACTTTGATTTTAACCTTGCTTACACTATAAATTTTGTCACTGCAAAATGAATTCAAGATTTACAATTCTGATTAACTTCAATTCCTATATAAATGAGTTAAAAACAAAATTTTTCAAAAATTGTAAAAGTTGCTGTTAATAAATTTAAAGAAAAGTAAAACTGGAATTTTTGAGTGAAACTGAAATCAAAAAATTTCTCATTAAAACTTAGCAAATTTAACGACTTACAAAAGTTTATCCTAACTATTTGCTAAATCATCTTTCTGAATTACCCGAAAAATATTTCCAAGGATCGATTCTTTACTTTAATTTCAAATTTACTATACTATTGTTAATTATTTGAGCATCCATTCGGCAGCGAAAATATTTATCATACTCAAAATTATTGAAAATAAAATTAATCATCTGCTCTAATCATTCTATCTTGAATTATTTGATCATCACTTAGATCAGATAATATTAAGCTAATTGCATCAATTTAATATAAAACTTTAGAATCAGGATTATCATTATCCAGAAATGAATACTGAACAAAATGATGCCGAAATGGATCATTTAATCGATCTAGTAATAATTTTATCAAAATTTAAAATTTCATTTTTTTCAAAATTTCAAAAAATTTTTATTCTAATTATTAAATGGAAATGTTTTGTTTCCATCCATCTTTCTAATCACATGAATAATGATTTCTTATGAAAGAATTTCTTGAATAATTCTCGAATAACTATTTCATCCTTTAAAACTATTAGTAAAAAATATATGAATAGAAATGAATTTCAGTTCAGATCGAGATTAACCACACAGAATCTTCACGAATCTCCAGAATCTTCGCGTGCCGTACCAGCTCCACGTACGTTAGCAGCACAACAAGGTGACGATTACTCTTTTCTCGTAGATGGTGGTGGACAACGTAGACGACATGGAAGTGATCGTAGTGAGTTTTCTGAAGAAAGAAACCGAGTCCTTCCTCGTCGTCGTTATCATCTTCGTCATGGTGTTAAACGTTATCATCCTCCACGATCACTTAGCAGATCATCACATGTTTCAACAAAACGTCGACGTTCGTTGCCGCTAATGGCAACAAGAAGAATCGGCGTTAAAGATTCCTCGTCATCGCAAAGTGACGAAAAACCAGTGGAAGAAGTCGCATACATTGACACCGAAGAATGTCACTCACGAGAATCGGTAATTACATTCAATATGAAAGATGGAAGAATTTTGCATTTTGCATAAAAGAAATATTAGAAAATCATTATCTGTAGATTATCTAAAATCAGGATCTATTTTTGGTCTGAATTAAATTCTCGAGTATGCAAGTAAATTGAACAAAAAGTCGATCATGCTTGTCCCGAATCTTTCAAAGCTGAAAATTTTTACTCTTCAGAGAAGAAGTATAAGAAGTTCAAGACGTAGTCGACGAAACTTATCACGATCACGAAGTCCACAAAGACGTCAAAGATCACTGTTGCAAAGTTATTCGCGATTTCGGCTATACGGAAGACTACGCCGTGTTAATAGTGGTCGAATTAGACGAAGAAGATTTTAAAAATAAAATTCTGTCTTATAAGATTCTAAAAATAAAATTCTATCTTAATCACGTAAAATGATAAGCTCACTTCATAAAAGAACAAAAGGCAATTTGCATTAAGTGAATTTTAACGTGAAAAGATAAATTACTCAAGATACTACTATTTTCTGTAATTTTAATTTTCATGTTAAAATTGATCTGTTTATACTTAACATTTCATCAATAATCAACTCAATTTGCTTATAGTGAATTATTGAGAAATAATGAGAAAAATTTATTGAGAAAAACTGCTTGTACAAATTATTTTCGGATATTATTCATTAATAACATATTAAATTGATTACAATACTCATCATATTCACACTTAAATAATTAAAGTTTATTCCAATCTCAATCATGAAATCTTGCTATTTTCCGGAATAATTAGTTGGCGTATTTTTAATTAATGAATTATAATTAATTACAGACAATCACTTTTTAAAGGAGTGGACATATCAGAGGATCGAGAACACCTGAAATACGGAGATACTAAAATTGCACCAAAATATCCATTTTATGCAGATTAACAAAATTCACATAATTCATTTTTCATTTTTATGATTTGATTTCTCTTTCGTCTCTTTTTCTATAAATAACATTTCTAGTTTCATATAACAAAAAAAATGCAAATTAAGTTCTACTTTTTGCTTTCCCTAATGTATTTTTCCTTCCTCATTATTAAATTTATGACTTATATTGCAAAAAGAAATGCAATTTAAATCGAACTTTGTATCCATGATTTTTTTTCCAGAATTTATGCTTGGAATTTTATTTTAAAAAAAGCTTTCATTTTTTCTTTTTCAGAAATATTTCTGATGGAAAATTTCAAATTTGCAACTTTTGTGAATAGTTCATTGTTTTGTTTTAAAGTAACAATGATTTATGTCATTTTTTTTTCTATTAAATAAACTGTTTTCATTCATATTTTAATATCATTCAATCTTATTCCTCTTTTCTATTCAATCTGTTTTGAACATCGGGCATTCATTTATGGTATATTTAATTTGTAATCTTTAATTTTTTATAGTTGTTTAATCTAGTTCTATTAAGATTTGTTGAAGTTTGTTATGCCTTGATTGTTATATGACTAATTGTGATCATTCTAACTTTTAAGCAATTGAATAACATCAATTATATCATTAATTAAATTTTCTTTCTGCTGTAAATGAGCAATTTCTGGAAGTTTCGCTGATATTTAAACTTATTGTTGTTGCCTTCTTTTGTGATAATGAGAAAGAAGAATGATTTGACGTTTGTAAAGATATTTTCTGGAACAACTTATAAACTACACATGAACAGATATGTAGGTTTTGAATTTCTGGTTAATTTATTCGAATTTTTGGATTGGAAATTTTTTCGGATGCTTCGAATTTTTTATTTCTATTTAAAAAAATGAATTGCTGAAAACTAGTCTATTTAAGTTTGAATTAGTACAGCATTTGCTCCAATTTAAGCACACAAAATAGCAGCAATACATTTTTGACTCTTGAACTGGAAAACGGATCAACGAAATTTAAATTGGATCATTTTGGTGAAGTCATATGTTTTGAGGATTTAAAGCTAGACAATCCATAATTAAAAACCATTTTGGAAAAATTTTCATCAAAACCTATTGTATCAATATATTTTGGTAAACTCGCGAACCATGTCAACTTTAGAACTATTCGATGTTCGATATAGTAATGATGCATATGTTTTTAATTTAAGTAACAAGAAATTACACAAAACAGTTCCATGTAACGAAATTGATCGATAAAAGTACTTAAGACATTGGTTACTTGTGCCGTAAGCAGAACAGAACTAGTAAGAATAAGATATCCTTAGCAGCAAATTATCATTAATTATTTGAAATTAAAAACATAAATAATGAAATTAAATGAAAAACAAACTGAAAGAACTGATGGATAAGAACTAAAATGCCATATCAAACTAGTAGTTTCATAGATTGCTTGAAAATAGAATACGTCAGTCAAATGAAACGATGAGGATTCGCTACCGTATTCGCTTAATTGACGCTTTTCACTTTTAATCT
>JAOVVO010000063.1:0-203052 GCA_028564675.1 Onchocerca lupi
ATATAAGGTATTATTCTTTTAAAAGCTGTGAATGCCTAAAAAGTAGAAGTATAGAATTTTTGGTTTGAATTTCTAAATTATTACATCGATGATGGCTCAAAATGAATAGTTTGAAATGATTAATTATCTTATTATTTCTACAATGAACATGTCATATATTGTCGCCTTATTCATTCATTTTTCATTTCGAAGAAATAAAATCAGGTAGAATTTAAAAATGAAAGATTATACAAAATTATCATAAAGAAGGAAATTCGAATAAATGAACTCGAAAAAAAGATTCACCTGGAAGCCATCTTTTTCCCATGAAATTGTCGGTTCTGGTGTTCCAATAGCACGACATGGAATTTCTAACGTCAGACCAGAAACTATAGCAATAGTGCCTGGAATAAATTGATTGAATTAATCTTGATTAACGTGACCGATCCAGCTAATCTACGTAAATAAATATGCCAATGTTCGTTTGTTCAAAATCTTAAATCACCGAAAGTTCATAAACACGCGTCTAATCTATATTAATTCAAAATCTTAGATATCGGAAAGTCCATAACTGTTTCTTTGAAATTTTGGCAAAAGGTTGCATTTCAATACGCGCATGTTTTTATACACATGTTGCTGCAGCTCAATCTGGTTACGTGGAAAAAAAGAAAAGAGAAAGCGTATGTTTCTAGAGTTGAGGAAAAAAACTGATACTTTGTAATTTGATTTGTAGTTTGATTGGATTGGAGATTAATTCTTGCTATCATGATTCGGCTAAGTCAGCGATAGATGTCTTTTGTGTCTTTTATGACAAAAGATGAATGCTGTTGAGGAAGATTTTACTGACTGATGAAGAGTGATTCTTCGTAACAAACAATATTGATTCTTCGTGACAAACAACAATTTCATTAGCAGTACGTTTAGAAAATGGACAACGCGTTTATTTCACAGCTGGAAATGTGAAACAAATAGCCCTGAATCCACCGGCTACAACGTTAACTGCTTTCTTCTCATTATGACGTATTACACATGGAATGTGAGTAGAAAATTATTTGAACGACGCAAATGAGGAGAACCAGCAGACATAAACCTGACATATTTAAAGAAATGACGACAGGCAGTTTTTTTTTACACCGTGCATCCTAATCAAGACGAACGCTTCTTTCTTCGCATGTTTTGGTAAATGTGCTCGGTCCAACTTCCTTCCAGCAATAAAAAATTGTCAGCGTCATTACGTGCTACATGCTATTTTGATAAAGTGCTACATGCTATTTATCGCAGTGCATGTCAAGCTTTGAATTTATTAGAAGACCGATATTAGAATGCGTGCATTAATGTTGCATACAACAGTCATATCAAAATCAAATTCATACATTTTTTGCAATTATAACCGCCTGCTCTCCTTCATCTCCAACAGAATTATGGAAGAAACATAAATCGCCTAGGCTGAAGATATTCTCCATCGAATTCGCAGCGAAAATTCAAATATGAACATGGATTTCACAACAAAAAAACTTGTGCTTACAAATCGCGAACAAAGTTCCTAATCAACTGGGAATGCCATCACCGAATCAATTTGCTGCTGCTTCGTTCGATTTAGAATTGCATAGCGAACAAAATTACAACAGGACCGATCTTTTGTCATACGTGCAATCAAATATTCTTAAGCTAACGTTTAAGCAAAAAGGCATTTATGATCAAATAATGCAAAGTGTCAATAAGTGGGTTGGAGAAACCATCTTTTTAGATGCGCCAGGAGAAACTGGTAGAATGTTCCTAATTATATTGAATCTGGCAGCAATTCGATTCTAATAGCCTTAACTCTTTCATCGTTCAGAATAGCTGCAACATAGCTACCATATGGAAGACCTGCTCGCTTTGGAATAGCCATTAAGCATGCAATTCATTGAAACTCCTACATACATCATTTCCAAAAATCGTGCGTGGGAAAAGTATTACAAAATGCAAACTTATTGTTTGGGATGAATTACAATGATGCATAAAAAATCGGTCGAGGCTCTTGATTGATCATTGCAAGATTTGCATGGAAATATCAGACCATTTGGGAACGCATTAATACTGCTTGCAAGAGATTTTAGAAAATTTCTCGATCGATACTAGCGGATGAAATAAATTCCTGCCTGAAATACTTTACTTTGTGGCGACAAGCAAAAACAAACTTATTACAATATGCGTGTTCAGCTGCAAAACGATCGATCAAATGGGATCTTCTCACATCAGTTCCGGAAATTGGGAACGGAAAATTGCCGGTTGATCTGGCCTCAGATTAAATTTCATTGCTTCATAATTTCTACAATTTAGTAACATCAAAAGAAGAGTTGGTTGAAAAAATATTTTTCGGTATTCAAACAAATAATAACGACTACGATTGGCTGAGTGAATGAGCTATTCTTGCGTCCAAGAACAAAGAATTTCGACAAACTTCACAATATTATTCAATTTAACATTCAAAGCGAGGCAGTAACATTCAAGTTCATCAATACTGTTGTGGAAGCAGATAAAGTGATTAATATCCAACAGAATTTTTGAATTCACTCGATCGTCAGAATCGGAGTGCCAATTTTCATGTTGCGAAATATCAACCAATCAAAACTTTGCAGTGGCACTCAGCTTGCAGTAAAAAAATTAGTGAGCAGTATCGTAGAAACAACAATCTTGACAAGATTTTTTAAAGATGGACATATCCTTTTTCTCGCAATTGTATAATTCCAACGGATATGCCATTTTAGTTTAAGAGACTGCAATTCTCAATTCGATAAGCGTTTGCATTCACCATCAACAAAACTAGGGTCAATTTTTATATTATGGAATTATGCGGTTTAGATCTAGAGATCGATTGCTTCTTATATATAATTATTTGTTGCATGTTCTAGAGTGGACAAACCAGACAATCTCTATATCTACATAGAAAAACAAAAAATATTGTGTGCCCACAAGTATTGTGAAATAAATTGATCGAACGAAACATTTCATTACACACTATCATGACCTTGAGATTTGTGCGACGCAACTACATTCCCACAAATCAAAAAATAAACGAGTTACATCCCTCACAAAGCAAAAACAAACGAAAAGCTTAAATTACTTGCCTTATTTATTTAAAAACAAGCACCTATTCAAATACTATGCTGTATGAAAAACAAACGAATCATTATTATTGTTATTTATTATTATTTCTTGTTTTTCTTATTATTTTTTATCTTTTATTTATCACTTATTTGTTATTATTATTTATTATTTATTCATCATTTGTTATTTATTATTTTTATTTATTAACTATTATTTACTATTCGTTATTTATTATTTATATTTGTTATTTATTATTTACCATTTAATATTTATTATTTATTACCATTATTGCTATTATTACTATTATTATTATTACTCAGAAAAAGGAAGGTGAGAGATGGGAAGAAGAAGGAGAATGAGAGAAAAAAGAAAGTGGAGTCAACAAACCCCGCCCCCTCACTTTTAATTGTCACGGGCATAACACATGAAAAAAAAGCATGTTTATTTAAAAGCACGCGCCTATTCGAATGCAAGATTGTGTCAAAATTTGAAAAGAATCGGTGGAGAATTTCCGAAGATTTATGTGGGGTAGCAGGTAGCATTTAGATTTTTATTTATATAGATAAGCGATATGATTGTTGATGTTAGATTCATTTGAAAAACTTCCAACCTGGTATATCAGATATGATTTTCGGTGATTCTTGTATTCTCAACAGATACGTCATATGATCTTCGCCAGCTAAATTCGATACATGACAGGTATATCGACCTGCATGATTCATTTGAGGTGTAGCTATTTCTAATGATCCATCATGCGTTTGTTTCATCTTCTAAAATTACATTTTTCGCATAGCTGAATTTCAAAAAAATGAAAAGACAACCTGAAATGAGATAATAATTTAGAATGGGAGTAAAAGAGAATGCACTAGATAATATATCATTTTCCAGAAATTGTTTTATTTGTGTATCTTCCCAATTTGCTTAAATTCGTATTAAATCCATCAATATCTCTCTAATCTCAAATGAATCTAGAATTTCTGAATTCATATGCTTCTTTTTCCATGAGAAGTTATAAGATAAAAATAAAAAATAGACTAATTTATGAAAACCAGACGATGAGATTAATTAGAAGTGAAGTTGAATGAAATTGGAAAAACTAACAGATCCGTGGCTATAACCATCGTAAATTCGGTTACCCTCATATTTCCACCTTCTTAAAGGTGGTGGAAAAGCTCGAGCAGGACATGGCAACAGCACTGATTGGTTAACATTTGTAGTTATTACTTTCAACTGAAACAAAAATTAACTGAAATTTACTTTTTAGAAAATGATATCAAAGCGATCTCACTTTTTCATTTCGTGAGAAACTGAATTAGTAGAAAAAATTCCAATTTAAATGCAAACGCATCAATTAATTTTTTTCTGAACTTATGTGGTGCAGCATATTTCAGAGAAATTTAAACTTCTCTTATATTTCGTTGCATAAGATGAAAATTTCGTTTTGAAAAAGCAAACCTGATCAGATCCTTCAATAATCGGAACTGTATGCACCGTCAAAGTGATCATTTTTTCATCCTTTCCAACACTGTTTGTTGCGACACATTTAAACTGTCCACGATGAAGCTCATCGACACTTTCAATTGTCAACGAACCATCCTCATCAACATAACCATCTTTGAATTCTTCGCCATTCAAATACCTGTATCAAATTGGTTAATTTCACTACAGATTATATTAGTCGGAAAAGACCGAAATAATTTCAGCATAAAAATATTCAAGTAATCAAAATATTGAACTGTAAAAATATTTCTCACATGATTCATCACTCAAGATGAATATAAATGAGTGTTGTAATATCTAAAGTAATTCCCAGCTTTGTTTGCAATTATCAAGCTTTATTTTCAATAATAAATAACGCGAACTAATTCACGTGTAAACACTTTCTAGATTGCCCGATTTTATAGTCTAAGCTTGCAATGATGGAAACAAAGAAATGCTCATTATAAGAAGAACTGCTATCAGTTGGAGATAAGGAATTTTGGCTCAGAACTGATTTGGATAACGTGGCGAACTGTCCTCCTTTATTTCTCATCCAACACGTATTCATCATTAACCAATCTCCCAAAAAATATCTCTACTATTCTTTTAACAAATATCACCAATCAAGAAGGAAATTCTATATTCGAACTGTTTGAGCAATATTCTTACCAACTATAATTAACCATTTGACATTGATAAACTCTCCATTTAATTATTATTCTTTGAATAATTATTATCTATTACAGCTAAACAAGAAAAGTATATTTGACACAATAACACTATGCATCTCGAGATTTCAACTTTCTCTTTCATTTCAACTTACCTATAATTTCAGACTGATATGCAAATCTTAATTACAATCGAGACAAATCAAATTTGAATTTTCGAATATCAGATGTCAGGTTATTACTAAATAGCAACTATTGCTAACTTATCTAAGCTAATATGTTTTTAAAAAAAATGGAATTTAGCAAAATAAGATGAAATCGGGTCAAAATCGAAAAATTCTTCTTACCAGGTAATCTTTGGTGTTGAATCACTGTGAACTTCACAAGGTAATTTGATTGGATTACCCTGAACCAAATTGTAGGAAATTTGTCCAGGTTCAATAACAGGTGGACTAAGAATAACTACATTAGATGTTATTTTTGCTTCACCTGCCACATTAGAAGCTGTGCAAACATATTTTCCTGAATGGGCATTGCTCGTTTGATAAATCCTCAACGTGTTGTCAGGCTAAAATGTACTTTAAATTTTGAAAAGAACCCATATACAAGAAATTTGCCTTTTAATGTTTCAAAAATTCAACAAGGTGAAACATTCAATATGTGCTACTTGAGATTTGAAATTTTTTTCTCCTTCCTGTTATTGGTAATTCCACATTATTGATAATAATTTAGAAAGTAAGCTAAAATTCAAGAATAAGTTTCTTTCTTTCACTAATAGAAGGATAGAAAATTGAAATAGCTTGAAAATAAACAAACTAAATTGAGCTTCTTCGAAAAATCATTCACTATTCAATAAACTAACCAAAATTTCATACTCTTGACCACTAGAACTAATTGGTTTATCATCGATACTCCAAATTATTTTCGGTTGTGGTTTTCCAGTTGTACGACATGGAATTTCCAGTACCTCTCCTGTAGAAGCCGTATATTCCAAAACATCATTCCTCTCGATATGTGGTTTTCCTGAATTCAATAAAAAACATTCCCGAAGTTTGCATGCATAGCTATCAAAGCATGCATTTGCAAAGTTATATAAATCTCGTAATATTGTTATAGAAATTACATCTCTTTCAAATTTGAATTAATTTGTATTGAAAAAGGCTCAAGCATTTCCAATATTTTCTAACATTCGTGATTGTGAATGCTCAAAAATCCTA
The DNA here is from genome assembly GCA_028564675.1 of Onchocerca lupi. Taxonomy (NCBI): domain Eukaryota; kingdom Metazoa; phylum Nematoda; class Chromadorea; order Rhabditida; family Onchocercidae; genus Onchocerca; species Onchocerca lupi. The sequence continues at coordinate 6,434 of JAOVVO010000063.1, forward strand.
TTTGCTAAGGATGAAACTGCTACTTTCCAGCAGAAAGTTAATTAGAAAAAAATAATGTAACAGTTCACATTGTTTCATTAAGATTTACTGTCACGCTTGTCACATCACTTTAGTACGAGATTTTATTTATTATCATGCCACTTTAATGTGAGATTCTATTGAATTTCATAAAGTTCAATTAAAATCCGACAATCACCTAAAAGTTGACCTATAAAAATACCAGTAGGTGTAAAAAATTGATTAAGTAATACATTAAAAAAAAAAAAAAAACTGCAAAAAAATATGTCACATGTATGATTACCTCTAATATTGATTATAATAAATTTTCGATGTTACATTGAAAGAAATTAAATTGATTGAAAAAAAAAAATCTTAGCATCTTGATCGATACCAATAATTAATGTTAGCTAACATTTTAAGTTCTCAATTTTTTCAGGATAAATATTCGGTATTTTTTAAATGACTAACTGATCAATTCGACATTAACATTAAGAGAGGCATTGCCCGCTGAATTGGTTGCAACGCAAGTGTATCGACCTTCATCCTGCGAACGACCTTTACGTAACAGCAACATACTGCCTCCCAATTCTATCTGTAGAGATGTTGTTTTAGATTAATTAAACATTTTCAGATAGTTTCTTTAAATCTATAAGATAAGCTAAATTCTAATAGCAATTGAAAGAATCTGAGAAAGAAAATGAAAAATTAGAAATTGAAAAAGTGATTCAGAAAGATGCACATATTTAAATAAACTGAGCTTGTTTTATCAACTTTTATTTTTTTAATAAGGAAAAGCTTGCCGTAACATGAGCAGATGATTGTAATGGTTTGCCATCCTTATACCATCTGAGAACTGGTTTTGGCGTGCCAAGAACTGCGATACAGGACAGACGAAGCTCTTCACCTTCTATTAGTTTCTCTTCTGGAGGTACGTGGCCTAGTACTGGGCTCACTGAAATAGTGCTTTTTGAATCAAGCAAATTGCATGCTAAATCAGTTCAAAATCTGCTACATTAATTATATGCATGTGCTTATATACCTTTCATATGAAGGATTAATTTCTTGAAAAAAATTGTAGACAGAGCATAAAATACCTGTTAACATTACATTAGTCTTTTTCCTGGACAAGCACTGCTTACCGCTAAGGCCAGTACTTGTCTTATTTCCGTTTTGCTGATCATCTTGACGATATAAAATACAGTAGGGGAGGGGAACATTTTTGGAATAGGCTAGAAGTAAAATATTCAGCGTCAAATTTTCTGCGATAGCCAGGAAGATTTTTCAGGTAAGATATTGGTAGTTAGTATGTGCCTGTATATGAAAGTCAGGAGTTTCAAGTCTCAGGAGTTTCAGTTTCAGGAGTTTCTTAATTTTGCTAGTTTACCAAAGTCTTAAGTTCAAAATTCAATAATTTTCAATAAAATAATTCAACAAAAGACCGTAAAATCAAACTAACCAAGTCCAGTGACCAGTAATGCAGTCGTTTTATCCTGACGGCCGAATGTATTCTCCGCAGTACATGTGTAACGATCTTGATCATCTACTTGGACATCTGTAATTTCGAAATTTTCAAATTTGGATACAACTGGTGCAGAAAAAATCACAACAAAATGACTATGCATACTGTTAATCAGAAGGCTTCCATCGGGCAGAATTTTGACACGACTACTCAGTTTTTCAATCGGTATTCCATTACGACGCCAAGTAATTTTTGGTACAGGATATCCGATTGCACGGCATTGAAGTGTTACTGATCGTTCAATATTAACCCGAACTGTTTCCGGAGTTGGTACAATTGTTGGCATACCTGTAAAACTCATTTTTTTTTTCTATTTTGATTTATAAAAAAATATTACATATTTTCTTATGAATTTGAAAAAATGCATACTTCCAACATCAAGATTGATTATTCCTGAGTCACGACCAGCCAAATTTTGTGCAACACACGTGTACGATCCGGCATCAGAATCTTGTACTCCCTGTAAATATTAAGCAGTATATCATCATAGCATCATTTAGAATCATTTTTAAGAAAATATTTTTTTTTAAGGTATAAAAAAAGAAAAATACCTGAATCGTGAGCTTGTTTTGGTCAATCGTAATATATCTGTAACTTGGAATTTCACGTCCTCCACGGAACCATGTAATTTTTGGTTTTGGATTCCCGCGTACTATCTGAATAAAATGTCAAATTGAAAAAATCAAAAAGAATCAAACAAATATATCAATTTTAATGAAGCATATTAATTCGTATAAATAAAATCATTTTTCATCATAAGTTTGGATGAATATGAGAAATATCTTACGATACATTCCAATGTAACACGATCACCTCTACCAATCATCTGTCGATCACGAGTGATACGAATCTTTGGAGGTGCTGAAGAATTTGTTTTAAAACATTATGTCTAACTTTATGTTTAAGACATAAAATTGAATTCATAAATGCATTTAAAATGGAGATAAATTTAATTTTTCGATAGTTTTAAGTTAAGATATTCTTGTGAATCTAGCAAATGCTAATTTATCTATCCTTTTATTAAACTCGCTGAGCCATCAAATTCCAAAATTAATTTTGATGTACTTGAAATTTGTGCGACCATATTATCTGCATGAGTACCAGCAGCATTACTTGCACGACATTCATATACTCCAACGTCAGTTTCTGTTGGTTGTTGCACAATTAGATCGTCTAAAAAAAAAAGAAAAAAAAAGCTATTTTGATTATTTTCCAATTTTTTGTGAATTTCGAAACAAGATGATCAAAACAAAACACAAACATTTGTAAGTGATGTAGTATTTCTGATGATCTGGAATAATTCGACGTCCTTTAAAATACCATTTTGGTTCCGGTGGCATATCGCCTGAAATCTAAATTTTTGTAATTATAATACCGAAAGCCATTGAATTGGAAATGTTTATTCTTTAAAAAAAAAAAAAAAAAGAAACCTAAAAAATTCAAACACAAAATCAGAGATTGAGATAAATTGCTACGTCAAATTGGCACGTGACACATTTAATGCAATTTTCATATTTCCTCTAATTCTGTATACATTTCACTTATACTTAGTTTCTAACTCGATTTATCAAAGATAAATTTGAATTAATAGTATTTGATTAAGAGAAAAGTCTTTTGAAAGACACTTACCATCAACGGAACAAGAGACGTTAAATGGTTGTCCGCGTACAAAATATAATTGCTGTGGTGTGACGTGAACTTTGGGAACTTCCAAGACACGTAAGTACATGACAGCTTCAGCACGACCACCTGACGTTTGTGCACGGCAATGATAAATGCCTGCATCTTGCATACTCACGTCACTAATCATCAAGGTACCATTAGGATACAAATGCTGCAATTATTGTTTGCTTTAATTAGTTGAAGCTATTTTTATCCATAAAAGACAACATAAAAGTTTACATTAAGAATGAAATATGATTAAAGATCAACTTGATCATGTATTCTTTAATCTTTATTTTATAGTAATGAAGGCCTATGATCTAATTAATCATTTCTATAAGATTCTTTTTTGAGTTAAAAAGATCATACCGTTTTAGCCGTATTACCAATCATTGCATCATTTCTAAGCCATTGAATTACGGCATGAAAATTCTGAGTATGGCAATGCAAAAACGCTGAACTTCCTCGTGCTACTGATTGATTTCGAACAGATGTAATCTCAGGTGCCGGTTCTGGAATTTTTTTTTTTTTGAAAAAATGAATTTAAAATGAAAAAAAGCAGTAAAAAAATTGTCACTGAGAAGGATGAAGCGTAGGACATTAAATATTGTATGGCCAGGGATTAATAATGGACCAATATTAATGGACCATTAATGGACCAATTATATTGACAAACTGAAATTGGTCAAGAAGTTGAGCGTAGTGATCGTTTAATAGTCAAAATAATTTATGCTTTCATCAGAATTTGTTTGTTTGTAGTAAGGCTAACTATCAGGAACTATTTTAGCATATTTGAATAAATTCAATATTCCAGCTATTCACATCTTCAAAACCAAGTATGAAGAGAAGCCTATATTTTCAAATATAATTTGACACAATCTACTAAATTATGAGTTTACTCAAATTTCAATAAATGCTTGAAAGAATTTAAATGAAATAATTAAAGAGGAATAAATTTAAAAAAAAAAAATTAGATATGACCTTGCGTTTCGAGAAATGTAGTGGCAGTGTGATTTCCGGATGAACTAATAACCACACAATTATATTCACCGCGATCATGTGGGGTAATTGCTTCCAATGTCCAAACAGATGTATCCGAATATCTACCAAATTAAATTCATTATCACATTTCTTGATCGATTAAAAATTGCTAGAATTGTTTGATCAAAAACAAAACTAAACAAAACTTTAATATAAACTTTATGAAAATGTAAAACTTACGGATAAAAAAGAGGTTCGCTAAGTTGTTTGTTCGCTTTGTACCAATAAAGTGTAAATTCACCTTTTGAAGCTACTGAACATGTTAAATTGAATGGTTGTGAAACGATTGCTGTCATACGATCAGCCATATATGCTCTAAATGAAATTTAGCATATGTTTTCAAGGCAAAATGAAATTAAGCAGAAAAAATTTATTAGAAAAAGAAACTTATTTTTTTTTTTTTTTTGAATTTACAGCAAAATCAAATTCTTACCTCGGTCCCGTAGTTTGCACCGCCGAAATTGCGGTAGGTGCAATTCGTTGAAATTCATATGATCGATCATCTTGACCTCTTACGCGAACAAAAAATAATCCACGTGGTGGTTTGAATGGTCCAACGTAGTACAAATAAGGATTTTCTGTGTGCATTGTAGCTGCTTTCGAGAATAATTCTTTCCCATAATAATCTATCAGTGAAATTTCAGAAACGATACTCGGTGCAATTAATCCTTTCATTTTTACAATCAAATAGGTATTTTGATGAGCAATTGGACGTGGATGTGACTGAAATATTTTTTTTTTTCTCTAGTAAATCTTCTATTGTTTTTACAAAAGAAAAATTAATTGAAAATTCAGAATCAAGTTAAAATTCACAAATTAAAGATTTTTGCGCTTACCATTTCCAATTTATCGACTAGTTTCACCACAAAACCATATTTGAAATCAATAGCACCGTGTCCAAGTACACGTAGAGTATGTTTCAAACGACTTGATGTGCGTACTCTCCAAATTCCAGGAATAGGATCCCGAATTCGAATTAGTTTAATATTGTTCAAATCAATGGAACCACTTTCATTGTTGAGCTGCTCCTGGTCTACTCGTACACCTGTTTCATTTTTTTTAATTCATCTTTTACGCCTCAATTGTTTTTTTTTAATGAACAATTAATGCTTTATATTTTAAATCTGAATAATTAAATCATATATGAAATGATTAATATTATTACAAATGCATTGCTTTAAAATTACATCAAACCTTCCTAATGTCTTCTAAATCCAAAATAGTGATTTTATCAAACAATATTGTGTAATATTTGAAGCAATGATGGAAATATACCTTTAGGATCAATCAAACTGATATCTAGATAACCTCCATCATCCTTGTCTCCTGATAACGATACTGTCAATTCAGTAAGCAATCTATCAACAGGTATTTCACATAAAGATGTACCGCTATGATCTCTAATTTCATACATAATATGCACCTGAAAATATTATGAAATTTTCTAATATAAAATAAGTAGATTATTCTCTACTCACATAAATATTCATTGGAGAAATATGAACAAGATGGATTGTATAATTTTGAAATTAAAGATTTTTCAATTTGAAAATTAATCTGAAAATTTTATTGAAGAATTTTTAAATGCAATTTTACTGTTATCCATTGTTATTTTAATGTAACCAAAATTAAAAAAAAAACAAAAGAAAAACAAACGAAAAAAATCTTTAATTCCAAATAAGAATCATGTAAATGACCTTTTTGAAAGTGATCGAATGACGAACATAATTGAGTACTTTGTTAATATCTGTTTTCTCCAAGTGAAATACTTGTCCAAAACTAACAGCAGCTATTGTTTCGTAGCATCGGAAACCAGGATGTGTACGATTGTTACAGTCTCCAGTCATCACGAAAACTACCTTAAAATGAGTTCGTTAATTAATGAGTGAATAAAGATTAAACAAAAAAAAAAAAAATGAGATTTATAAAAGATAACGGCTGCCTATCTTTAAAAGATTGTAATTTTTCTCAAAAGCAAATGAAAACTTGGTTAAAACAAATTTCACTTTTTCATGTATACCAACAATCCCTATTGACAATTTTAGGAAATATAAAATCTGACAATTTTAGGAAATATAAAATCTGACAATTTTAGGAAATATAAAATTTGATTCGAAAAGAATGTTCGGTAATGCATGAATAATTGTTTCTTTTTAACAAATATCACAAAAATCAATCTTTTCCTATCAAAATATGACCGTAAACATTTAAAAAAAAAATACAAAAAATTCAATTTTTTTATTAATTAAAATTATCTTTCAGTTTTCTTTTTTGAGTTTTATTATTATTGCATAACAAAACTATAGAAATATCTGTCCATATAATCCCTTAGGTTCATTTGTAAATTGATATTTTTGGCATAATTGAAAAGTTTTGGCTTATTTTCAAAATTCGTAAGAAATTTTTTGTTGATTTAAACTTACAGAACTTTGCTTTTCTTGAATTAAATTCACAATCTGATCTTCTAAATGATAGTCTTTTGCTCGTGCATCGGTGAACACATATATAAAAGATGCAGGTAATGAAGCCTCCAAAGCCAATTGAATACCTGTTGAATTTGGCTGATAAGCATTAAATCGTATTGTATGGCCTAATTCTTTGAAATAAATTTGCATATTGAGAAGCCAGAGTTTCTCAATATGCAAATTTATTAGATGCTTATAATTGCCGATTTCATACAGTAATTGTAATTCATGCGAATTGGTCAAAAACTAGCTAAATTTTAATATCAAATTTATCTTTAAATTTTCACGCTAAATTTCTCTTTCTCGTTCATACTTAATTGCTTCTAAGTTTACATTTGCAGTTATAAACAGTTTTAAAAATTAAGCAAACTAACCGCTGAGCGTCATTTCAGGACAATCGCCACCACCAACTACGTGTACGGAGTTGAGATGTCTTTGGAAAGTTTTGGGATCAGTCGTGGAAAATACCGGCCCAACTCCTGCAATTTCATACATAGAAAATATTTCGAAGAACTTTAAAAAAAATGCAAATTAATTTTTTCAATAGTTGCATTATCTTCTAATTTTTTTCCAACTTTCCATTTAGGATAACTGTTGCAATCATTAATGCTAAATCAATTTATAGGTAAAAATTAATAGAGTTGCATATCCTGGATAATTTAAAAATTTGTCAGTGAATTTTTTATGCAAACTATTTGCTTCTGAAGACTGATAAAAAGTCATTAATGAGAAATACTCGTGATATTAATGTGATATCGATAAGAAAGAGCTAGATATATGTATAGGAATATCAGTAAGATGAAAATAAGTTAAAATTTTGGAAAGTTAAATTTTTCCACAACTAGAATTGAACGGTAAGTTTTTATCATATCATTTAGATTTGAAAATTTGATTTACAATCATTGAAATGTTTATTGATGGCAAAGAGAGAAGAACTCAAATCACCAAAGAAACTCAAAATTTTTTTTATGACGAAATATAAACTTATCGTTGTGTTCTAGTTATAAATAAATCTACCCATCATTTCTTCTTCTCTAATTTGTATGAGAATATCAGGAAAATAAATAAAATTTCAATCAATTTTTGAAAATTCCAATTTAGAATTTTTCGATCTTACAAGCTGATTCTGATCCTAGTTCATGTTTTTTTTTTTTTTTTTTTTTCATTTATTAAAACTTGATTTATGTTGTAAAATCTTCCTGAATCACTCAGTCATATCAAATACCTAACTTTTTCACTATCTTTTTATCATCACCATCTATTTGTCATATTCTTTTTGAATTCTTAGACAAATGGATTATGATAAATGGTTAAATTTTGTTAAATTATCTAATTTTTAAGTACATTATTTCTTTTTGTATTCTTGTCCACTTTTTTCGCTGGTCATTCTTTTACATGAACTTATTGTCATTCATGTGACAAATTATTTTCGTTTTTTAAAAAACTAAAAAATTTTCCTGCAATTCCACGTAATCATGAACTTTTTTTTTTTTTTTTTTGCAATAAATAGCGAAGAAAATTACTGGGATCATGAAATGGAACGTAGATATAATTATATATAAGTTTTTCACGTTGCTTCAATACAGTGTCCAAAATTTTCTTTGCGCCATCTTGAACTTGAATTAAATCATCATTCATTGATCCGGTCGTATCGAATACAAATGTTAGCGAAGATGTTCCAGGTGGAGCAACCTTTTCATAATTATTTTTCATTGCTACATTATGATAACAGTTAAATATCAGTATGAATCGTATGATAAGAATACGAAGACGTGGCAAATGCATCACGGAGTTGAGATGTTTTTTTTTTTTTTTTAGAAGCTTATCTTTTTGCTTCTACAAAAACAACTCCAATTTTCCTGCAAAAACAAATTTTAGATACTATAAATTTTAGATCTCTTTCAGTAATCGTTAAAATATCAGATTTGTGTGAGAAAAAAAAAATTATATAAAGAAGTATATCATTTAGAAACAGTACTTGAAGAGTTTTGTTCTATTTCATTTTAATTGAAAACTTTAACTTTATCTAATTCTAACTGCTAAACTTCAACTTACAATACTTTTACTTATTAAAGATTAATAGTTACATATTTAAAAAATGCAAGAAAATAAAATTACTAACATTTCTGACTGAAATACTTGAATTTTAAAAAGCAATTATATCCATTTTTAAATTTTATCTTTCTTTGGTAATTAATCATCGGTTATTTAATTACTGGCAAAATTCCTTTTTTACAACTTCTCTCAAATTTTTATTGATTTTATTCAATCAATAAATAAACAGTATTAAAAATAAATAGCACTATTTTTTTTTATTTTTCATCTTTTCAACTAATATCACTACTCATGATATATTATTTATGTGAGAGTGCAACTTCCAGGATTTTCCACATAAATCATTCTAAAAAGCATAAAAATGTTCTGCTTATATTCTAATTGATACAAGAATTCAAAAAAATAAATAAATGATGGAGGAGTTTTAAAATATTCATATTTTTATAAATTAACATTTCTTAAAAATTTCAAACAAAAAGTTCGCACTAACTGTTGCACAAATCAAATAAAATTCTACTGAAATAAAAATAATCAAAATAAGTTTTAGACAAGTTTTGACTTTTTTTTAAAAAATAATCAAAATAACTTTGAACTCATCCATTAATTTGTATATTAAAGCACAAATGCATATATATGCTCGTTCTTATAATCATTTAGGGAGGAAGAAGTGGGAAATTAAAAATTAGAATCTTTACTCTATGAATCAAGTTTCTAGTAATTTTTAGGCATTTTAGAAGGATTAACAATTAATTAACTGCCAATTTACCTCGTAATAATTTGACAGAGACAGATATCGGCATTACAACTCAATTTTTTTTTTTTTTTTGAGAATTCATGAGATAATTCAAAAGATAGATAAAAATGATCATACAAGATCGAGAATACATGTGATTGAATGAAATTTTTTTATTCAAAGAAAACTGAGAGAAACTTGATTGCTATTAGCCTGATTAATTACTTGTAAAATTGTTTTTTAATTATAAAATGGATCAATAACATTGAAGTTAGTAATTGTACTCATTTAGCTATAATTCACTATACAACCGGTATCTATGCACTACTATTTCTGGAAATGCGAACACGTCAATAGTTGGCCATTTCGAGAAATCTTGAATTGATTAAATTCATAACTGAATTAGAAGATGAAATAATGCCGAAAAGATGAAAAAAAGCGTGTGATCTGTAAGGAAAAATGGATGAATGGCATTGCTCACAGATTCTCTTCCAGATGAAAGATCTGAGCTCTCCCAAATTCCCGGGACACCTGGTGGACAGTAGGAACAGTAATATTCGAATTCTTCCTTTTTTTTCCTCTGTTTTTATTCATCCTTATCTCTTCCTTTTATTTTTCGCAGCAATATCCATCCAAATATTGAGTCGAATCTCGAATATTTCGAGTCTCAAAATCTCAAACATTAATGTATCGAAATCTTAAATAATTTAAAGTGTCAAAATCCCGATCATTTAATGTCGCAAATTACCTAACATTTTGAGCCTCAAAATTTCGAACATTTAGAATCTCAAAATCTCAAAAATCTCAAATTTATAGCTAATTGCTAATATGCATTTGTTAGTGTACAATGTACAATATATAATTTTATTGTAATTTATAAAACTTTTGTTAATTTTCTTTAACACAATGGAAGAAAATACTTGAAAAGTTGCCAAAAATTTTTCTACATTTTAAAAGTTTTGATGCAAGAAAAGTTCAAAAACATTGCATAATGCGGGCTTATCATTATGATATAGATAATTTGCCATGACGAGAATGATAGAAATGCTATCATTATGATAATATATGAACTTTTAATTTCTTAAAATTAATAAAAAGCAAAAAAAAAAGGAATGTGCCAATAGGATATATGTATAGATTCGATTGGAACGGAAGAAGAGGAAATTTTATCAACAGTGTGTAATGGTGTAAGGATAAGGACTAGGGTCATGTGTTCCGCTCTCGAAGAATTCTTTTTTTTTTTTTTTTTTTAAATCTAATAGGGCCAATGGCTTTAACTCAATGATAAATGATTCCTTCTGGCCCGTTCGATAACATTATTCATTTCATAAATACACACACATTTATACAACATTCATTACTTAGAAACTTGACTGAAACCTTCTGGCCATTTTTAAAAATTTCCTTCGTATTAGTCATAATTTGAAAATTTCGATTACTGCAATAAACTGCTATCTTTCATAATTTTTTAATCGATTTGGCTAATTTTTTTCTCCTTAACACCTATTCTTTTACCTGTTGTTTCATCAATTTTGTCAAACTGTTGAATTGGTTTCTGTCTTGTTCACTTGTTCCATATGAAAATGAAAAATTTAATGCTGCATAAAAAATTTGTTGAAAAATGCAACAAACATCTTTTTTTTTGATTATTTATTAAGCTTGTTAAATCACCATTTTGTTGCTTATTTTTGCACTTTTATCAGTTGTTTCCATATTTCTCTTATCATTCATTGTATTTTCATTTGATAAATTTCAATTGCAAAATTTTTTTTTTTTCTATCGAAAAGTTTCTTATAGCAGAGAGTGAATACGAAATTTTTAATCCTATTCATTTTATTCATTTAAGAAAAAGAAATAAAAATATACAAAAAAAAAAAAAAACATGAAAGGAAAAAGATATAGGCCTTTCCCATGTTGTATTCACAAATCAAAAAATTATTGATGGTTTAAACTTAAAATTTAGATAAATTCGTTTTTGGTTTTTATTATATGATGACAGAGAATTTGAAACAAAGAAATAAATAATATATATAATATTTATTTTTCTAATCATCAAATTTAAAATATAGCTAGACATATGTATTTTTAAAAATTTTACTATGATTTACTGCCTAAAATTTGCTTCAAGAATTAAAATCAAATTAATTTCTCTTGAAAATATTTATTATAATCTTTCAATTTGAATGGCATTTGCATAATTTAAAAATTTACGAAAGAATAATCATTCAAACGTCATTTTAATGACGTATATTAGGCTCTTTATATCAGTCATTGATTACTTTTCAAAATTATCATTAGCTTTAGTCCATAACAACGTATTGGCTAAGATAGAAATAGGCATGTAAACTAAATGTGAAATATTAATGTTAAAAGGATTGCATACGTAAGAGCATTACGTACGAACATAAACGTACGTCAAGAATGAAGTATTCCAAATATCATTCATTCGAAATTAGTGAGCTTCACTCGGGCTTAATTTAATGAATTTCTTACTCAGACTGCATTTCGGACAGACAAATATTCGTTATTTTTCTTTTCAGAATAGACTTAGTAGATCTATTTATCAAAAGTTACGTCAAATGACTCACGCACATCTATTTACATCTGTTGCAATTTGAGAAGCTCTCATTTCATACATTCTGAACAGCTTACATTGCCTATCAGCAATATACAAACTTTACGAGAGATGATTAAATTGAGCAGACTTTGAAAATGCCCAAAAGTTTTTCAATATCTTTTCATTCTGTAAATTACAGTACCGAAAGATGAAAATAAATTATTAACTGAACCGAAATAGAGATAAATATTTCCACAAAGGAATGTTTGGCGAGAGAAAATCATTCACAATATGGGCTATTTGTAAATTATAAGGAAAACTTTTTTTTGTATGAAAATATAGATTGAGTAATTGTAGTCTTCTTGAAATTTCGATAAAATTTCATTCAAAGCTCTGCTTCGTATCTATTATTTTTTTTTTTTTGTCGTATCTATTATTAGGTAGCATCAGCTTGTTAAATTTTTTGTGAAATTAGCGGTAATGAAAATTAAGCTTGCTATGAAAAAAAAAAAATGTGGTAGATTTCAGGCTATTGCATAGATTTTTCGTCTTCACAATCATTGCTGAAGACTGTATTTTTTCCTATTTGTTCCATTCAGTAGTTCTGTCATTGTGTGACAATAAAGATGATGATAAAGTTATGATAAAGTTAACAAAGATTATTTGAAAGAAGTTTATGGAAAATTGGAAAATATAGCATAATGAGAGCGTGATGAAGAAATAGAAGCAAATGCAGTAATAGAAATACTACTAATAGTAATAGAAATAATTGTTGGATACTCATTACTGATAAGGAACACAATTGATAAGAATGATATAATTCTGAAGTATTTTGCACAAAGTAATTCCTTGAAAATGAATATTTGAAAGGCAACATTTTATCCCTGATTTTTCAGTCATTTTTTCTTTTTCATATACTTAATGATATCCAGCCTTTCTTCTAAACATTTTCAATCTATTTTTAAATTTATCTTAAATAATCTGGCATGCCACATTTTTTTCTTGCAATAAATTTAATCAACAAATTAGTAAGTCTTTCTGCAAATTTAAAAATTAATTCAGCAAGAATTTCGTAGCTTATGTTATATTTACAAAAAGATTGATGTGTTAGTTGATTTATTTCGATAATTATTACCAAAAGTTGCTCACACTTTCTCTCTTTATCTTTTCATAATGATTTTAGCGTAAATTAATCTTGCTCGCTAAAATTATTGCTGTGAATTGGCATAAGATTTAAAAATTACTTAATTTTGAACATTTGAAATTTTGGAACTTTTTGAAATTATTAGCAATTTTAAACTCTAAAAAGGCTGAGAAATGAAATCGTTCTCGTTTTTTAGTATAGTAAGCAAATTATAGAAAGAATATATTCAATTTAATTAATTTCTCGGAAATATTAACTTTAAAACTGAATTTTTGAAGACACACAATGCTATTATACGAAATTTTAATGAATCAATGCATGAAATAATTTATTTAACATTCAACATCAGTGGCAAACAAATTTTATCATCAACACTGATAATATTGATAAATAAAATTTCATCAGATAATTATAATTTTGTATGGACAATAAATAAACATTAATATCTGATAATCAAATTGTATATTTTTATTCTGAACTTTCTGGTAATGATTCCACATGTTTTGTTGTATTATCAAAATGTAAAATCTATAATCAATGATGAAAGATGAATTGACATTACTTAAGGTTAGATTAATGTGACTTAAAGAATTTTCGCAACTAATAAATTGATGAAAAACAAATTGCAATTTTTTTGATTTCTCTCTCACTTTTCTCCCTCAACTTAAAGCAATGTGAGATAAATTGCAACATTTATAATTTAAAAGTTGCGATTTAGTCAAAAAAAAAACATCTCTCCTTGTTAGCCAAGAAGATAAGTAAAATAGAAATTGTTTAGATGCATAATTTTTGATATTCTTTTCCTGATTTTTATATAGTTACGTCACAGTTAGAACTTGCTACTCTCGAATAGTCTTTGATTTAAATAACTTCAACTTCTTCGTTCGTTATATCATTAAACAAAAAGTTGCAGGAATTCTGATGAATATAATTTGTTTAAAAATTTAAGCAAAAATTTCATTCCTCAATTTTAATATAATGTTAATATTCTATTCCTGGAATTGAACACATAATTCTTTTAAAAAATTAGTAAAATAATATACTTTACTGCATAGTAATTAACCTGGAAATTCATAGGTAAATAAATAGTAAAAATTTACTGGCACTGTTTTAGAAGCTTGCGTTCGGCCACATTTTAGAGATGCTGCTTTAGGCTTAGGTTCGTTTTCCTCTGTAATTACTTTTTCTAAGATTTAAGTGAGAAAATTTTCTGGCTTATAGGTTAAATGTAAAAATTAAATTTGAAAGAAAATAAATTAGGAAAATGAGAAGCACTTATTTTGACTAATTATCATTACAATGATTCTAATTCTTTGATTAGTATAAACTAGAACAAATTTTTTAATTCGCTTTTTTTTTTTTGAGAAAATTCCGATCTTTCAATAAGATTTTAGCAAAGCTAAATTAAAATCTCTGATAGAATACTGACCTAATGGAATTGCAATTTTAAATGGCTCCAATGATTGCTTCATCTCTGCTGGCTTAGTTTCAGAATTTTTACTTTTTTGCGTTTCTTCCTAAAAAAAAAAAAAAAAAAAAAAAAAAAAAAAAAAAAAAAAAAAAAAAAAAAAAAACAAAACGAATGAATGAATGAATTACTCTTTTGTTGAAGAAATAAAAAACTGTCGATTTTTCAGTCCTTTTGTTCTTTAATCTTCTTCATCTGAATCATCTTAAATAATCCTAGGACAATTAATTTATAATTCGAATTTCCTTGAAAAACAAATAGTCTCAAAATAATGTGACAATTAAATCTATTTGCTCAATTAATTATGATTCTGACACTTAATAGCTAATCGTATATGAATATTTTAGTCTAACCACAGATAGATGTTTTGGTCCTTTAACAAGTGGTACAGCTGGGCTCAATTCCAGTTTTTTGTGCGAACATTCCGATAAAATCCATATAACGGTGCTAAGAATCGGCAAACATGTCATAATGATGCATTGCGACATCACAAATATTCTCAACAAAAGTATAAATATCGCGCCGCTCATCACGACGACAGTTCGATAAAAAAATGTTTTCTAACAAATGATCATCTATTTTATTTATTTTTTCTTAATATTCTAAAGCTGTTGTTTGCTTAAAAAATTTTAGTTTACCTTTACAAGTAAAGTTTTTACAAATTTAGAATTTTTTTTTTTTTTTTTGAATGCACTCAATATTTGTTGTCTCTCAGTGGCAATGATTTCTAAGTTCGCTTCCAAAAAATGATTTATTAATATATCAAAAATATATCATAAGTAAAATTTTTTTGAAATTTTTTCTGGATTTAAAAATATTTCAAAAAAAAAAAAAAAATTTCATAGACCATACTTATCTATTGCTAATAGTGATTCGCTAAGAAAATCGATTTAATTCATCAATAAATAACATTTATGGAATTGATTTCATATGAAAATCCAGTTAAATTCAGATTTCAATTTAGTTGAGCAATTATTTTTGTTTAAAATTTTTGCAATTTTTTCACAGATAAAATACTGAATACTTTGTCTTTTCAAAAAAAAAAAAAGAAAAATAGTAAACAACTTTTTTCTATTTTTAAATTTTTACTTCCAAAGATAATAATCCTCGAGACAAATAAAACCGGGAATAATAGGAGGAAGAAGGTAGTGCAATTGAAATTAAATGAAAATAATTTTCATCTTTCCAACTAATTTCTCCGATTTCACTCATTTTTTATGCCATTGCTTATATTATTTGATAAAAAATATCCTTGTATAAATGAAAGTGAAATGAGTCTAACATCCTAGACGCTATGGATGAATCAATTCAAATATATATTTGAAAAAATTTTCTTTATTTTTGTTTTCGGGAAAATGATGATGTACCTTCATTATCCATGTATTTACGTTTATCATTTCAACAACTTTTCATAATTTGCAAAACAAATAATTCTGATCATTCATTGCAAGGAGAAATTGAAATTAATTAAAGTTAATTGAAATTGAAGTGAAATTAATTGAAATTGAAGTTTTTTAATTGAAATTTTTACTTTCATGTATTGAGCTTGCAAAAAGTTTCTTTTATAAATATTTATAAAAAAAATATGGCATTGTAAAATAGCATGACAAATGAACATTAAAAATTTGTTTTATTTACTTTTATTCTTTCATCACATGGAATTTTATAATTGCAATTAATTATTTTGATTATTGTTAACTTCCACATATTTAGGCTTTGAAATTAGCTGAAATGAATATAATTTTTGATTCAAAAGTTTCGTAATTGACAAAAATTTGAAGTATGAATATATATTACTATTTTTGATGAGATAAATTTTTCAAGTAATTTACGAATGATTTGACAGAAATATTTGATTAACAATAATTTTATGCAAATTGAAAAAAATACTTGAAGTTGACGATGCGAAAAATTCTTTTTCTTATTAGGTTCAGCAAATATAAATTGATCATAATTTTTTATAAATTCGCGCACTTTATCGATTTTTTTGATAGGTCGAATTAATATAAAATAGTGCAACAAAGTACGATGCACATAAAGATATTGCTGTAAAGATGAAAAACATATACAAATGATCGTTTCATTTATTAAGCATAAAATGTCAAAAAAAAAAAAACTTATTAATTGATTTTATTTCGAATAAAATTTATGCAGTTTCAAATCTAAGATTAATGAGTATAGGTTGCAATATTAAATTATTCAGTTTTTGTAACAACAAATGCTAAACGCTAAAGAGATTGCTATTTTTCTATTTTAAAAAGAAAAATTTCGAATAATTTGAAAATTGAAATTAAATTTATTGAAATTACAATGGAGAAGGTGCAGATGTGTTATAAAAATTACTTAATGTAAATATATCAATTACTACAATAATATATAATTTTCTAAATGCTATATAAATTTGACAAGCAAAATATCTTATGTGAATAATGTACGTACAATATTATTTTGAATCAAATTAGCACGCTGTTTTCGTAAGTCAGCAAGCAGTACACTCATATCAGCACAAGTTTGCTTGCTTATCAATTTCTCGAGAACCAATTCGATGAGTACCAGACAACCGGTACGTCCAATACCAGCAGAACAATGTAGTACTATTGGTGAAGATGACATTCGTACCTATTAATTAATAATTAATTCCAGATTTTCTTTTCGTCTAATATTATTCGGAATTTCATAGTTTATTTGGTAAGGAGAAAATGAGAGATAAGTTTCGTTTTTGCAATATAAAAAGATGAATTTCAAGAAAACATATAACATTTTTAAATGTTCAACTTCAAGTTTAAAATTTTTTGGACTTAAAATCATTATTGCTTCCTTGATCTTTTACATTTGCGCTTAGCTCTAATTGATGATTAATTTTTAATTGTTCATTATTAGAAATATTTTAACATTTTACAAGAAAAAATAAGGAAATTTTAGTAAGAAATTACCAATTCAAGGAGATGCAATGGACAAGAATAGCTATTAGGTGTGCCATGATCAGGCCAATCAGTCCAATGAAAATGTGTCACCATTATTGTCTTCATACCTGGTAGTTTAACCATCAATGATCGCTCCCACACTTCACATTCAAAATCCATGCGACGTTCGCACTGAAATTTCGCATCCATGATGGGAAATGTTTCAGAAATGATAACGAAAACAGTTGAAGACAATCATAGACAAAAGCGAAGAAATAAATCCAAAATATTCAAGTATTTAATAAAATTCATATATGTTAAGATTTTTAAATTTTAAACTTACCATAAGGCATTTCACTAAGATACCATTGTAATTATTTGTTTTATCAGCTTCAAATGGAAAATATAACGTCGATTTGGTATAACCTTTTTCAGTAAAATTTGTCAGCATAATAATATATTCCACTTTTTCTTGTACAATCATGAACCAGAAATCATAAATGGTATTATCCAAAGGAGCCTAAAATTAATATTTTAATTTTTCTGATTTCTGCTAAAACTAATCGATTCAAATCTTCGATAAAATTTCGTCCACTTTGATATATTTTTATCAATAAAGCATCTGTAAATTTTATTCCGAAATTTTCAAAAAATGCTAAATTGTCAATAGATTTTGATTTTTAAATTTGAATTTGACCCTTTTTGAAATATTGTTTTAATAATGCTATAAGTATCTATGAAATAGATGATGAAGTAAAAAGCAATAAAACATTGAGAGACTATAAAGGAATGACCTGAGTACAGATGAAACGTCGTTCCGAAAACGGTGTGCTAATGTAGTTGGCATGAATATAATCGTTACCGGATGGGTGATTGTTAAGTTTTACACGCGAATTGTCCAAACAAACTACATTTCGGTAGCGATTCCGACCTTAATAAAATATTTGCACTTGGAAAGTTTGAAAAATTGAAGAGCTTGCAGAAAATCCTAACTATCAAAATTGCCATCACAGCCAAATAAGGTCTAAATATAGCCAAAATTCAGTTAAAGCCTGAAGTGAAAACCAGAAAAACACTAGATGTTTTCTCAGCATAAGTAATCTTCAAACCATTTTTATATTCAGAATTTTAAGATAAAGTTAGATATTCACACCAGAATTTTGATTAGCTATGAAACTGCTGCAGTTGTTCGTTGATGGCTTCGTTTTGGAGTATAATGCTATGAATTCATCATTTAGACCTTTTACACCTTTGTTGAGCATAGTTTCGATCCATTCATCCACCTTAAATAATTCAGGATGATAATTTCTATTGTTTATCGATTAAAAAATCTAATGTAAGAAGAAGAGCTTAAAATTTGTATGTTTATCTAGGAAAATAATACATCGTTTGAACAAAACTATTATTACCAAACAAATTAATGAAATTTGTATGACCTCAATTAGAGAGATTTTCAGTATGAATTCATAATTTACACTTTTTTTTCTTTTGATTTTATCTCTCACTCTCTGCTGTTTAATCTTTGATTATGATAAATGATCAAATAAGTTCCTATTTGGCAAATAATCCTATAAATAATAATTAATTGACCAAATTATCAATGCTAAATTCTTCAGATGATGCGCCATCTTCATGTACTCTTTCCTTGCCATATTCCGGTTCGCTTTCAGATATTGAACTTTTCACTGTGTTATCCTGAATTCGCGAATCTGGGATTCTATAAAAGTACATATATGCAAACTGAAATATTCTAAAAAATTTTATTCTACCCATCATTTTTTAGTTTTCTTGTAACTTAGTAGACAGTTATTTAAGATACTTTTAATTTTCTAATTCAACTTCAACTATGAGATTTTATTGAAGTACTTAAAACTGAGGTACTCAAAATTAATTTTCCCAACTTTATGATTGTTTCACAAAATTCAGTATTCATCTTATCATTATTTCAACATTATTTTCATGATAATATAATATAGTGAAATATATATATTTTTTTTTAAGCCTTGCATTTATCAATCTTACAAAATATTTGAAAGACGAAGCGAATCAGGTTTAACTGCTCGTGGTCGAATATCATCAATAGCTGTCGAATTTTTTGATGATGTAAAATTGGAGGAACTCTTCTTTCTTCTCCTCTCATGCATTATCTTTGTTCGATGCTCAGCACTCTTTAATAATCACAATATGATTAAATTGCAACTATATATATATATAAGTATCAATTTGTTGATAAATTATTACATTCATCTAAATTTCTGAAATGCGACAATAACTTCCACAAGCTAACTTATTGTTTCATTTTAAGAATTTACATGAATACTAAACGATACTATTGTTTTATTGTACATTGAAAATCTATTTGTAGTTGTAATGATAATGTATTTTCTATGTTTCTGAAGGATATTTCTAGCAAGGAAATGAAATGAATGAAACATTTAGAAGTAACCTCTTTTCGCTTCACATAACACATCACATCAAGCAACTAATTCTTATGGCAAAAAAGCAAACTATTACACTTCAGCTGTGCAAGTTGACTTTTTGTAGAGCAGACTAATAAAACTAATCATTTCTTAAAATATGTAAATTTCATCCTTAGCATGCATTCACCTTCAAGTACAAAAATTTAAAATTTCACAAAATATATCCTTTATTCACATTCTCGAAAGTGGAATCGTTAAATAATTTACGTAATTTAAAGTATTAATCTGTATGAGTAATCCAACCTCAGATGATGCTCACTTAACTTAAGACTTTCTTTACATAACACTGGTATTGAGTATTGCAAATAGAGTTACGGTGACTTGTCAATCCCTTACGAATTCGAAATTTAGAGATTCGATTAATAGCCATTATAGGTCTGTAATTTTGCTGTTCTTATTTGTTCCTATAAAAGCACTCTGTCCATATCAGAATATAAAAATCTGCAAGAATAATATCCATATTTTTTATTAATATTGTACAAAAATTACAGACACGTCTCAAGAAAGCAAATAAAATTAGATGGACACAAGGAGTTAAGAGAAAAGAAAAATTGCGTTCACTGAAATGAGCAAAAATGATGGAACATTAAACAGATAACATCAAATCCACCATATCACTTTGTTTCTGTATTACCGGAATTCATCGTAAAACAAGATTCAGAAACTTAATTTAAGAAATCTGAGTCAGATTTCAAAATTACAACTAAAATTAATTAAATTAAAAAATAACCAGCCAAATACTTTAATGTACTCTAAGAAAACAACAAAAAGACGAAATATTTGTTATTAGAGATTTGCATTAAAATAATTAGCGACGAACATTTAAAAATAAAATCGAAAAAAGACAAATTTTTGCCACTGGAGATGCTTTTAAATAAATACAATAGGGAAAGCATTCCAAGATTCGAACTTTTTTCGAAATATAGAATATTAAAAATCATATAAAGTATTATACAAAGAGAAAACAATACAAAATGTATTTGGTGTGCAAATCACTGGATTAAATCTTGCTATTCGAAAAACAGATAGGAAAATTTTATAATCAAGGACTGACAACCGAAGTATCACCGTTTCGCTGAGATCGTGCAAGGATAACAAAAGACAAAGGTTTAATAAAAATCCCCGATGCCTTCAAATTGTAGAGTTTTCGGCTTCTAATTTTTCACTGGTGATAATGGAGGAATAAAACAAAAAAGCGTGTCGTAAGTAGAGCTGAACAGAACATTTACTATTATTCTACTAGGAAATTTAACTTTTGATAATTTAAGCATTTTTTTTTTCGAAACCTTACAATTGACTTATTCTTTAAGTAAGAAATCTATGAAAGTTGCAAAGTGAGATCTTTCAAAACCTAACAGTGCATTATCTTTGATCCTTTTACCGAAAACAAAAAAAAAAGGAAATTGAAGTGAAAAGTAAAACAGGACGAATTCTGTCTCGTTTCGGGCACAATTACATTTAAAATAATTTAACTTCATGTCATATTTCAGTAATACCCAGTGAACGAAGAAACATTGAGAAAAAATTTTTGAGATCGCCATACAACGAAAAATAAGCAACATAAACTTCACGTTTTCAATTTTCATATATGAGAAAATTGAATTGCAAGTTTACGGGACACAGCAAGGATCTCGTAAAAGTGAAATAAATTGCCAAATTTGACAATTTTGCAACGAATTATATTTATATCTATTAAGGAATAAATATATTTTCTTTAAGAACTGATGCTTTTAAAATGACAAACTCCGTTTATAAATGTGAGAAATTTTTTCAATGAGATCCTTCTTCATTCTGCAGCAATATGTTCGATTTTTCATAATATCATTGAGACGGCTGCAAAACAATGCAACTATTTTCGTAACTTTTCAAATACAAAAAAGTTTTCACAACTGTTGTTCTCCATGAAATTTATGTTCAAATTCTAACTGTTGCAAATTAAATGGTTGAAAAATCAACAGAAATAGATCATGAGCATTAAATTGCTTATTCCTCCTAAAAATGTATCAGCTGTTCAGTTTAAATGAGAAGGAAAATTTCATGAAGCTTTCACATAATGTATTAAATTGAGAAACAAACTATTGATATAGATAGAGTGTCAATTCAATTTAATACCTTTTTCATGAGCAAATTAATTCCAGTTTTTCTTTTATCAAATAGAATGCTTCGTAAGCCCTGGCGTATTCCCTGGACTAATTAATTTTGTAGTTAGATTTAGCAAAAATAAAACTTACCACCACAGGAATAAATTCTAAGTCAGGATCAGAACTCAATATCTTTTTTTGTTCCCGTTCGTTGTTGTTATCATTATTATCTTCCTTACAGACTTTCTTTTCAATGAATCCATTGTTTTCGGACTTCCCTTTATCACAAGCTTCTTGTTCTTCGTGACTCCCAACCGAATCAATGTCCCTAAAATCACAGTTCCTTCCAGCAACTTTCATTTGATCATATTTATCAAAAGATATAAAAATGGCTAGAAGAAAATAAGCGATAATTAAGAATCAATACTACTTTGAGTTGAATAATATGTATCTTCAAATCATTATCATTATTGATGAACTACAAATGTTGAACAAACTTTGCTGGGGACGATCTTCCTGATAAACTTTCTTGTATCGTTTCGAAAATCTGTGAACTACGAGGATCTGGATAATTATTGGCACACAGCTGTCCGTCATGACTAACATGCGATGAATTAATATGAAAATCTGATGCATTCACCGGATCTCTCATAACATAATCATCTGCTTCATCAAATTCGTTTGATTTGCATGCTGAAATACCGACTATCTAAATCCGATCCATTTCACATAGGCTATTTTCCTTATAAATGATAAGACCTACAGAAGATAGCATATTAAGAAATAACTTGAAATATCATAAAACATTATACAATATTTTTATCCCATATTCCAAATTTCTATAAGTTAAATATAACTTGAAGAAAACAAGAAATAAACATGACGAATAAGCAAGAAAATAAAAAAAAAAAAAAAAAGGATTAATGTAATATTTTGCATTTTAGAGTGCATTTGAAGAATACTGAAATATGAAATGACGCTTAGCTAATCAAATTTCAATCATAAAATAAAGGAAGTCTCCGACAAATGAGTGAAAAATTGCCAGCAAAAGAACTATAAACGAAATATCATCGTTCTTTAAAGTTTTTCTTCCATGTTTCTTTTTTTTTTCTAGAATTTATAACTTATTGTTAATATTATTCTATCTAGTGAGTCAAAAAAAAAAAACTGCATGGTATAATTATTGCTATACATAGAAATGAAAAAACTGCACATCATAATAACTGCTACATACAGAATCGACAGTCATAAACTAACGTTGTTCCCTATCTGCATCTGTAGCATGGATAACTATATCGCTTGTATCGCGCAATCCAAAACACCGTTGTCCACAACCAAACGATGAGGTTCGTGATCTAGAAAAGCAAGAATACCATAACAAACTAAATGACTTATTATTTATAATAGTTGTGTACTTCCTGCATGTGTTTTATATTTTTAACAAAATATTATTACGAATTCCACATATTAATTCTCAAAATACTTTATATGGTAAGTCAAATAAAATAAATAAGACCTTGAAGGACTATCGACACTATGCAGTGAACCACTTGCTGATTTGCCGAGTGATAAGACGCCAGCACCGAAATCCACTGGTACATGATCGCTTGTAGGATCGTTATTGACATGACGTTTGGAATATGGAGTTGAAAGTCCTGACCCTATGCTACCTGACCGAACTGAAATTTGTATTATAATTCAAAAAAGTGAAATAAGAAGAAATGAAATGGTCATATAATTATATACAAGATTTGACAAAGAATGGAAAACTCAATTTCCAGAATTCATTTGCTGAAAAGTAAATCCTTTTATCTAAATTAAGCTAGAGAGTAAAAATTTTGTTTAATTTTTGTCACACAACCAGCTTTATAATTCAATACAAACTTTTATACCTATCTCTGTAACTCATAATTCGATATAAATAATGCTTGTATCAAAATCAATGTTTCGGAATCCAGATAAATCAAATGAAAATTTGCTATAATGCATTTTACTGTAATTTAATTCACTGTAATCATAAATACTTATTACGATCGTTTGAAGTTACTTCTCGTCTGCTTCTAGAAAATGAAAAGAAGCAAACGCAGCTCACCACGATATATTGGACATGGATCAGTAGCAATGAATGCTTGAGGTGTTGAGGGCAAAAAGGAAGAATTTGGCGAATGAACGACTGATAGACCAGTTGAACTTGTTGATGATACTTGAGATGTATTTGATAAGCGATGTGCACGTGACATAAAATCACGAGATAGTTTTCGAAATGGCTTCCTGAAAATTTATATCATATTTTGCTTAAAATTCAATGAGCAGAATTTTTCGAGCTATTCAGCATCTTACTTACACAAGTTGGAATGCTTTTTGAATATAGATTATTTCTAATATATATGTAAGTCTAAAATTCAACATACTGAAACCACGATTTGCTGCCTAAAGAAAAAGCCCTTTTTCGAGCATCTTCTTGAGAACCACCAGTTGATGGCGACGGCTTATTCGAATGATGTATGTCTTCGCTTTGTGGTAAAATACCACTACTACGCCTATAACAAAAAATGATTATAAAGTAAAATAGAAATATGCGATTACGCATAGTAGGAACTATAAATTTAAGAAAATTCAAATTGAAGACATTCGAGATATAGTAATTTACAGGGCATTAGTAATAATTCTTGACTTACAGGGAGTCCGGTGCTGGTGAACTATGATCAGGATGCATCAGTTTTTTTCCTGAACATCGTGGTTGTTGATGCACAATGTGTGAAGCACCAAACGAATATGTTCTGAACGAATATTTACTGAGCAAAATATATTTGCAGATCCCATAAAATGATTTTACTTTAAAATAAACGAGGAAGGATGACTACTAAGACTACAATATCATCGAAATGAGAAATTCACCGTGGTGCACCGTTTGCTGCCATAGATGAATAGCAACTATCACTACTATCTGATACATATGATCGAACTTCTTCGAAATTGAACTGTGGCTCGCCTAAAAACCAAATTATGTACAGATTCTCAGTCGAAAAAAAAATCTTGTCGAGTACTTCACTCCAATCATTTCTATGTTACACCCAATATCTTTATCATTATGTTCTCTCCTCATCTTAAACTTCTGACTCTGCAAAATATTTAATTCCACTAGCATCTTATGTCTTAATTTAACGGATAAAATAATTTCACTAGAAATGTAAGCTTTCTCTCAATTCGTATTGCTGAAGCCTTTTCCTTGATGATATGATGAAAAGTTATTAATGAATGACCTATTGACAAACCAAGATGAGATGCACTTCCCGATGACCATGAATTCATTTCCATTGGAGCATATTCTAGATTATCTCCAGATGCATCCTCTGATACTGAAAATGATTAAAATAATGATTAAAATTATAAAAATTTCAAATAAAACCGATAATTTATTAATCTCTTTATTAACAATTATGTACTAGTATATCCTCTAGCTATTTGACTCCCTACCCAAAAAAAGATTCTTAATGACAATGATTAAAAATTTTTAATATGTATTTTCATTATATAAAACAATAAAAAATTAATTTACTGTATATGAATAAATTAGATGGAAAAAGCATCACGAAAATAGGGTAAAAATAGTAACAATTATACAGAAATCAATATACTTCTAACGAATATTAAGAAATGAAATGTTCGATGAAATACACTATTTTATTACTAAACAAAAATTTCCTGGCCTAATTAATCTGGCCTCTATTATGAAAGACAAACGTCCTTTTTTCATTGTGGGTAGAAAACACTGGCACTCCCCCACTTACCCTTCAACTTAATAAAGAATAAAGTGAAATTTAGAACGACTGCAAAATTCAGAATTTACAACGATTATAACTATTAATCATCAAATGAGAAACACAATGTTGGTCGCTATTGTCAATAATGCTAAAAAGAAGTAAAGGCCTCGAATGAGATATAAAAACATTTCTTTAAGATGAAAGGAATATTTCATCAAAGTTTTGTCACAAAAATTTGTTTTCCTAATAATTCATTTCCTTTTAATTTTGCGCCTATCTTCAAAATACTAACAACTTTTACTTTCGCCGGGTGTTGTCTGCAAAAAGTCATCATTGGTGCTCGTGCTTCCGGCAACTGAGCATGATGTCCCATTGACTCGACCATCACATTCGGAATGTTCAGTGGTTGTCAAGAAAGCTTTGCGAGATTCGGGATGAGGTACAAACTGTCGTTTCGACACAGATGGATGCGTTCTTTCGATGTTTGCTTTAATTAGTTGGTCCACATTTGTTTCAGCAGGATTCGTTACTTCCTCCAAATCGGTCCGTAGTGTGCTGCCGCTATAATTAATTTTCTTCATTTTTAAATTCAAAACCTTCAAAATATCCCCAATCATATACAGTAATAACACATAATGCATATATAACTCATAATCTGAACTATTTATCAGATATCGAAAAAAAAAATTACTTACTATTCAACAACTCAGATATATGAATTCATTGCTCATGTAATAATGAATAGCAAAAAGTGAGATGAAAACAAAATTAGATAACATTAAACACAGAAAACGATTAAAAAAAAAAACTACATCAATAAAAAGTTAAGATAAAAAGCATAATTCTCAAATCCCTACGATGCCTTTGCCTTCAATTTAAACTAAAATCAACATAAGTGTTAAAAAATGAATAAATAATTCATTGATTTCAAAATAAAATTTTTATCAGCATTTTTTCATGTTGTATATATATTAATAAGAAAACTTGCCTATCTTCAGTTTCTTCCGCAGCTGACGATGAAGCTAATAAAGAATAATTTCGAGAAAGATTTGACCACTCCAAATTTTCTGGCAATAGTTCTGCTGGGAAACATCCTTTATTATTCTCATTTCCTGTTCTGTAAAGAAATCATATCATTTAAATCATTTTTACATTAAATTGAAATTTAAAATTATAGAAATTAGATCCAAGTTAATATGTAATTTGGTTGTAAAATAAAACTGACGGAGTAACTGTCGGTGATAAGGGAAGTGATATTTTCGTCTCAAAACTTCGCGTTCGATCAATTTTTTTAACTAGTGAATTCTGCCCAGGTCGTGAATTCCTCATACATTTCCCTCTGTAACGATAGATTATCAGGAACTCAAGCAGCAATTTTGGATGAAGTGCATTTTGGAATATAAAATTCCAAATATGCGTCACAGTTAATTTAATTGGAGATTTAAAAATCCAAAATTTTGAAAAAATGAGATCATTTTAGACATATGGGGATATAAGCTGAGAATAAGCAACTAAAGTCAAAGAATAATAACGTATCATCCTTTTTTGATATGAATAACTTACGAATACTAAAATAAATCGTCAATATTATTTTTGAAATTTTTCGCTGAAAAAATATTAAAATAATTTTATATAATTAACAAACAAAAATTGTACTTGGCTGTAGTCGAATCAAACCACAGAAAAGAAGGAACATTGGGTGACAGTATATCTTCTTGTACTCTTTCCTGAATTGAATCTGCAGCCCATTTATAACCACGTAATTGGGCTCGTCGTTCTTTCTGTGACAATTCATCAGGTGTCAGTTTTCTGGAATAACAAGACAACAAATTTCCTAAATATGAGGAATTTTTTTTTTCATGATTTTATTTTGAAAATAAAAGTAGTGTAATAGTTTCAAAGAACCTTACAATTCTTAGCCTAAGTACTTAGTTTGAAATACTGAAATATCAATTCATAATTATTATGTTTTCTGAAACTGAAAATTGTCTGAATGAATCCCTATCGCGCAAAAAAAGAATAACGCATTAGTAAGTTATTTGATGATGCAAATGAATGTTAATTTGAATCTCGAATCTCGGAAAACTTTATAATTTTTCGTTTGAGATAATGACATACTAATTCATAATTATTTTTTCGTTTTCTGAAATTGAAACTATTTAAATGAGATTCTATCTCGCAAAAGAAGAATAAAGCATTAGTAGTTATTTGATAAAGCAAATTAACATTCATTTATTTTCCTCTTCTAACAAACAAAGCCAAATAAAATTACTTTGATGATGTAATTCCTGTTCTTCGAAGTCCACTGTGCGTATGAAGTCGGTCGCGATGTGCATGATACGGGGGAGTCAAATGTAGTAGTGATCTGAAAAAGACAACCGAGAGAAATAATGTGCTTCAATGTTCAACTTAATAACTGAAATATAAATTAAGACTTGATTGCCGAGCAAAAAGAATAATTTAATGATTTTTGCCGAATTTCTCGTATCTGAAGTTTGAAAAGATATTTCTAGAACAAAAAGCATAATTCCAAATCTGAAAATATTTCCTGGAAAATTAATTTTTTTTCTTGAAATACAAAAGAATAGTTACTACCTCAAAAATTTTCGTCAGAAAAATACCGTCGTTGTCACTGATAGCTTTAAATTAAGAACTGAAATCTAAATTAGCAATTCAATTTTAAAATCAAATCATATACTTATAAACCAAAGAAAATTCAAAACTGAAACTGACCCATTTGTCATCTTTTTCTTTTTTTCACACTCTTCTTCGATAATTTTATTTAACTTGCTGTGCACATCAGCAGCCACTTCTTCACAATCACACAGTGCCCATAGTTCGCCGGAACCGCATGGTGATGAGCGGCCCATTACCATGAAAAAATATCGCTCCTGGCAGCCAAAACTAGCCATATATTGTCGCTAAAATTATAAAACAAAAAACTACTAACTAATAAACGTAAAGGAGAAGATATCTTTAAGTACACGGGATAGACGACTCTGTAAAGTAAACCATAACACAATGAAGTATCGAAATGAGGTTTACTCTCATCAAACGATAGATTGTGGATGTGCTAATAAATAGCTTGTTATTAAATAACAAAGTAGCACTATTTACAGTATTGGAAAACTTTAACTAAGATTAACAACTGTATTATTTACTTTTGACTAGTGCATAATGCAACATATTAATACAGTTAATCTCATAATGAGTTTTGCCTGAGAAAACAAAAACGTATTCTTTATTTCGACAGAATACACTTGGCTGTTTCTTGGCTGTTTAACTAATTATGCTGAACTGAAAAATATTCAGAACTTACAGGAAATTCGACGAAATCGGTTACTTTGAACGGTGGAATTCCTGATTGCGATAGGTCATCCGAAGATGCTGGCTCAATACCTCGTCGACATAAAATGATCGTGTGATGATAAAAACATAATCGATGTGGTCCAAGTAATGATGGGTCTTTCGTACATAAATTAACCAACTTCTCCGAAGATTTGACTGATTTTCGAAACTTCGGATGTTCAACCATAGTTATATCCCAAGCACATTCTGAAACAACATTTTCCTAATCAAAGCACTTTCGAAGGACTATAAGCTGTCAGAGAGTATTTTTGAATTATTTTTCAATTTGAGAGAAGCAACATAGGAAAATGACAATCTCAAATTTTTTATCGATCTATGAAACTTGAAGAAAATCACCATCAAGTATCAATACTAGATTACATATTAAAGAGAGCTATTCAGAAATTTCTCAGATAATAAGACATATGGCAATAGCCGTTTAATAACCTTGTTTAATCAATTGTAATTCGCTCTTTCTGAAGAGCCGTAGTGCAGATAAAAATATAGTAGTTCATACATTCAATTACACATAAAATATATTGTTAACAATAAAAATCAAAGACAACGAACAAAATATTTACCAAAAAACTCATTAAGTAGAACAGGTCGTCCAAGATGTAGAGCTCGTGCCGGTATTACTGCAGACATCAACATCTCGTACCATTCATCACTCATTACATCCGTTTCCGATCGCAAAACGAGTGTTTCATCAGGTGTCATAATTGCTACACAGTATTTCAATCGGCCATCAAACTGTAAAAATTATTTCAATAGCTGATTTATAGAATAACGAAAGAAATGATGGACTTAATAAATGATTAAGATTTCGAACTTGATTAGCAATCGACCATCGTCACTTATATGACTTAACATTCTATATTCTTGAAAAATTCCATAAATCTTCTCTATTATAAAAATGCAGAAACTCTGAACAGTTCAAATATGCCAGAAAAAGAATCTTCTCAGATAAAAAAATTTTTAAAAATTATCATGAAAAAAAAATTTAAACCGAAATAAGATAATGTAACGAAATCGAAAAATGCTTAATATAATCCTCACTTAGCGAATATTCTGTATGCATAAGAGTAATATCTTTCAAAATTTCAGTACATTTATCCATACAAAATATATTGCGAAAAGTGGCATCTGAGCTACTTGGAAGACGGAATGCAATTTAGGAATATTCTGATTATACACAAAAAACAAGTGAATTAGAAATTCTGACATTCAGTGCTGAATAACCTTCATTATTTAACGATCAATCAAATCTGATCAAAATTCAAGCAACCGACAATTTAATCAGTCTGATATAAACAAAAGTTTGAATGATTTAACTTTATTTTTGTTTCAGTGATAAACGATAAGTGGCAGAATTTGTCTTGCAAAATATACCGGTGGAACACATACCTAAATTCTTTAAATAATTATCATTCCCGAAACTCGCTACTGCCTCTCGCAATTTTGATTTTTGAAAGTGGAAACATAAATAAAAAAATTTTTCGCTGATTAAAGAGAAAAAGAATATTTGTTGAAAAATATACCAATACTTTCTGATCTTTTAATTAGCCGAGAGAAAATTCTAGCACTATTACTCCTTAACTTCATTAAACTATGATACAATATCTGAATAATATCAATTTATCAAAATTAAATGGAGAACTTTACAGCGATTTTCAACATCAAGAAGAATGGACTAAGCTCTCGAATCAACTTAAATGCACTGAAATAACTACTAATCGAAACAAAATAACCCTTTCGAGCAGAAATTCCACATTGAAAAAAATTGCAACTATTTATCCTACAAAGAAGTGAAAACGCATTAAAAATAACTTTCCATTCTTCTATAGAATTGAATTTTTGCAATTTTCCTCCAGTGAGAAGTTTATACTAAATGGTTATTAAGAAGTAAATTAATAGACACAGGTCCTATGCGATGGATCTAAAGTTACATACGAAATTAATGGTTGACTTACATGCCGATTAATGTTGAAACAAGTAGAGAGATCAATCAGATGTCGCGGTTGTCTGTTCTTCCTTTGAGATTTTTTTTCACTTTCATGTAACTCAAGCGCTCGGTGACCCAACACTGCGAAATACACCCTTTTTGTTTTCTGAAAATTAATGAACATTACTCGAAAAAGATTGATTTACTTCTTAATAACCTGAAAATTTCAGTCTTTTTCTAAGAAAGAGAGCTGGATGATAACGACAATTTCTAATTATTACTGGAAAAATTCTAAAAGTTGAATGTAAGCAAATTATAAATAGACATTCTGCTCAGAGATCGAATATTAAATCCAAAGAAGTGAATATTTGAATTTCAAAAGATATATGAATCTCTAATTGTAATTTCTGTATATTCGATTTTTGGAATATTGTCTAGTAATAATTAAGAACTATCCAAGTGAATACTTTAAAAACTTAATCCTAAATGGAAAACTATGTACATTTCAAGAAAAATCACTTACGACAGGAGAAAATGCAGCTGTAACGTAGCCTGATTTTAGGACACCAGCTTCTTCTTCCATTGAATTTGAAATTCGTCTTCTTTCCATTTTTTCTTTTAATTTAAAATAGATAAAAATGATTCTGCAACAGTACCGATTTCTGTTCTATCGACACCCAAAATATAATAATTAGATGGAGGAACTCATAAAATTCCATTCTCAAAGGTGCCGCAGCTATTGGTTCCTCCTTCAAATGCACCACCAAAAATTCAGTCGAATACTGTACGTTTTGGTACTTGTATATATACACAACAAAGCCAGTCTTCTCCAGGTGAAAAATGAAAAACTCTGAAATAAAAATTTCATAAAACCAGTTTCCAATTCAACACTGAATAGACCAATTAAATATAAATAAGGTAGCTCACATTGCTAGATGAAGAAGACAATAAACGTACGCTACAATTCATGATTACAGCAATAGCTTTCAAATACCAATTGAAAGTTTGTAATAAACGTAACATTTGAAACTCTAGCAGTAAGAATAAGATGAAAAGAAATGAAGCAAAACTTAACTGGAAACACATTTATAGTAATAAATGTGAAGAAAATAATGATAAGTGTAGAGAGAAAAAAAGCATACGTTCATCATGCACAGTACTATCATTGGTTGCAAAGATGTAACATCGTTTGAAGCAGAAATATGAGAATAACGAGATGACCTACTGATATCGGGTATTTCAAATTCCAAACTGCGGGAAAGTATGGAAATAACCCTATGAGAATGGCAAGACAACAACTAAAACCGTACATACAATGTCAATGAAATAATCTTGGCCACAGAAAAAGAGGAAGAGTGTGGAATATCTTTTTATACCGCTTGTCCATTTATCGATTTTACTAACATGATCTCACTCCCTATTAACCTTTGCTCAACTCTTCACCATCTAACCTCAACTGCTTGACCCCTAACCCCACCTCCTGACCTTTCGCTTGACAATATTACAGTTACAAAATTCTTGGCGATCGGTTTTAACGATAAATCAGTGAAACCAATCATCCCAAGATTGTGGCCACATAAAATATTCAGTAGATCACACACTATCAATCTTCACTTTATTCCCGGGATTCTTTCAGGATGCTGATTTTCTTCTATACAGATATCTTCAATAGAGTTGAATAATAATTAGTATTCGTGTTTATTACGATTGAAGAATCGAATATATCCCATTCGAATATTGCTTAACGCATTCAGGAAATCGTATCTTTCAGCCCGTGATAATTTTCCCTTTCGCTTTTAAATACATTCATTTAAATCTTTGATGAATCTGTAAGCTATGAAGTCGCATTACAGTATTTATCTTTTTTTGTTTTGCAGTGGACAAAATTGTTAGATATAAAATAAAAACTTGTCAAGAATTGGGCATTTTTTAATTTATCTACCACTAGCTGTTACTTCCTATAAATGAAGATTTTAATTACTCCCATAATGATTGTAACTACCATAAAATCACATTATACTGGTAGAAAATAGACAAACAGAATCAAAGCTGAGTTTTTGATATCATTGTGATAATCTGCAAGCTGTAACTTCCGATGGAAATCTTTTCAAAACGGTCGCTTTTGCCTGAAAAGCACATCACATTTCTGTTATAAAGGATAACAATAAATTTCAATAAATCAACGCTTCTTTTAACTCATCCGAATTTGAACTTTCATCAAGCCTTTCGTTAGGCCCAATTAGAAGTTTTGAAATGTCCGACATTTTCTAATTACTTCATATTTTTTTTCATTAAAATTTAAAGAAAATCATTTTACTTTAAAAGAACATAGGACTGTGTTATGAATAAGATGATTATAGAACAAGACTGAAAGAAAGAGCAATAAATAGATTGAAAGTTGTTCGGCATTGATTATGGACGAGAAAAAAAAAAAAACTTTAAATTCAAATTTTCCATTCTAATAAGCTCTCTTAATTTTACTTTTTTATTTAGTTTAGTTTTTTTTTTTTTTTTTCTTTTTTAAAGCTGAATAAACATTCCTTTAAGCTGTGAATATCTATAGATCATAAGCATAATGAATTTTAAACATGAAAAAGCAAACATCACAATAGCTAATTTCACAGGCCGCATCCTTTTAATAATATAAAATACAATTTTTCAGCTTCAAATTATACTCTTTATAAAATATATTAATTTTCAAACTTCAAACTATATTTAAGTGCAATAAAGGAAATGCACAAAGCTATGAAGAAATTTTAAATTAAAGCATACATTAAGCTGTTTGTATTTTTCTGCAAGTAACAATAACAAAAAAAAAGAAAGTCAATTTAATATTTTGAAACATCAATCAATCAATTTATGCAAAAATCTGTGCTTACTGTTGATCAGATGCTCAAAAATTGTTTCAGTATCATTAATTATACAATTCAATCGAATTAAACATTCATTGATATAGATGAAATAAATATGAAGAATTCAAAAATAATCGCTGATTTTTTTTTTCCCCATAGCAACTGGAAAAAAAAAAAAAGCTGAAAAAGAAGGTGCAGCAAAACGATAGAAGACATCAATCAGTGAAAATTGCTTAAATTTGTTTTGAATTGCAGAATATTGAAAACATTGAAAATAATACTTCTTTACAATCTTATTTTTTTTATTTTCCTTACAAATATCATTGCATTTGATGTATTTCACAAAATTAATATATTAGAAAATATTTCTACGTCGTAATAATCGGAGAAAATTGATCATTAGTTGCACTGATCGAAGTCTTTTGATCTTGAAAAAATCTCTTGCAATGATCTATCGATTTATTTGAATTACCTATTGATCAGGTACAATAATTTATTCGATTTGACTGAAATAATTACTATCACTATTTATTCTATCTATCGTTTATTTCAGTCTTTCAAAGAAATTATTACTACTTGTAAAATGGAAAAACATGTTTCAAGTCAGTTCTTTTAATGAGTACCGTAGTAATTCGACATCGTT
The DNA here is from genome assembly GCA_028564675.1 of Onchocerca lupi. NCBI lineage: Eukaryota > Metazoa > Nematoda > Chromadorea > Rhabditida > Onchocercidae > Onchocerca > Onchocerca lupi. The sequence goes on from JAOVVO010000063.1 coordinate 41,094, forward strand.
GCAAATAACAATTCTGTGTAATGTGATTTTTTTTTTCATATATTTTTGAATAGAAAGCGATAAATTTAAGCACATATTACAACAGCAAAGAAATTGCTTTTTTTTTTCTGTTTTTTTTTTTTTTTCGATTACCAAAAACTTTTTTGAAAAACATTCAATTTGCAATTGAAGGCAGAAAAACATTGAGAAAAGCAGACTTTTGGAATTGTTTTGATGGTGCAATAAAATGAAAGCAATCATTTAAAATTGATCTTATGTGATCTTTTTGAAGCAAAATATAACAATAATTATCTGTAGCAAATTAATTACATCTAAATAAGTTATTCCATCGCTTTTTCAATCTTTTCATAAGAGAGACAATTGAATGTCAGATATAATTAACACATATTGAGTTTATTATTCAATTTTAAATTTAAAAATGTAAATTACTAAAATCTCACATGCAAATTCGTTTTCTAGAAACAAATTGTTTGAAAATGTTTTAAATGTTAAGCGATGAATAATATAATCTTTTTTTAGCAAAATAATGCTAAAATATTTGTAAAGAAGAAAAAAAAAAAAAAAAAGAAAAAAAGGTGAAAATAATTTAGAATATAAAATTGTCTTGCAATATGCTAATTTGCAATCCATTCATTCATTCATTACTCATTTGTTCATTTGTTCATTGTTGTTGTATGAGGTTATTTTTTGTTTGTTCATGTATCAGACAATAAATAAATCACTCTTTTTGGCAATGAAACAAGAAAAAAAAAAAAAAAAAAAAGGTAAAAAAAAAAAAAAAAGGAACCAGGGAAAGGAACGTTTGCTTGAGATAGCTCTTTTACAATGAGCAAAATGTTGAAAATGAACATTTTGTTGATGGAAAAAAAAAGAAAAAAGAAAAATAACATAATGTTTAACAAAAATTTTGTTGTAAACAACTCTTCATGTCTGCATTTTATGTGTTCAAAATCAATGTGACGATGATTATGTTCGATTGCCTTAAAGGAAGGAGAAAAAAAAAAAGAAAAAGACGAGAATGAATTTGTAAATAAAATAAGATAGCAAGTTATATTTTTTGAAACCGATAAGCGATTTATTACAACAATAATGAATTGCATTATCAGTATGTCAAACTTCATGTAATTACTTCTTTCTTCTACTTATGAAACTTATTTATCATCTTTTGAAATGATTAATTGCTATATTATCATCATTTCATTATGCATCTATTGAATTAATTAGAAAGTATATCGCATGCTCATAATTATTCACAAATGCCTATTTTTCATTCCAAAATTGCTTATTTTTTGAGCGTTTTTTTTTTTTTTTTTTTTTTTTTTTTTTTTTAAGAAAAAAAATCATTCGAAACTTGATAGAAAAATGATTGAATAAATGCCTAATTTCACATGTTAACACTTATTTGTTCACTAATTACATTGACAAGTTTCCTCTATCCCAATGATAAAAAAAAAAAAAAAACTTACAGATATATGCTACCATTAAAAAGTTGTAGAGTGATTTTAAAGTGGTTCTAAAAAGTTACTTTTCTCAAAAGTAACAGTAACTTTTCTTTTCGTAATAATGCAAAATGTATAAAAATATGAAATATATGTAAAAAGATATATTAAAATTAAAGCAAAAAATCACACACACATAAATCTATTGCTGATAATTACTAACAAGTAATTTTATCACCTGATATCATCAGATAGTTCTTGATTTTCTTTCTGTTTTATTCTTCTATCAATACAAAAATTCTGATTGCTTCAGAATCATTATCGTTCATTCCGGCATTAATTAGTTTTCATTGATTTTTGATTTTTGCTTCTAGTTATCAAATCATACCTTTTTACTCAAGTTATTCCTGATAAAATATCCTATTTGCTTCGAAATCATACTACAATAAAATATCCAAAATGATTGTATGAAAGAATCAATGTTATTACATACGAATTTCAGTAAAGTATTCCAGTTGCAACTTGTGTACTGGAAGTTCATTTTAGTACTTTCTCCATTAATACCACAACCTAATGTCGAAAATGACAAGCATCGGAATTCTAAAGAAGATTTAGCATAGAAAATTAAGTTATTCGATTACTTATTTCAATTCATATTCGAACTTCGAGTAATTTCAACATTTTTAACTTAGGTTCTTTCAAATTTTAATTATTGTTGTCTGAAATTGTCAACTTTGCAATGAATTAAATTTTTCATAGAGAAAGCATAATAAATATTTACAATAAAATATTTCTAATTATATTCCATTTGATTCTTTGAAAAAAAAGAATTTTTATTAGAAATGATGCTCAATTTATCTTTTCTATTACAATCGTTTTGCTTTAACATGACTTATGACGTTGCTAATTACTAACTGAAATTGGATTTTTCTTCAATCAAAGTCGTTTTTTAATAAAATTAATTTTTTAGCAGTTGATTTCGAACATGAAGAATTATAGAATGACGCACAGTCAAAGAGTTACAATGATAATTCCTAATTCATTTAGAAATAATTCAACAGACCTATGAAAACTTCTCTACGAAAGCAGTTATTATCATATTCTTAAAATATTTCATTTTATCCATCTGAAAATTGAAAATCACAATATGAGTTTTAAAGTGATGTCATAAAGTTGGAAGAAAAGTTTACATTGAAGATACATTTGCTTGTTCAACTAGTTCTGATTTTTATATAATTTTAATTGAAATGGTAGCATTCACATCAACAGTTGATTCATCAACCATTTATGAATGATTCGTTCCTGTATTATAATAATAATGATGATGATTATATGGATAAAAAAATCATAGTTGTGACAAGAAAGGGCAGGAAATTCTTATGATTTATGACGCGTTGCTAAAATCGAAAAATTACCGAGAAATGAATTCAGAAAATTCTGCTTTAATGAATAAAAGTCTGAAAAGTAATAGCTGAATTAAACATATCATACATCGATTATGTTTCTATTTAATCCGAAAATACTAAATTTCAAATACAGCAATACATCCATTTTGAAATCAATTTTGATATTTCTCATTTTCAATTCTTCAATAAATAAATTCAAATGGTCACTTTTTTCGCAACTTTTTCGATGAAAAAAAGAAAAAGCGATATATGTTTCAAATTATCATTTTATGTAATATGTGCTCCGCATGATTCGTGTAATGAATATCTGTATAATTCACTCCGTTAAGTTTAATATTGTAAATTTCTAACTTCCGCAAAATCATCGCATTTTAACTTAGCTTCATATTTTCTTTTGTAAACATCGATGTAGAAGTTTGAAATTTACAGTAACCATCAATTAAGAGAATTGTAAAAATAAATCATACGGTTATAAATTACATGTGAATTAATAAACTGGAATGGATGCAATCATAAACATATTACACGGTAAATTTGCTTTTTTTTGAAAAGTTGTAGAGAAAGGAAATGACAGATTTGAAATGCAATATTATATTTAATTTACACATTATTAACTGCCTTCTTCAGAGACGACGAACAAACATTTACATGACAGCAAAGATATTATTCATATAAATACAAAATTTTGTTAGAAGGAACACTATTAATTGACAAATAATAGTCCATTTAAGATTTCTTCACAGTAGAAATCTACAACGAAGCGTTGATAATGATTGAAGATTTGTGCTTAGAAATCGTCCGATGACGTTGCGTTGATTTTTTGCATGTTATTTTGCGTGCATTCTTTTCTGTCTATCCCTGCATGTATGTATCAAGCTTTTGTAATTCAGTGAGCATAAAATAAAAAATATTTTATTCGTAAAAAAACGTACGTGTATGCGTATGTGTGTGTGTGCGTGTGTGTGTGTGTGTGTGCTCATGTGTGTATTTATGTATGTATGTATGTATGTATGTATATGTGTGTGTGTGTGTATTGTAAGTAGAGCTGAAATGAGTAATTTTGTTTTAGTTTTAATTTATTAGTTTCGATATTATGTTGTGATTGCAAGCGATAAGAATTGGATAAGTGTGATGACGCGAATTTCGAGTGCTTTCTGCTACTGGTAAGTGAATTGTAAACAAAAGTTTAGTCATCATTTGTGAACAAGTTTGATTGAGCAGTCGGGTGCAAACAGGGAAGCTGGCACTGAAATAAAAAATATTCGGAAAAGCTATTTCTTTTTCTACTTCCGGTTGACACAAATAAATTGTTTGTGACATGTGCAGAAAGAGCCTAATTTATGGCGAAAGAAGACATAATATTTAAATCAGCCTACTAGAAGATGACGATAATCAAATAAGAAAATAATTTCATGATATAAAGTTGAAATGAAAATTTCATTTTTTTAAGAAAGTATCAAATTATCATCTTGTCCGTGACAAAAAAATAATAATAATTTAATATTTCCTAGAGAATGAATCATTAATGATAATAAATGAATATTGATTTTACTAATTGAGCGAGTTGAAAATACAATATTTTTTTAAAAGATTTGAAAAATTTTGTTATAGTTAAAATAAATTTGCACGTATTCAAAACATTAACAATGCCATATTTACAACTTAAAAGTACTCTAATGTAATGATGTAAACATGATTTAAATAAAGGATAGATTAAAGTACGTAAATTACAGTTACAGTTACAGATTTTTTTTGAATGACTGACTCTTCCAGCATGGCGAATGCAAATTTTGTATTAATAACAGATGGCATACGGTTTGTCACTCTCAAGGATCCATAAGCTAAATATGAAGTGGTATTTTGATGGAAATGCAAGTAATTTCCCATTTGACAAGAAAAGATAAATGAAAGCATAAACAAAAAGAGACATTTGAAATACTCTGATCAATTAAAACTATCAAGTATAATAGTTTCATCGTATATCATACAGAATCGACAAACAAACGATAAGAAAATGTGCATACTAATGCATAGGTACAACCACTGATCTGTTTATATCAAAAATTTACAGTTTTTTAAATATTCACAAGCCATGGAGTTGCAAAAATTTTGAATTTCTTTAATAGCAATAATTCTAAAATTATAATTTGACCTTTTCACGAAAAGTACCACTTGGCACCACCTTTCTCTACCTGACACTGAATTATGATTCAACATCTTATCCATCATCATTAAATGACAATGCGACACAGCAAGGATGAGAAAAATAAGAGATGAGCATTCTGCGATGAAATTATTTTTTCGTTGCATTCTTGAAGACAAATTTTGAACAATTCAAAAACATTATGACAAATATATGTTTGATGTATTAGAAAAAATAAGGATATGATTTATTTTAATCAGTTTAATGAATTGGATGTAAAAGTACTTGAAAACATTTTCTTTCTTCGTGATTACAGGAACACATGAGCATTTTAAAAGAGAAGTCACAGATAAAGGTTGAATTTATCACTAATCAAATATGGGTTGAATCATAAAATTAGAATGTGATTAATTTCATAGAAAATAACGTGATGGAAATGTTTACTAAAAAAAGATATTGTGATTATAAACGGAACAAATTTTATCTATTCATCATCCTCTGCAATAATTTCATTCGTTTAATTTCAATATTAAAACCTGTTGATGATTTATTGAATTTATATTTTGATAATTTTTCACCATGCAAAAGTGCATCATTTTTTTTTGATGAAATTTTTAGGAACGAGCCATTGAATATAATTACTCAATTCAATTACATATAATTATGTACAATTCCTTTTCTTTAACGAATAAATCAAAGTATAATAATGTAAATCAATGAGTGAATTAAAGTATAATAATATAAGTTAATGATTGAATGAATTACGAAATAAAACAAATCAGAAAGTAAATGAGTTTAAAAGAAAAAATAATAATTCAAATGAATAAATAAATCAAAATGTAATAATACTCAATAATGTTTCACAGTTTGGACATTATTAAAGCATTAAAAACTCATCAGATAAGCAGGATGGAATAAATTATTGAAATCGGAAGTCAAAACAAACAACTGCAAGCAACAAAAGCTAATTGGAGCTAATTAATTGACATTTAAAAATACTCGAATAATAGATCGCTGATATGACTAAGAAATGACAATGCTTTGTGTTTTGCTATAAGTTTTAGCTCTGTCTATAAAACTTGACCTTAATATTAACACATGTGTCAGTTGCATTTGCTCAGAAATTATCAAAGTTTTTAAACATTTTTGAAAATTCTAGCAAGTAGCACAAATTTTCGAACATTTATTTCTTGCAAAATTTATAGATTAAGAAAACAGAGCAACTCTACACATCATCTAGCAATACGTGATAGCTCAACAATAATGAGGATAAACTTTCAGAAATGAATTTCAATTCAGAATAGTACAGCCTTTTAAAATGATTTCATCTTTATATTTTCCATACATTGTTTACAAAAGAAAAGATCTGAGTGAGAATAACAAGTTTTGGAAAAATTGGTGGAGAGAATTTCAACATTTTCAACTTTTTTGATACAAATTTTTTAGAAGATTTCTCGAAAATAAAACTACAATTTAAACTTTTTTGATGAAACAACTACTTATCATCTACGAGAAGAGATCTAGAATGCAAGCTTTTCAATTACTCATTTATGAAATTATTCATACGACTAAAATTCCATATGATCAACTTATTGAACTATTAATGAGAATAATTGATATAAAAAGTTGTCGAAATTGAACAACAATTCTCCTTCATCTTCATTTTTCCCGAGAATTAAAAATAATTATTCTGAAACTGTTTGTATTGATCAAAGTAATAATTTGAAATTTGTGGAATTTTCTAAAAAATTGATATTGATTCAGATTGGTCATAATAGTTTTTAAATTAACTTTTTAATTAACTCTTAGTATTTTCCAGGCACTAAATTTGACTAATGAATTTTGTTTCTATAAGCACTTTTCTGGAAACAATTCCCAGAATGCAATTAAAATAGAATTCCTATGCTTCTTCACGCAAATGGTTAGAAAATATTAATTCTGAATTCAATCAATCAAGAATAATCATTTTTAACTCATTTTTTCTTTTCAATAAATGATATATTAAATAGATAAAAAGAATATTTTCGTTTGCAATATGGAAATTTTTGTTAAAAAAAAAAAAAAAAAAAAAAAAAAAAATAAAAGATGAAAATCGATTCGTTTTTTGATCATTAAAATTCGTCATAGAAAAAATATTTCATTTCCAATGAAAATATCTTTAAAAAAAAATTATAAGTATAAACACGAAAAATGTGGAGAAAACGAATAGTTTGGAAAATAGATCATACGAGTTAAGAGAGTATTTCAGAAGGAAATTCAAAAGCTCTCAAAGGATTTCTCAAAAACGAACGACTTGTTAATTAAAAAAATTAATGATACACATGGAAGTGAAAGAAATTTGATTTAATTTAATGCTGGATTGTTCCTTGAAAAAAATGATTTAAAATTTTAAATGAAAAGAAGAAAAAACATCTTGCAATGCAACAAATTCTTTTCAGATATCTAAAAAGATTCGCTATGCTGTAAAGCAACTTCAATTATTGGGAGCAATGTTAAGTAATATCAAGAAAAGATTTTACTAATTTTGATCAATTATATGCATTGCTTAGTATTTGAACGATAAAAAAAAAAAAAAAAAAAAAAATTTGTTTCACCAAAGTAATCTTTGCATGAATGATATGAAATAATATTCCGAAATACGCAAGTTTTCATAAATGGACAAGAAAAAAAGTTTGCAAAGTCAGTATGAAAGAAATTTCAATGAATTTGAATAGTAATGAAGCAGGGACAAAAATAAGAATGAGGAGATTTCAGAAATGATCAAGAATTTCTATAATATGATTGATTCCTTTTGCTTCCTTTTTTTTTCCTGTTCTTTCCTAAAAAATCAGTGTTAATATTACTAGATGAGGGCAATCATTAGGAAAAAATTAGTTATTGCCAGAAAATGTTATATGTTAATCTATTGATGTTCATAATCTTTGAACTGAAACAAAAAGAATTGAGGAAAACGAAAAAAGATTATTTTAAATTTAGAATTAGAATTTCATTCATTTCATCCAGTTTAATGTGAATCCTAAACTTTTTACCAGACTGAACGGAATGTTCTTTTCTCTAGACTGGATGAAATGTCCTTTTCTGTTGGTTCAATGGACTGTCCTTTTTTCTAGACTCCACAAAATGTTCTTTTCTCTAGGCTGGACCAAATGTCCTTGTTTTGTACGTTTGACAGAATGTCCTTTCTTCTACGCTCGACGAAATGTCTACCAAAATTGCTCAAAAATAGTTGGAATTTTCATTGTCATACAATACTTTCCTCAATTTCAAATCCTATTTAATCAATAAATAATGAATCATAATTAGGAAGAAATTAAAAAAATATTTTTTTCGTGTAATTTTGTATTGATGCTCCAGATCTGAAATATTATAAATAATAGTGTACTTCCAATAGAATTTATCAACAGTCTCGATGAATGAATATAATGAATGTAACAAAAATAATTAAAATTTTGAAAATTTACTGAAAAAATATGAAATTCATTGTCTTCTGTAACATGTTTATTAAAGTTTATAGAAATTACATTCTAATTAGTTTAGAAAAGAACAAAACAAAAGAATTCAACTTGAATTGAATAATCATTCTATTGGCCTATTCTTGGCTTGTTAGTTCAAATTTTTGGCTTTTAAAAGTATATGAAAAAATAAATCATGACATTTGCTATCATAGATTTCTTCGCTCTTTCGACTTCAATGACGACAAATAAGTCAACAAATCTATCTTGAATTGTTGAAAATTTGTCAGCACTTTTCTTAAACTTACCATTTTTCCATAAAAAAATCATCGAAATTCGTCTAGTCTAATTAAAAATTGTTTTCAAATTATCAATTCTGTAACTGTTAAATTACTATATACATTAACTTTGTCTGTTTTTTTTCATTTTTTTTTCTTTTTATTCTGATATTCACACCATTTATTATTTTTTAATTCTCTCTTATTGGAAATTTTATTTTTATTTTTTTTTTCATTTTTATTTTTTTTTTTGAAAATTAAAACTTTTCTGTTATGACGTATATTGTTTATTTGTAGGAAGGAATATGAAAGAGAATTATTTCTTTCTTTTCCTTCAATTAAATCTTAAACATTTTCGAACAAAATATTTCGAATAAATTTCAGTATTTAATTTTTAAAGACGATTAAATTTAAAAAAAGAAAAAAAGAAAAATCTACGAATTGATCAAATAATTGAATAATATATGAACTTACATAAGATTGATTTCATGAAGATGCGAAAATTCCAGATAACTTCGAACAGGATAACAATTGATCGAAATTACAATTTCAAATTCATTGAAGCGAATTATATTCATTGCCAATGGTAAATATCAAAACTTGAGAATAAAATAAAGGCTGTAACTAATATAGCGATTGTTTTCCTTGAAGTAAGCCAAGTTATTTTTGTTGGGAAAATCGAAACTAACATTTCTTCATAAAAATTCCAACAATTTGCTCAAAATTAATGATCTATGATGAAGTCTAAAGTTGAATCGTGAATTTCACAAGAAATTCATTAATAAAAATCAGAAAAAATTAAATAATGAATGAAATTTTGCATGATCAGGTTGCCTTCATTCAGGAATAAATAATTTTTGCTCAAATGCATCATTAAAACAAACATTTAACATTCCAAATAAATCTATCGAAATTGGGCATTTAAGGAGAAGTCTTGAAATTTGATGTTTTCATAAGATGATGAAGAAAATGGCGATCTTTCGTCTGTCTCTAATTGTCCTAGTTTTGATTAATTACTTCCAATATGATAGGCTTTTTTTTTTCACTATTTATAATATTATAATTCATTATGTTGCCAAAAAATGTGTTCAAAATGCTGGAATATTTAGAACTCATAACTTCTGTTGAGTTTAAAGAAAAAGTTAGAATTTAATCAAGCAGTACCATATGATATATTTCGATTATTTCGATCCTCTATATCACTGATTGTTCAGGATATTCAAATCTTCCAAACTGCTGATCATGAATATTCAAATGTGATCAATATTGCATCGAATTTCATCAACAACAAAAAAGTACAATTTACCAAGCTAATTTTATGTCATCAAATTAATTTTATGTTGAAAGTATTTAAAAATAGAAATAAAATAATGAACAAAAAACATATCATTCGTCGTTAAACATTTCAAATTTACTTCCTTATAGAATAGATACTTTCGTTGTTTTCATATCAAAAAAAAAGAATGAGAACGCTTTCGATATAAACAAAAAGTGCAAAATAACAAAAATGAAGTTTAAATGTTCTTCGATTGCTTTAGCTTAGTTCATTTGCTACTTGTTTATCAAGTTGAATTACTTATGCTAATGGCATTTTTCCAAGTTTAAACCAGGAAATATTATTAAAAGGATGAAAAGAAAAAAAAAGAAAAAAAAATCATTCATTGCTCGACAATTTCGGTTATATGACATATGTTCCTTTCTTTTCAATTTCAGGTTCTTCAAGTCTTTTCTCTGCAATAAAAAAAAAAAAAAAAAAAAAAAAAAAAAAAAAATGTAATTTTTTTTTTTTTTTTTTTTTTTTTTGTTCGTAATTATCTCTCATTTTTGAGAAGGAAGTTTTTGTTAAGCATGATAATAACATGTCAAAAATAAAATTACAAATTCATTAATGTTTATGATTCATGAGAAATATCCCGTAAATGATATTTATTGATTGTAACAGTGGACAGAGATGAGAAATTATTTGAAATATTTGACAATTTGACAAATTAGATGGATCATCTTGAGAATTTAATTTTGAATCTCTTTGAAATATCATTGTAACAAAAAACATACATTTTAATTGTCATACTATCTTCTTGAAGATATCGTCAGAACTGGAAAATATAAGAACAGATTCAGAGGAAAGTTTCGTCAATTTTTACGTCCTTTATTGTTTTGAAAATACGAAATTACAAATGAGACAAAAAAAAAAATTTTGTTATCAATCATCTCCAAATATTTGTTTCAAATTTCAGATGCCAATATTTTTCACAAATATTTTGAACAGTATAGCTAAATTATTTTAAAATTTTCATCACTCAATCTCTCGTCAATAATTTATCATTTAAAATGTTATCTGATTCATTCAAATTTCCTAATATGTTGGATTTAATTGAGTTGAAAAATAATTTCTTTATCCTATTCATAAACTGAAATTAAGTTGCAATATTTCCTGAAATTTCCAACGAACATTTGAAAATTATTTCTATGATTCTAAATATAAAATTAGAAACTTGCAACATTTGTCAACATGCATGGAAAAACGATACTAATAAATAGTCTAAAATAAAATCGGAAAAGAACTTTTGAATGCTTAATAAATTATTTTTCTTTCAATTTAAAATATAAAATTAGAACAAAATTGATAATTATTTATGACATTTGCCAATATCCATGAACAAATGACTATAATAAATAACTTTTTAATCATATAAAGCTGTCCTGTCTACAAAAATTCTTGGATTAATCTTTGGTCTTTAAGTAACTTGAGTTAATATTAAATTAAACTTAAATTATCCTATATTTTCGACAAATTTTTCGGAATTTAGGTATTTAATGAAAATGGAGACTAATGAGTAGCTAATACAATGTTGACATATGACCCCGATTTACCTAATTGAATTCTATTTCTTGCTATCCGTTTTATATTCTTCTGCCATTCCTTTCTTAGAAAAAATCAAATGATTGACACAAACAAACAACAAATTCTACGAATAAATCGTACTAATAAAATTGAATAATAAAATCTTGACTGTATATAAATTTCAACATTTTAATTAAAATTAAAGATTCTAATTAACAATAGAATAAAGTATTTGAAAAAGTTAAATTCAAAATTTACCAGCTGAAGATGATAATTGGACAAATAAGTCCAGCTCTAATGATTTCAACTTTTGTGGAAAGCAAAGAAGGTAAAATTTAATGTAAATATTTATTAAAAGAAAAAAAAAATGAAAAAAAAAAAAGGAAAGAGGAAGTTCGTTTTATTGAAATTGAGATTCTATATTGGAATCCTTTATGATAAAAGCCTATTTTTTTTTTTTTTTTCATTAAACGCTTGAAAATTTTACCAAATCATACATATTAGATGAAAAAGATTGAAAAAAAAAATTGAAAGAATGCTTCGATTTGTTTTGTTTATGTTGCATTCCCTGTTGCATTGGCCATGAAAAATGTAATTGATAGCCAAGTGCCTCAATTTTTATTTTATATTGCCATTCATAGCCAGAATAAAAATTGTTCTCATCGATCTTCAATGGCAAACAAACATGCCGTAACGACGACGAGTTTATTTTTTAAAAAAAAAAAAAAAACTTCGAATAGCTTTAATGTCGCTTACTTTTTTAATTATGACATTTATTTCGTTTCAACAACTGTTCTATTGCCATTCTAATGCCAACGAATTTATCAGTCAATCAATTTAAGATAATAGTAAAATAAGTTAATATTTAATTGAAAAAAAACTTTGAAAATGTATTATGTAACTAGTAATAAATGAATGTGATATTTAATGCAAGGATAATTTTAAAAATTATTACAGGAATTTATTAATTATACCGTAATTTTTTGATGTAATGAACTTCAAGAGTTCAAAAATTAAAATAAAATAGATGAATAAATGCAGCTCTTTATTGGTTGATAGGTATAACCAAAAGTCATTTATCGTTTTTCATTGAATTTGAAATTTGTTAGTAAAAATTCGGAAAATTCCTTACAATTCAAAGCAAAAACAATTTCAAAATGATTTTTTTTTTTTTTTGAAAAGTTTTTTATATTGATTTTAATGAATTTGAAAAAAAAAATATGAACGAAAACATTTTTTCTTCCAGAAAAGAATAATAATTTGCAGAGAAGTTTTGTTTTCAAAGATTTATAATAATTATTAATAAATCATTTAAAAATATACGAGTGCTAATATTGATCCAGAAATAAGTGATCTTCAAGACTCTATGATTCTGATGATACTCATTTATCGAAAAATTTAAATAAACTCAAATAAAATCTCTACAGTCAAAATTTCGGAATCAAAATCTTTTTTACGTTTTAATATGATTTGTTAGATAATTAATGTCTCCTACGATTCCATATTGCAATTTACACAAAATGCAAATATCTGCTATATACCTAATCTTAAAATTCGTAATTAATATTATTATACATAATTTCCAAGGATTGAAAAACTTTACGGGATTTAAAGTGATTGAACATCAAATATCTAAATTAATTTAAATTTGTTCCAACTGTAAACTTCATATGATGAAAGAATCAGATTCTCTAATCGGAATTTGAATTTCAATGAGCTGCATAGGCTTTAAACTGTTCAAAGAATTGCATATGAAAAAATTCACAAGAAAAATTTCAATGTAATAATTACCATGTGATCTTTAACGGAATGGTTGCAATATTTGCGATAAATCTTTCTTACACCAAATTTTGTTCTTTAAATTTTTAATATACGAATTATTTAAAATATCCAATTTTCCCATTCAATTTTTCAAAAGTGTATTGTATTAAACTTAATTACATGCAAATTTTTTTCGGCTGGAAAATAAAATAATTAAAATTCTTTTTTTTTTTCGCAAAGTTTTGATTTCCTTAAAATTTCCAAGTGAAGAGCAGAGAGAGGAATTTCTCAACCAAATATATTTTTTCTTAAAATCCAGAATAAAATGAACTTTCTAGCATTGAGAATATTTCGCTTTCATAAATTATACCTTATTTTACTCTAATCGTTTCCATCTTAACGTAATCATTTGCTCTTTTAACATAATGTCGCTAATTATATTTATCAGTGATAAGATAATACAATAAACGTCATATTTTAAGAAATTATCAATTTCAGATAGAATAGCATATTCTTTTCAAATAATTTTTTTCAAATGTTCTTCAGTCTGATGAATAACTGTTGCATTTCAAAAAGCAAATGATAAATGATATGATGATAATATGAGCATTCAAGTGTAATTTTACTTCCGAGTAATTAGTAGATGGTGTCATATGTTATGTATTACAAAAAAGGAAGCGGCACCTCTTGAAGTAATAGTATGTGATGATTTCTTCTAAAATCGAAGTTAGTTTTAAAATTTAACAATTTCAGGAATCAACAAATGCTTATTCTACTTGTACCATAAGCACCTGAAATATGCATAGCAATAATAATCGTCCTAGTATTACTAAATTGGCCAGTTTATATATTTGCCAGAAAATAATAGATTATTATGCTAAAGAAATTTGAATAAAACGATAAATAGTATACGCTGGAATTACACGTATATTTCACGTTTCTCATTATTGTCATTTTTTTTCTTCATTCCTCAGAATTTAAAAAAAAGAAAAAATGACATTTTTCGATCAAAATGATAATATCCTCATAAATATTTCTAGCAATTATCATTTTCATTTTATCTAGTAGGATTATCAGAAAAAAGAGCTGAAAAAGTTGAAAATAAATTGAAACAGTCCAGAATAAAAGAGCCTAGGACAATATTGCTCAATATATAATTGTACCGTAGTGATATCAGGAGCATTGAATGCATTGAAGCCTTAACAAATCGTGATGAATAATTGCAGGAACGTTTGGAATTGATTAAAAATGATAATGGTTGTCGAGATTCTACAATGATTTGATGATTTCACAGATAACATCATCTGAGTTAATATTCGGTTATATTATAAATTTTTTCCAATATTTGAAGAGAAAAAAAAATCAATAAACTGCTAAATTTTTTGAAACATCTTATTAGAAGTGCAAATTTTTTTTTCAGATGTAATATAAATTTTCTGTTATTTTCGATTTCAAAATTTAAATAAATTAGTAATTAATATTTCAAAAATGAGTGTTACTCTCAGAGACTTAATGCTAATAGTGCATATTTAGTGCTCAGATTCCATTAGCTACTCGAAGTTGTAGATGAGTAACTGAAAATCAGTATAATTTAGATGATTGTCTTAAAAAATTACTTGAAAATTCAAATAAATATTCATTATTCATTAATTCAAGTAAAATATATACTACATCTATTCTTCATTCAAATCAGGAATTTATTCAAATAAACAAAGAAAGAGATCAATGATTAATTATGAATTTATTTGATCTGCAAAGCAAGAAACCATTACATGGATTATTATTGTTCATTTGAATAATGGCAGTTGTTTGAAACAATTGAAAGTAAATTGCAAAATTACACGCACCAATTAGATAATCTGACTGAAACATACTTAATTACCTAGAAGTTTACACGTATACGAATCAAAAATACACGTAAGTAGAAGTAAGAAAAATTTACTTTAAAATTTAGATATTTATTTGTACATGATTAATCTGTAGGCGGTACCATAGCAGTGTGTATTTTTTCTTAAAATGCATATTTTCAAAATGACAACAGACAAAGACGAATTATTGATTAGAATTCAGGTTTTCTATGTCCTCATTTACTGGCTCATTATTTATTAATTGTAAAATTTCCAATATAACCAATTATATCAAACTATATTTGCATTTAAGTCCTACCAGTTTGATTTGAGACAAAATTAAAGCTATAAATTTTGCAATTAAAAAATAATAATAAAAGAAAGTATTAGTTTTTTTTGCGAAGGATTTGCTTCTAAAACTTACCGTACTTCTAATAAAAATTAATGAACATAAGCAATTAGCAATGCTTTCTTCTATTTTTCTAACTTTAATTTTTACTTATAAAATAGACTTTCTTCACTGCATTAGCAATGATTTCCCTTTTTTGTTTATCAACTGTTGATTGAATCTTTTGATCTTTTTTATTTTACTTTTAGTAATAACTAAAATCTTAATTTCAACTGGAATGATACAAATAAAATGTTGCAAATTTGATTGAAACTTTTCCAATTGAATGGAAAATTTGCAAATTTGTTTCATAATTTTGGTCTTACATCAAAACCACTCACTTCCTTCTGGTCAACTGTTACCAAATATCCGTCCAAAATTTGCTGTTTAATTTTAAACTTTTAAAAATTTTCAAACTAGTCATACAACTTTAAAATAAGGATAGATGGATGGAACATTTATGTTATACTTATAGTAATATCTATGCTGATATGCTGTTATCAGCCAAGGTAAAATATCCTTATTTTAATGGCTTGACTAAGTTGACAAATAAAAGCTCAAATTTCTCCTTCTATGTTTACGTGTCATCTTTCGGATTGTAATTAAGTTTGATAAGCTAATTATTTTAATGGTTGTGATTAAGTTTGAAAGTCTGATAAGCCAATTACTTTAACGGTTATGAATTTATTGGCTGATAATATGTTCGTTGATAAGAATGCATCGCCCTATCCAAATGAATATGATATGATAGTTAGTATTGTTAATCTTATGTGATTATATTCATTTTTTCAAATTAAAACTATTTTTTTCGAGAGAGTTGTATAAATTTTCGTTTTTGAAATGTAATAAATAGTTAATTGATTTAAGCTCTTGTTCAATTTTAAAATTTTTAGAAGTTTTTAGAAAAAAAATTCAGTTTTTATCTTCGTTTTTCCTTCTTTGTATCAAAATATTTCTAATGACTTTTAAATTATCTAATCACCTGATCACAGCTGAAAATGATCAAAAAATCGTTTAAGAAAAAAAAAATAATATATTATAAAATAAATCATGACTAAAGATTGATAAATAATAAAATTAAGTGATTAATTAGACAATTAAAATCAAGTTCAATTAATAGCTAAATTGCTGAATTAATCTTAATGATAAAGAAAAATTTGTTTGATTAAGTTCTGCTTTCTTATCAATGAAGCTAACGGATGAATGATTCGTTCATTCAATATATTTATTGATAAAAAATTTGAAACGAAAAGTCAATTCCAAGGTTAGCAATGAGATCAAAAAGAGAAATTAGAATTGAAAAATGAATGAATTAACAATTAGAAAAGTTTTCAATCAATTAAAGAGAATTGAACAAAGTATGAAACAAAAATCTCATAACATTTCAAGAGGCAGAATTCTTTTTAAAACAATTTCATTTGATCGTTCATCTATAAAATTGCCATAAAGACAAGACGAGAAGAGTGGAGAACGAAAGCATAGGAAGTAGAAAATTAGGTTCCTTCTTGTATTTTAAAAAAAAAAAAAAAAAAAAAAATGAAAACTGGTCTCTGAACTTGAAAATCCGCATGAATAATATTTCTTTTTTTTTTTTTTTTTGATAATGAAACAGAAGATGCATGTTGCAAGTGATTCTTGGTTAAAATAAAAATGGTATCAACACATGAATTTCTTGAAATTGATTTATTTTTAAGAAATCTGATTTTTTTTAGAATTCTTGAAATATATTTAAAAAATTTTTATTCGCAAAAAAAAAAGGAATGGTTGATTTTGCCATTCAAGCACGATTTATTAAATATATATCATATGAGAGACTTTAAATTTCTTTAAAATTAAATTGATGATTCGCGAGTGCAATGAAGAAAAATAGCAGCGAATAATGGAAACGTCGAAATTTACAAATTGCGAAGTTATCTGTTACATGTGCATCAAATCTGTTCTTGAATAATTCGATATTAGCAATATCTACTGAAAAAAAAAAACTTTTTTTCATTTTTTTTTTTTCGAAAATCGTTCTATAATTTCCTTTGAAAATCATCAGGTGTACTTTGCTATTCCAAATGCTCTCTAATTATTTCTTTAAAAAAATAAATTAATAATTTTTTGAAATATTTAATATCGAAATTATTAATATTTTTTTTTTTTTTTTTTGAAATTATCTCATCCTGGAAAATGAAACCTTACAAAAATCATTAGAAAAGGAGAATGTAAAAAGTCTTGAAATTAATTGAAATTATTAAAAATTAATTTTTAATATTTATATTCTATATATATATATATATATCAGAAATTAATCATCCTAAATAAAAGTGCGCAGATGATATTTCATCGATAAAAATTACAACGAACAAAATGATCATAAATCAAGCTGTAATTATTCAAAAAAAGGCTGATTTTAGTGAAATTCTCCATTGTTTATGAAATATTGAACTTATTTTTATGCAAACTAAGCATTATTTAGAAGCTTTTAGAATCTACGAATAGCAAAGTTTCGAGCATTTTCATTTTGCATCAATCATTTCAATCAAACTAGCCAATTTTTGGATCGATGATTTTTTTTTTTTTTTTTCTATTTTAAGAGCCATTTGTATAAGATTATCTTTCTTCTATTCTTTCTAATTATCATTTCTTTGATAAATCATAAATACTGCTAATATTATCTAATTTCGTTTTTCAGAAAAATTTGAAAAAAAAAAAAAAAAAAAGAAAGAAAATGATAGCATACTGCTACGTTGAAATTACGCGAGTATTAAAACATTTTACAGCATCAAAAATTTGCTTATAAAATCACGCATTATTAATATTAAATAAATGATGATAAAATTAATTCCTCAAATATTTGAAATTTTTTTCTTTAAAATTTTTGAATATACAATCGATCAATAAAGATAACATACCGTCACCAACTGTATCATCGCCAGTTCTATTTTTAAGAATGATTACTTCTTCGGGATATTTCGAATATTCTTTCGTTAAGAATTCTTGATACATGCAAATGCCAATATAATAACAAAAAAAATCATGAAATTTACTGATATCTGTTGCGAACATAAACTTTGTCTAAAAATATATTTCAATTTGAAAAATGCATGGAAATTGCTGAATTGATAGAAATGACTGATAAAAGTTAATAAACTGAGTATGATTATTTAGCCAAATTATTTGCGAAAGAAACGAATGAATCTGAATCAACCAAAGGAATTTGATCATATGAATTAAAATTTTGAAAATTGGAATTTTGAAAGGAAAAAAAAAAAAAAAGGACTTTGATTTAAAATGATTGAAAAAGTTATTCGTTTGAAGTGATAAATCTCTTCAATAGTTTATGAATCGATCAAAATTTACTGTAAAATTTTTCGATAATATAATTCAATGATTGGAACAAAAAAAATTTTGCTTGGAAACTTACATAAGCTCTTCCAATATGAGGCCGATACGATAGAATGCCCATCAATACCGAAAGATCGTTCATTTCTTTCATAATTGCAGCACCGCCATCGCCCTGCAAGTTTTCAATTTTTTGCAAAAATTCTATTTTTCAAACTTTATCATTTACAAGTTGCCCTAAAAATAAGCATATTTGAAAAAGTAATGGTATAATATTTTATCTACATTCTTAATTTCAAACAAATTTTTAAGATAATAGAAGAATTTTAGAAGAATATCTAATTCAATTTATTGTTCATTGATCATTCAATGGCTTGATCAAAGTATGAATTATTGGTCAGTTTTATTATCAATAATAAAGCAAATTTGTATAAAATTCAAATTTTTTAATTCAAAAAAAAAAAATCATTTCTTACTTCAGTGGCAGTTTGTTCACCTTCAATTATCATTATGCGTTTACATGCTTGCATTGGAATACTTGCAGGACATTCATCGATGTAAACATTATTTTCCAGGATAAGATTTAATTTAACATTAATTGGATTATTGCCATGATCGTTTAATAAATTTTCTAAATTTTTCCACAATATCATAATTTATTTGCTTAATTGTTTATGCGACAGTATGAAAAAAATTTTCATTCAATATTCTTCAATTCTATGAAATAATTTGCGTGATACTTGTAAGTTTACGTGCTCTTACTAAGTTTACGTGCACATCACGTGACAAAAGCATTGAGATAATTAATTCACGTATAATAGGCGAAAGAAAAGATATCCTGGATTAAACAGACTTACTTCTACGTCCATATGAAGCAATAATATAACCACCATCATTCCGATTTGTTGGTTCTGAGATGCATGCCACGTCGAAATTTACTTGCGCTTCATTCAAATCTTTATTTTTTTCATTTAATGTTTGTGCCAATTTATCGATTGGTTCCACTTCGAAAATTGCTATATCCGAAAATGCTTCATAGAAAGGTACACCAAGAATCTGCAATAAATTGTACAAATTGTTTTTTTAATTTCATTGAAATTTAGTTTAATGTCATTAACTGTTCATTAGGTTGTATTAATTATCGCTTATTATGTTAAAATTAATTAATTTTCTAATTAAGAAGCATTTAAGATTTTTTATATGAAGTATCCATTTATCTCTTCATAAAAGTTGTAAAATTTATTAAATTAAATTTTATTTTATTATTTAGTTTAGGTAACGCAATAATCAAAAGCTCATCAAAATGCAGGAATCTTTTCAATTACGATTAGGTCAATGAAGTTATTTTGAAAATGATGATGAAATTATGAAGAATAAAATTAATTGTTGAATAAATTGAATTGTGTTCTATTTTTAAGGATAGTAGCAATTTGTCCAAATCCTAGAATGCTTAAATAAGATTTACTAATCACTGAGTCATTGTTGTTTTTTGGCTACTTTTAATTAGATAAATTGATAACATCAAGCACTTACTGTTAAATTATCCGAATTATTCTTCGGATAGATAGCTAAGCAATTAAAATATTTAAAAAAAAAAAAAAAATAACTAACAGTAGCGACATTATTGATTACTGATGACATCGGTACAAGTAATGCAATCGGTTTAATTGATACCACTTTTAGCCTATTTTTTTTCTCAACGGGACAGGTCTAAAATTAATTTAATGCCAAAAATATCATTTTATCACTTTTCATTTTTATGATAGTATCCAGGAAACCTGGATATAAATAAGTTCTGAGGTATTTACATAAGTTTGAAATAGAACTTACAAATCTTGGCACATTATCATAGTTCTCGTTCATTTCATCAATGTACAAACAAGATGAGCCACCATAAATTTTAAATTCACTAACAGGTGTATTTTTTAGACCACTGTAAAATGAAACAAATGAATCGCTCAGTCAAAATTATGATTTAAAATAAATTAAAAGTTTCGAATTTAAGGAAAAAGTTTTTTTGTATTAAATTCTTGTACTTGAAATTATGATATTGAAATAAAGCAAATTTTTTTTTTTCATTTTTTTTCAGTCACTCACTTAATTTTCCGTTTTTAGGAAAATATTGAAATTTCAATAAAATTATTATTTCTCAAAAAAAAAAAAAAAAAAAAAAGAAAAAATACGTACTTTTCATTAAAATCCAAACAGCTAGCAGCTGTGATGATATGACGAAAAGTAATAATAACTCCCGAACAGACATTAATATCTAAAAAAAAAAAAATCTTACAAATGTCCAATCTTTTCAGATAGTTACTTATATTATTCACTAATAAATTATTGTCGAGATTTGCAAAATCAAATATATTTAAATAGCTTGGAGTTTTCATAAATTAAAGATTAAAGATTGGGGTTGAAGTTCAATATCATATCAATAAAATTTAGCCTTTATGAAATAATAAAAATAAATTCTGAGAATGGCGAAAAAAAAAGTCAAGTATATAAGACGGCGATAATATCAAAACCTAGTAAGAAATGCTGTAAAACTTTGCGCAAATAGTTCGAAATTTTGGAAGTAGTTTTAAAAAAGATTTACAAATATGACCTTGTCTTCCATCAGTTATGCCTCTGATATGAATTATCTGTACCATATGACCGTAATCAGCAGATGAAACAATTTGTCCACTTAACAGTTTGAATTGACCCTTATTTTCTTCGAATTTAACAGTACGATTGCTATATTTGTATAGCGATTCACACTTTTCCATTAATGCAAAATTATCATCTTTTGAGATTTTTCCAAATTCCTCGCATTTACCATCTAAATTTTTAAAAAAAAAAAAAAAAAAAAAAAAAAAATATGTAAAAAATTTAATTCCTGAATACGATAAAGTACAATACATCATTTTCATGCCATAAGTATCAATTAGCTTAAAAACTTTTCTTAGCTTAATGATCTTCAAGGATGAGTTTAAAAATCGAATATCATTCTTCTCTAATTCACTAAGCGATAAGTAGAATATTTCCTTTATTTAAACTTTTTGATATTCAAGTACCATGCATTCTTTTATGATTCAAGAAATTTTATAATCAATTTTTCTTTTTTTTTTTTTTTTTTTGTAAAATTACAATGAACAATTGGATTAAATGAAATATCGGAATTAGAGGAGCGAAAAATTGATGAACTTTGAAATGAGAACAATAAGCCTGCAATGAGTAACCACAACGAAAACATAAATGAAAAATGAGATTCGTTTAAAAATAAAAACTATTTATATGCTTATTTTGGTTTTTTCAATAAAAATTTTTATCAGGCGATCGTATGGCTAATCTCCGATTGAATCGCAAAGATAAGAGGTCAAGTCCAGTCTGAATAGTTACAATAGTTGTATCTGACCTTGGAAGCATTACCTTGGAGATCAAGCGATTTACATGCAAATTTTCTTTTTTTTTTTCTTCAAGAATTTTTCCAGTTAATTATTTTACTAGCCTGAAAGCATTAGAGCATTATTTCATCAGAATCTGTAAATTTTGAGCATTGCGTGGACTATTAAATTTGCATATTCATCTTTAATAAATACTTTAAATTGCAGAAAATATGTTGGCAATGTTATTTTAGAAATGAAAAGCGAAGCAATTGAATAATTTAACAGTTAGATGAATGATATGGTTGACCGGTCGCCTGGAACTAAAACCAAAAGATTGCTTTTGTATGAAAAGTAAGAAATTATCAAAATTTCCGAAAATTTTTGAATTCCTTGATTGGTGCTATTACACTTGACAGTTATTAGTTCACATTATAAAATCATATCACATTTTAAAATTCATAATCATGTCAGTTTAATTTGAATATTTCATATTAATCCGCAGAATTTTTTAGGTCAGATTCTGTTGACAGTGAGTGGAATAGACAATCCAATAATCTTATTTCAAGAGTTTGCTTTTTGGATTTGTTATTTTTTCTAAATTCTTTTTTTCTCTTCACAAGGTCTTTGAATTTTTGTAGTTCAAAATAAATTTCGATTTTTCTCAAAATTCAATTTATTTTCTATTAAATAAGAAAACGGAGTTAATCACAATTGCAGAATATCTTGCAATTGAATGCTGCAATGATAGAATGTGAATCATTTGATATTGCGAGACCAGATTTTACAAAATTACTTGCTCTTTGCAAGTATGAAACATATCGGAATAATGATCGATGCTTCCGTATTTTTCTACTTGCCGTTCGCTCCTTTTTTTTTTTTTTTTTTTAATTCAATTTTTTAATAAAATAACAAATTTATACTTATATTCATTTAACACTTATCATTCATTTATCACTTATTATTATTCTTATCAATACCGTTCATTATATTATCACATCTAACTGATACGAATCAATTTATTTTCATTTATTGTTATTGCTATCAATGATTTTTTAAATTTGAAAATTTTTTACTCTACCAAGAATATAAATTCGGAAAATATCTGCTTAATATGTTTGAAAAATAAAACTACAAGGAAAATATAACTACAGCAATATTTTACATGCTTATGATAAATTTCGACATCCATTTGTTCTATTTAAATTTTTTTGGATTTAATTCGAAAATTTAATTGTTTGGAATTAAAATGAATCAATTGTCGCTTGTTAATTGCAAAATTTTTTTAATTTTTGTCAAAAAAGCAAACAAATTAATGCTTAGAAATTAAATCGAATTTTTCCATATTTCAATTGAAATAACGAAATAATTTGGCAATAAAAATGAATGCCATTTATTTTGCAGACAAAAATTTTGAATGATAGGAATGCAATGAAAATGTTTAGTGTATTTTATAACAGTAAAATGTTTACGCAATTATCGGATTTTTACATTTGTTGGGCGCAACGCTGTGATCAAAATCACAGTATCGTCCGAGCCATTCTAATTAAAGCGTTAAGAATGGACGCTAAGCCGAAATGTTCCATTGAAATTAGGAAAAGGTCAATTTCATTTGTAATTCTCGCTAGCAAAATGCGACGCAATATGAAAAGAAAATTTCGCAATGTTCGCGAAGAAAGCGAGAGATAGCGAATTGAAGAAGACGAAAATTGAGAATGACATAACAGAAAGCGGAAGCTAATAACAGGAATTAACATTCCAAAATAGAATTAGCTGAGAGGAATTTTTGTTGATCTCATTTCGATTGCTAGAATTCCAGTGATTTTTAATTTTTTATTTTTATTTCAAATTTAGCATTGAATTGGCCAAAAACAGAAATTTCAGACAATTTGTTACAAAAGAAGAAAAATTGATTCTAAACACCAATGATAACAAGATTAGTATTGCTCAAGCAACTGGGACATCTCTATATCCATGGGATATAAAACAGCAAACAGAACTGATGAATGAAATGAAAGCGCCAAATTTTATAAAAATTTATAATGTTAGCTTTTCGAATGTTTTTTTTTTAAGAAAAAGTATAAATATAAAACTTACGGGCAGTTTATGGGCATTGTTTTTGCATAGCATATGACCTTAAAACAATTTATGAAATTATTCGATAAAATTAAGTGAAATAATTTAACTCGGCAGAATAAACAGTTGTATTTGAAGGTAAAATTGCTATAATTACTAGCCAATCCTATGATACTACCAATTTAAATTTCAAAATTTATTATTGCTCTTTAAAAAATTCCAAGGAATAAACAAAGCATTACTTTCTTGGAAGATTTTTCCGAAATTCAATCCTGACAACATCACTTTAATCAGTACTTAATTTGGAATTTTTAGAAAAAGATGCCACCATTCAATTTCATATTTCATAAATTATCTTTTCCAAAGCAAATTTCAAACGATTCGTTTAATTATATTTGCTCTATCAAAAGCATTCCTAAACGTTATTTTATTTTGAAAGTAAGCTATATTTCTTCATTCATCAATTAGTAACTGATAACTTTTCAAATGAGAAGTTTTTTTTTTCTTTTTTTTTTTTTTTAAGGTAAAATGATTACATATTTTTCGATTTAATTCCTCCAAAATGGTACCAGCACTATCAACCATTTAGATTATTGAAGAATAAACTGTTAAGGTTTCTGCATAGTTTCAGATACGTCCGAAACATCAAAGTTACTGGGAGGCATACATTTATCACTATGTGGAAGAAGAATTACGGTTAATCTCGGGAATCATTCAAATATATCACTGTCTTAGCTTTATTGACAAATGTTTGACTGTTCAAGAATTTACAGCAGGAACACTGAAAGTAAGCAACCAAAGTTTGGTACAGAAAATCAATGAAAATAACAGTGTAAATCTTTTCCGAAAGGCTGTGATGATTCTGTGAACATTTCATCGGAAATAATGAATCGGAAATTTTAATGAACTTTTCAAATAAGAAATTGAAATAAACAGATTGTCACAGATTAGAATTGGGAAATAATAAAAAGCTATATTCCATTTCTAAGTCACACTCTAAACTAAATCATTAAGTTTAGGTTTGTAAATCGAGTAAAATATTCACATAATAAAATGTAAATAAGTAAAATAATTTCGTTGCAAAAAATCTTTTCATTATTTCAAAAAAAAAAAAAAAAAAAAGTGCAAAATAGCAATTATCATTCATCATTAACAGAATCTGGTTGATTAATCTCATAAGATCTGATGAGATCAGTTTTTAAATTTCTTAAAAATGTCCCATTCATCACTATTTTAGCTAATTAAATATGAAAAAGTGTGTCATTTTGAAATATGATTTAAAAGATTTCTTTCAAGATAGTATGCAATAAAGCAGCATTATTTAGATAAGTCATGTTACTTTTAATTATGTTTTCAGTAGCGCATTAATTTCAGGAATTGATAAAAATTCAAAATACTGGTGATAAAAAATTAAACGAATTAGTGATTGCAATAATAGTTCTCGATTTAATGAAAATTTTACGTTGCATACATCAAATGAATATTATTCATGGATGTTTTAGAAGTGATAATATTTTCATTACTAAAAGGTTTTCGAAATATATATTCAAATTTTATTTAATCTAATTTAAACATTCAGCCATATTGAATATTTTATCCTGTTCAGTGTAAACTCTGAATATTTCAAATATTGGCTCAAATTCGACCAAAAAATATCTTTGGATTATTAATTATTTTTAGATTGTTGATTGGATTATTGATTGATTATTACTTTTGACATTTAGCAAGATTTTTAGTTCCTTTTAAAAATTTTACTTTTATACTTTCTGGAATGATCATTTTTGCAAAAAATTATAGGATTACAAGCAGACCACAACTTGGCACATTAGGCAATGGTGCAACATTAGTTGTGAAATTAGCAAATTGGGATTATGCAATTCGAAATACTGATGGAACGAAATATAGTGGACGATATATCAATGAAAATAAAGTTGTCACCAACGATGATTATGTAAGATAGTACGGAAATTAGTCACGCCTACTTTCATTTACTTAATTATTTGACATTAAATTTCATTTCAAATTATTCATCTTTTTTTTTTTTTTTTTCAACTACTTTTCCTTATCTCAACACGAATGCTATTCTTCATTGCTATTGTTCTACCTCAATATTCCACTCATTTTTCAACATTGTTAATTTTACGTAACCATAGCTTTTCTTTTTTCGTTAGACAATATTATTGGGCGATTCTTTGAGCAAATATTCTAAACGTTTATTTAATAATGTCTTCACTAGTAACTACTACAATAAGACTTCTTCATAGTAACTACTACAATAAGGCTTCTCTAGTAGTAACTACTACATAAGGCTTCTTTAGTAGTAACTACTACATTAAGACTTCTTCATAGTAACTACTACAATAAGGCTTCTCCAGTAGTAACTGCTACAATAAGATTTTTTCATGAGTAACTGCTGCAATAAGGCCTTTTCATTAGTAATTACTGCAACAAACTATCTAAGAACTTGAATTGTAGGATTTCATTTCTTTTAGTGTTGGCTTTTTCCTTGATGCTACGGCAATAAAATGGGTTGTAATAATATGGGAAATGAAAAGAAAACTGGAATCGCTGGTAGATCTTAAAAATCAAATAATTGCAAAAATCATTTTTCAGTAAATGCGATTAAATTAGAAAACATAATATTAAGAGTAAAGGTTGCGTGATTAAATTCTTTGAATTTTAGATTTGATAATTTTTTTTTTTTTTTTTTTAATTCAGGAATGTGAATATTGGAACTATGAAATTGATAGATTGGGCTTTGTGAATGTTGTAAACGAGCTAATCTGTAATCAGACAATGGGTTATTTACGATGCAAAAGTGGACGTTATATTCCTTTGTTGAAATTGAAAAGGTTTTTTTATTTTTGAATTCTTCAAAAACAGAAGTATTCAAATTTTTGAAATCTGTAACTTAGTTATGCACTAAAAACATAAAAAATTTTATTTGCAGAAAATACTTCTTTTGCTTAAGAAAAATTAATTCTTTTTATCCTTCTGAGAAAAATTATTGGTTCATAATGAGGAAAGAATTCTGAAGCCAATGAATAAATTCTCTAATTCTAAAAAACTTCTGATTTTTTGAGATTTCATGTTCCTTAATAGCTGCAAATGTCGTGCTTGGTCTCACGAATTTAACCGAGAATTCAAGACGATGACACTACTAAGATAAAATATCTCAAAAAAAAAATTAGTTATGAAAAACTTCCATTTTAGTAATTTATCCTAATTGTAATATGAGCCAAGATAACTTCCAGTACTTGCAAGTATGGGATTTATGACAACAATTTTGTCCTTTACAGGAATTGGTCCATGTTTGAACTTTGGTCTGATTTGATTTATAAGTGTGTGAATGATATGGAATTGCATAGTTGGGATGAATTAATTAATGATTTGGCAGAAGCAACAGATACTTTTATACGTAAAAATGGAGATCAATGGATAAACTTCATTGCTGAATATAATTTTCTCTTTTTAAAGCTATTCAGAAGAAATTTACAGTTCTATCCCTGATTATCATAAAACTTTTGCATAAATACTCATATCCACTAATGTATAATAAAAACTGATCATTATTCAAATATGTTTTTCAATAGACTCTAGATTTTTCTATAAGAGAAAATTTGAAATAGAGTTTTTTTTAGATATAACAAATAATGTAAATTTTGTAAAATATGCAAATTACTAAATGAATCATCAGAATGTAAAAATCATCCATTTGATATGTTGACAGTTTTATTTGAATTAATATGATAATTCAATAAACATATATATTGTAAGTCTAATTGAAAAGAGTTATATAATGCGTATAAAAGTTCTCAAATTATCAATAAATAATGTCGGTGATTTATAAAAGGATTATAATACAAAAAGGAACGAATTTAAAGAGTAAAAGAAAATGCAGCAATCATCAAAATACTGTATAAAAAGGAAGCAGATTAGTACCAGAAGATGAGAAAACTTTCAATTCTAGGTTGCATTAAAAGTTTCAGAGAAACGTAATTTTAAAGATTAAATGTGAATAAGTAAGAAGAAAATAAATCAATCTCTATACAATGGATTTTCAATAAAAATAGAACAAGGATCACACATACTGGTTGTTTTGACAGCAACATTAGCTTTTGATGAATATCTTTCATCCTGGTAGGTTACTTGCCTTAAAATAGTAAAACAGTTCAAATAAGAAAATTCCATAAATAATCCAACTTTTATTAAACATTTTTTATTATCAACTTAAATGTAAATCTGCAATAAATTTACAAAAAGTTTGATTAAATTTGACTAGTAGAAAAAAATCCTGTAAATACAACAATTAGTGAAGTAATATACTATTCTTCTTTCTTAACCCATCCATATTAATATTTCAGATTGATAAATAAATAGACAAATTGAATAGATTCTTTTAAATTTAACTAAAAAGGCAAAGCTTTTAGCCAAAAAAGATTGTTTCTTTCATTGTTTAGTTTTTACTTTATTTTATTTTAGATTATTATTATTGTGTCGGAGTTAAAAAGTTAATTCCAACACAGTATTGATGATAAACAAAAAAAATTGCTTTTACTGGTTATGTTTTAATTTGCTTTAGGTTAGTTATATGCTCAAGTTATTATAAACTTACTTTGATTGTATGTTGTATCTGTTATCACAATGATAATTCCTGTTGTTATTCAGGATGTATTCCTGATCGGAATATTTAGGAGCGTATGCAACAGTCCTAACGTAAGGGCTGACCGGTCGTCCATCATGCACCGATATCCAACGGCTTTCTTTGATGATTT
The DNA here is from genome assembly GCA_028564675.1 of Onchocerca lupi. Lineage (NCBI taxonomy): Eukaryota > Metazoa > Nematoda > Chromadorea > Rhabditida > Onchocercidae > Onchocerca > Onchocerca lupi. Next base: position 70,193 of record JAOVVO010000063.1, read on the forward strand.
TTTTCAATGGCATATTTGAATGAGCTATAGAAAAAGCGTTTACTGAAGGTACCGTACTACCGCTATCAGAATGAGTTGATTGGGAAAAATAGCCATGAGAATCATCAGATCGCGGTGAATGCTCTGAAACCTTTGAATATTAGTATCTAAATGTTAAAAAATGCCATATTGAGGTGCTATTTTTTCGATCATTGACAATATACAAGGACATCTATATTGAAGTTTAACGAAAGGCGAGATTTTGTTACATTCATCTTAAATTCATCTTTAATAGAATGAATGGAAGTAAAAATTTGTTGAAATCTTAATTTTTTTAATTACTAGCTGTACCCGGTCAATGGTTCGCGTGGCTAAGTCAACTGATTTATATAAATAAAAATGTCGTTCTTTTACTTTTATCTGTATTATAACTTACAACTTCAAAAAAAAAAAAAAAAAAAAAAAAAATACGATTTTGTTCAAAGCTGTAAAAATCGTTGATGAAGGCTGAAAATTGATAGAATTTGCTCAACTGATAAAAACTGATGAAATAAAATTGAACCATAAAAAGTGGATGTGGCATTGCAATTGTTTCGCGGTGTGGTCACTTTGTCAATTTCGATACGTGGAATCGAAGCAGATAAGATATCAAAAGGTTGTATCGGTGTAATCGGACGGTAATCGTCCAATGGTTTGTTATATCGGTTGTAATCACTGTTTGTTTTCTTTATATGTGAATATCGAGAAGCATTTTTTGATGAAGAAACTGGACTGAGCGGTTCAACTGGTGTTACTGGTCGCACTGGACTCACTGGTCTCACTGGTACTTTAGGCTGAAAATACTTGTGTCACTTAAAATTCCATTATTTGCTATCTCATTCTCAATCTTTTTTTTTTTTTTTTTTTTAAAGAATTATCTTGGAATTGAACAGCCTGTATTTAATGTGTTTAATCCCAACTGTTTCTCATTCTCTTAATGCATTCAATGGATAGCGAATTATCAATGACAGAATTTTTACTTTCCTTAACTCGAAAATCAATGATTTCTTAGAACTATTAATAACTAATTCCAAAAGTAAAATTTGACTATGGAAAAAGGAAAATGGCGTTGCTTCCAAATAGCGGAAGAAAATTCTGATTGTGAAGTATTCCAGCCATTATTTAGTGCATAAATAAAGAATGCTCTTTCTTATTTCGAGATATGTATGGTAATGACAGAAAAATCAAGCTGTATTTGGATATTTATTTACATAATATACTCATTAAACAATATCTGATATTCTCTGATAATGGGACAGAAAGAAAATATACTTTCGAATTCTTTTTAATTAGGGCTAATTTCTTCTAATTAAATTTTAGGCAAATTTCCGATACTACGATAAATCTTTTTCGATCAAAATTTAGGCAGATATACATCATTTCTTCATAAAGTTCACCTTAGAGATCTTCCATTGTTTTTTTTATGTCATTCATGCTCAAATTCCACTATATCTTGAATTACTATCAACATAAACATTGGAACCCCGTCTTAAAAACTATTTTTGAAATTATAAATTAAAAAATTTGAACAATTATGAATTAACAAACCTTCTTCCTGAAGAACATCAACTTAGCAAATGCAATACACGCAAAATGAAATTGTGCCTGCTATAGGAATTTATGTTTCTGATTATGTTTGAGTTATTTTGTTTGTTTTAAGTAAATAGTGCATCTCCATCCGTATGTCTATTTAAACAACTTTTGAAAAAGCACCACCAAGCACACACAAACAAACTATTCATCGATTTGATCAACTTTGACGTCATCGGATAGAAGTCATTTACAGTTTTATTGATGTGCCATACTTTCACAATAAGGAATGAAATTACACAGGTGAACATTGACAGTTATAATTCTAAACAACAAATTCCCGACATTTTTTCCCTTTTATCATATCAACATCTAATCGATTCTTAAGTTCTCTGAGAGCAATCACATAGAGAAAATTCAAAACTTCATAATAGTTTAATGACTTACATCCTTCTCAATATTAACAATAAGTTCACCATTTTCATCTTTTCCATAAGTTCTCCGTTCCGTATATGTATTATAGAAATATTCTCGTTGTTGCTAGATTAAAAATATATATAGAAACTCTTTTTAAATTCAAAATTCCATCTTCAAATTTTTTTTTTTTTTTTTGCTGTTAATAGGAATTCAATTTTCATTATTCCAAAAACAAATACACTTTTTCACAAGTATACTGAAGTAGTCATAAGTTTTTTTTTTTTTTTTTAACTTTTTTCATGTGAATAGTAATGCACCTAAATAAATATAAGCACTCATCTAAATATGTCTTCTGAAAAAGCACCAAACTTTCATGTTTCAACTTACGCCTAATTCTGGAACACCATGAATATTCCGCTCATATTTCTCGTTAACATACGATTCGTCACTGCCGAGATTTTTAAAATGCTGAAAAAGAAACACCACAGAATTTTATCATACCGTTTTCAGACTAAGTAAATATTACTCATTCTAGAGATTTTTTCCATTTTTTTAAAAATATTCTCGAATGATTCACTTTCATTACTAGATTTCTACAAAAAATGATTGCAGGAAGCGTATTTTTTAAAGTTTCTATCGGTTTTCAAATATTACAACATATTTTTGCTAGTTTTGAGTCCATCTACTCCGATGCAATAGATTTCTTTTTATTATTTCAACGTTTTTTTTTTTTTTTTTTTTTTTAAAGCTAACATATTGCAGAAATAAAATATTTCTATTAAAACTTTCGTCTGCTATCATTTTGCTTACCGGAACTTTACATTTTTCCATACGCATTATGTGTTATAACCAACAGTAATTATGAGAAACTGTAATAACATAAATTTCAATGAAATTCTGAAATGAAAAACTGAATGTAGTTATAGCTCAGAACTTAGATATTATGGAAAATATAGACGAATGGAAAATGGAATTCACGGCACTCTGAGAAGAAATAAAAAGAAATCAATAGGATTTTCAAAACAATTCGCATTTTATAAAAAAAAAGCTAATTGTAAAATTCATCGAAATATACTTGAGTGTTAGAAATGGAGCAGATGAAGCACATCAAATTATAAATCAAAATTAAATATTAAAAGTGAAAATAAATGAAAAATGAAAAATGCCACTAAAGAGATGTTATCATGAAACGAAGAATCCATCACAAAAACATAGGAAATAGATGATTTAAAGATGACGAAATCTTAGTTTCTAACGTAAGCGAAGAACGGACTTTAGAAAAATGAAATTGCATGCTTATGGCAAGAATTCAGCTTTGTGATGTTGGTTAAAATTTTTTACCGAGCTACTTTAAAATCAATTTAATTAATTACTAAATAATCTTAACTTCTGATTAGTTTTTGATTTGAAATCTTTGGGCTGCTATGCAAAAAATCATAAATGTCATTTGTGATATGACTTCAGTGCTTCTGAATAATGAAGGACAATTAAATAACTCCATATCAGATCATTCATCGCTGCTAGTTGGCATTATCTTGAAATGAATTGCCATAACTTCATCTATACAAAATTATGAAATGATTGCAAGTCATGCATGAATTTTATATTATCTTGAGAAAATATTCAAAAAATACCAAAATTCTCGAAAATGGATGCAATGATAGAATAGATTGGGAAAAAAAGGAGATAAAAAAGAGGTAAGAGAAATAGTGCCACCAAATACAAGAGTGTCGTATTTCGATGGTTCTTTAGAATCAACCAACTCTCATTTGATCCTCTCCTCCAAATTTTTTATCTCTCCGTTCTCATTCCCTTTCTATCTCAATTTTCTTTCTCTTCGAGAATATGATTTAGAATTCGATCTGATGGACCTCATGGACGAGGATATAATTTAGAATTTGATCTCATGGAATTAAGACCTCTCAAATAGATTCATCCTTTACACTACGACAATTTAATCACTTATTGCTTTTAGAGGTCATGTCATTATTAACACGAGAAAGCATGCATTATGCACGCAGCATGCACACAAGACGCACGCAAAATGAAGCATGCAATGACGCAATACAATTTCACAAATTCATGCTAACCATCCTATCATAGATAATGAGTATGCTTTGTGCTCGTAAAATTCGTTCACACGTTCGCTCGCCTCTCTAGTTAACTTTGTTTCTGGCGGTGTGTATTTGTGAAGGGAGTTGGGATTTTTCTTTTTGTTAATAAAAGGCGATTAGTCGGGAGTGGAACGTTGCGGGAGAAAGGAATTAGGAATGATAGGATTAGATATTGAAGGGGGTCTCTAAATATCAAAAATGAGGTTTAAATATCAAAAATGAGTCTTGAAAGAAGTTAAATGATTAGTAATGCTCGACTAGAAGTATTTACTTTTGGAGAGCAACAGAGCTGAATAAAGACCAGATGTTAATAATTACATGAAGATGGTCATGTAAATTTAGAAAGAGAATTCAGTTTGAGAGCTTTAAATTTTCTCCACTTTTGAATAGTGAAAAAATTATGGGAATATTTCGTCTTGTTTTATTTTTCACTTCTTGTAATGTAATGATAAAGATATTGCTAGATAATAATTTTGTTTGTGACAGACTTCTAATTTTCAAAAAATAGAAAATGATGAGAAATGATTCTTTTGGATTCATTTCCAACTTTTTCTTTTCTTTTTGATTTGTAATGTAAAAAAATCCAACTCTTTCTTTATGTATGTTTGTTTATTGTTTCAGATCAAATTTTATGAAGTCTCGAACAAATAGTTTGACGGGAAGTCCTGATACTACAGCAAGCAGTTCTACAAAATATAGCGAGAGCGATGATGACAGTGATCGACATTCAACAGCATCATCAGTTGAAACACCGTCAAGGAACAGGGAAAGTCAAATTAGGAAAAAAGATAAAGAAATAGAGCGAAGAGAATCCGATGATGATCGTTTACCTGTAAAATTCCGTCGGAAAAATGATGAATATTCCAAAAGGAATCGGTTGTTAGTATATTTTCTTTCATGAATCATTTTTGCTTCTTTTTCACATATGCTTCAGATACTTCTTTTTTCATTGGTAGTTCGCCTGCAAAATATTCTTTTATTGTAAAGAAGAATTCTAGCAAGTCTATCATAGAAAGTTTATTTAAATTTGCTAAATTACGACTGGGGAATTAACATCTCACTCATTTCATTAAATTCTTCAGTGATGATGACATATTTTTGACTAAAAGCATTATGTATATCTCGTGGACTTTTCTGGTGCTTAGAATATTTGTGATTTTTTAGACAGGATTCGCCACGCAATCACAGGCATCGATTTCATCAGTCGCATCTTTCACGGTCGCCAGAAGTTCGAGATGAAAATCGAAGACGAACTACCAAACGGGATGAAGAATATAGGAGACGAAGTCGTTCTAGAGAAGAATATAAGAGAAAAAAGAGCCGTTCGAGATCGCTTGAACGGTACTACTCATCTAAGTCTCGGAAAATGACAAGGTATTTAATTTTTTTTTCTCATTCCATTTTTATCATTATATTGTCTTTGCTTTTTAATTATATATTTCTGGACTTTATTTTGATAATATTTTCGTTAGTGGTTTAAAACACTTCATTTTTTCATCTTATAGATCATCACACTCGCCAACTTGCATAGGACGCATAGGCATCAAAAAAGAATCCAGCGATGATGGGGACAGTCATCATCAGGAATTAGATTCGCTAAAGAAAAATGCTCGAGAAGATGCTATTTGGGCTGAGTAAGTTTCTTGTTTCTTTACTGAGCATTCAAGTTGATATTAGAGTCATTTTCAATCTTTTATTTTTAATTTAATTAACCGGTTTCCTTGTTTTGATAAAGAGGAAGCAATAAATGCTCGATTGAGACTTGATTGCAATTTTTACATGAATCCCCATTAACATTTGCTACATAATCTAAATATCGTTTTGAAAAGTTTGAAATTTTTCAAAATGTGAAGTAAGGTTAAAATTCTAAAATTCGGTGCCAAAATAAACCATTTTTATCAAAGTTTTGGTCTCATCATTAATCAATCATCCTACTAATTTGTATAAAAGAATAATACATTTTGTTAAATTTTTATGAAAACTTTCAGCAGTTCTATACTTTAGGCGTCGCAAAGAGCGTGAACGACGTTGTGAGTGGGGTGTACGCAGTGTTTGGGGACGCTCGCCTCTCATGCATGAAATACATCAAGTGTATGAGGAGTAAGCATATTTTCTATTATATCTAAAGATTTTATTAGATTTATGTTCGATTTATTGTGAATACTTATTAAACTTACAAACTGATTTTTAAATCACTTCATATTATGCAAATATCGTTGCAGCTGTAAAAATTCTTCTAGATATGAAAAAGTGGAAGAAGAGCTTCGAAAGGAGGAGGAGCAGCTACCTCAGCCTTTAAATGTTAAAGCTACTGAAGTGGCAAAAAAATCGAAAAAGAAAGAAAAAGAAAATAAAAAGAAACAGAAGGAAAAAAAGAAGCGCAAGAAAAAAGTTTCTTATTTATGCTTATTTCTTTACTTACTGCATTTTACTTTTGGTATTACTTGCACTTGTATCATCATGAGCCTATATCGCTGTGGTAATATGAATTCTTCGACCGTTCCCTTTCCCGTCCTTCTTGAATCATTTCGTTACCTTCTTCTAAAAGAAATGTATCTCTCTATCGTTGAATGATTTTCAACCGTGCATATATAATGCTGTCAGCATATAAAACTATACTGATAGTTATCATATTCTGAATTTAGGTAAAGAGAACATACAGATTTTTTATTTTTAATAAGAAATATCCTAGCATAAGAAATCATCGAGCGAAAGTGAGGAAGAATGGGTAGAAGTAACTGCTGAAATGCGAGAAGCTGAAGCAGCTCGCGAGAAATTAGAGGAAGCTGCAATGATTGGGCCTGCAATACCAGATCATCTCCAACAGAAGCATGCTGCTTTAGTCGATACTACGAAAAGAGTAAAGTAAGGCTTTTATTTGCTAAAATTTCTAGTAATTTTATTGCTAAAGCAGCATATTAGAAAATCTAGCTTTCTACACCATTTGGTCAGTTAGTGGAATCATATATGATATGATATGCCTAAACAAAACCATTTTACTAAAAAGGGTGTTATTTTCAGTTGTTTGTAAGCAATAAATTTTTTAGAGAGAAATTCAGCAAAAAAATTTCTTTTTCAGTTATGGAAAGGACATGTTACGTGGAGAAGCGGCAGCAATGGCTTCATATATTGCGCAGGGAAAACGAATACCTCGACGTGGTGAAATAGGCCTTTCATCGGCAGAAATTTCAGAATATGAAAAAATAGGTTATGTGATGAGCGGTACAAGGCATAAAAGTATGGAAGCTACCCGTTTGAGGAAAGAAAACCAGGTCAGTTTAATATACATCATCGCAGCTAATTTAGAGTTATTGGATCTGTTCCTTTTATGGCTTTTTTAGAATACTTGAAAATGTCCTTGTGTGACAGAGATCTAAATCATGCTTTCAATATTTTTTTCAGGTTATGACAGCTGAGGAGAAACGGCTTTTGAGTGGCTTTACTCATGATGAACGAAAGAAAAAAGAAGAAATTGTGCTGCAGCAATTCAAAAGTTTTATAGAATCGAAGAAGGGGAAAAATTGATGGTTTTACGTTGCGCCTTTGCTATTCGATCTGTTCACATTTCATTCTATATCTTAGTTCTTGCAGAAATGGCATAAATTGTTAATGCGGCATTATATTCGATCCATTCATTCTCAAGAAATTTTTTCACGAGAATATATTTATATTATATATCAAAATTTGCAAGAATTTGTTAGGACATCAATCTTCCTTACAAATTACTGGCATTAATTTGTGCTAAATTAATTTAAAGACACTCCTTCAGTCCTTTTTTGAACGATAGATGCGCATTCTTGGCGAAAAAAGTGGCGCGTTTGAGACGATTTACTGTTTGTTTGATCTGATCAATCAAATCATCACTATCAGTAATAAACAGCTTTGAAGATAAATTAAGCATAACGCAGGAGAAGAGAAAGTGTTCTTTTTGCTTTTGCCACATGACTCTTCGCTCGGAGCAAAATACTAACTGCTTCCTTTGAATACTGATGAGAAGTTAAGCATTGTCTTCACTCAAAACTGCTCTTTTACTCTCACTTGTTTCTTATGTTGAACTACACTTTGTTTGTTTATCTCTGATTAAAATTTGTAAAAATCATTCGGACCACTGTTTTACGACGTTGATCGTTGCTCTAGTAAATACCTATCTTATCTCCATACCATCAGCATACCATTTCTTGGCTTACAGTTTCTCTTACTTATTCAGCATATTATTGTGATATAAAGTAAAAAGATTTTGCATCCTTTCGTTTTGATTTCATATAGCATTTTTTAAGAGGAAAAAAAACTTAACAATTATCTGGGAATTTAAGGATAGCTGAAGAACGGTTTTAAATCATATAAAATTACTATCACGAGTTGCCACACTTTCCTTTTTCATCCCTTCCCATTGATATATTTGACCTCATCATGATTACTGTCTAAATTTTATCGTTATTTAAATAATTGTACTCTCAAATTTCTATGAAACTTTCTTGTAAAATTAAGTATTTGTGTTTATTGAGAAGCATTTCTCCTCGAAGCACGATCTTTCAATCATAGAGATTTCTTGAAGGTTTTTATTGGTCCAATATACTTAATATTATTGTTTAAAAAAAAAAAAGTGATGAACTTCAACAGTTGAAATAATAAAAATTAAGTGCTAATATTCTTAACATTGAAATTCTTAACAGTCTAAAGTGCACAAAGTTCTATTGATAAAGATTTAATCAGAATTAGAATCTTCACATCAACAGTAATTTTTTTATAAAGATAGTTTCCAGTGATTTAATTCCGAGCTTTCATTTGCACTTAAAAATTCATCCGTACTAGATAGGAGAACAACTTTAAACTAAGATGATAGAGTAGTGATAACAGCATTGCAAGTTTGACGAGTTTTTTACCACTTGTTTAAATACCAGCAAAAGCAATTATTTATCAGATCCAATGATCGATCAGTCGGTTGAGTTTATCCATCGTTATATTTTAAAAATCTATCCATCATTATAATCATCTTAACTGAAATTTATAGAATGAAAAAGACGTGAAAAAAATGATGCACGAGAATGAAATTCGGGAATATTTACAATCTAATACTTTGGATGGATTCTGAATTGCTGAAATTTTGCTAAATAGAGAGTTCCATTAATTGAGAAAGATTGATGCGATAATTTAATGAAAAAAGAAATGTTATAGACAAGACAAGTTTTTCATGACTTATTTTACAAATTGTGATAGGGTAAGCAATGAGAAGCAAACTGCAATGTTTTTGTTTTTATTTTCACTTCTCGAATCTGTTGTGGCTTGCAATGGATGACGATAATGATGATGATAATGATGATGATGATGACGACACCTAGTAAACAAAATATCTCACATTTCTTACCTTTACAGCTTTCAGCTAATCGGTTTCTGTTACAAATGATGTAATTCCATCAGTCTATCATTCATTTGTCTTTTCTTTTACAATATTTTTAACTTTTAAAATAAAATAAACAACCAATTTATCCAAATTTATTTGACAATTTCGATTAGATTAAAATGACAAGTTACTCTGTATTATAGCTATTGTTAAATTTGAAATAATTTTTAGAAATGAATAATTAACTGCTTAACTAATTTCTCAATAACAAATATGAATATAAATATCATTGCACAAATGTATTTTATTTAAATTAGAAATATGCAAAAGAAACCGTGCATTCTTTATACTATCATTTATTAGATTATATCTATCTTTGGCTAAGTTAAAAAAAACTTTTTAGATTTCGTTTATTCATAAATTTGAAATCAAGATAAAAAATTTCCATGTTGCTTTAGAAATGAGAAATTTTTATCCATAATATTATGAATCAATTAAAGTAATTAATTAATTGTCCACCTAATTTGAACATTTCCCTCAAACATTCTCCGAATATTTCCCATAAATATTTAGCGGACAAACACAAGGAAAAGGAATTTTTGCCAGTAATTTCAACTTATTGTTTTTGAAGCAACATGTTTTCACTAATATGTTTCCAATACTTTTAGTATTTCTTATCCTATTCATTCAGATCAACTTCTTTCAATATCATATCTGAAATGAATGAGCATTTTATCCAGTAAAGCATTGCAAGCTTCATTTTTCTGTTTCATATGTTTTATCTCTCTTGTAACATTCTTTAAATGAATGTTTTTTACTTAAATTCTAATCTGAAATTATTTTCAACTACTAAAGCAGACTGTTATGGAGATTAATCATCAGGGAACATTTGCTAGAGATAAATTTAACGATAAGTTAAATCTGTTTAAAAAAAAAAAAAAAAGAAAAAAAAAAGCACATCTCTGACGTTTTTTGAAAAAAGATGTTCGATGAAAAGTTTTTGGAATGAATGAAACGCTTTCTAATTTTTTTCCTAAGACTATAGAACAGTGTAATTGTCGTGAATGAATTTGGAATGTCGCATGTTTTGATTTTACTCAAAATTTATGAAGAAATGAATATAAAATTTTTATAATCTTTTTTCTAACAGTTCGAGCTCAACTATGAATTTATCAACAACGGTTCTTGATAACGTAATACCAACTGCACAACGCGAGGAAGCCTTAGTCGTCGATCCTGATGTCGCATCTACTTCCACACAAATGATGCCCAAAAAGGTTTGAATAAGCAATGCAAAATTCGCAGAAGTAAATAAAACTTTTTCGAGAAATTTTCACAACAAAAAGCGATCTCAGCATTGCAAATATCTATATCATTTTATTTTAAAACCTAAATCTTTGAAATCATTTTTAAAATATTTAAATTTGAAAAATTTAAAGATTTGTCGCATAGATTTCAAAACTAGTTTCAAATTTCAGTTCTACCGTTTATCAATTAATAAATTTATAATTTGATTTATAAATAAATGCAACAGATGCTGATATAAAATTGTTCAAATATGAAACAATAAAAGTTAGAACTTGCAATTTCAGGGCATTTTAAAACGATCTTCATCACATGGTAATTCTCCTCGTAAGAATGCTATAGAGCGAAATTTAACTGAACAATTTTTCGAAAGTAAACAGTCTCCCGAACGATTTTCAGATCGACCAACTACGAAAATTCCGAAATTAACTCTTACTTGGTCTGAGAAAAATGCAGGTATGACCTCAAAAGTTGGCGTTTTTACTCAAATTTTTGTAAAATTATTATAATCCGATAATTACTAAGCAAGTAAGTATTCAATATAAACTAATCGATTATTTTTGATAACATAACCAGATATAATTTTTTTGTTTCAAATATCACTTTATTATCAAAGGATTTACTGTAACAAAGTGAACTTTGCTTATTAAATAAGAATGATGCTCTCATGGCTAACAAAGAATTTTAAAAAATTAAATATTTAAAATATCAAGAAATGATATAATCAAATACAAACAAATAAATGATTATCTATATAAATAAAAATATAAATGCTATCTATTACTTTTCAATGATATCTCCAAATTCTCCACCGATTCTTTTCAAATTTTGACACAACTTTGCATTCGAATAGCACATGCTCTTATATAGACGTATTTACTTTCTTTCACGTATCGCGTGCGTGACAATTAAAAGTAAGTGAGGAGTTTATTGATCCCGCCTTCTCTCTTTTCTCTTATTCTCCTTCTTTCTTCCATCTCTCTAACAATAATAATAATAATAACCCGCCTTCCTCTTTCCTCTCATTCTCCTTCTTACTCCTATTTCTCTAATAATAATTAATAATAAATAATAATTTATGGTAAAAAATTGTTATAAAAGTATTTAATATGCTAAATTAATTCTGCAGAGGAAATTTTTCATCTATTTTTTATATAAGTACTGTGCGTACCATAGGCAAGATACAGGACAAATTTAATAATAAGCATTATATGTAAAAGAATTTTGATGAAATATTAAAATGCATATCATAAAATTAAAAAAAAAATATAAGAAACAAAGGAAGAAATTCATAACAAAAAGTAAAAAAAGAACAAGTCTCTTTTTGAAAGATATTTTGAACTTATATTACCATCGTTCCGATTATTAACAGCTTTTGTTCTACCAGTAATACACTTCTGAAAGCAATAGATAAAAATTACAAGTGAAAATACTATTTGAAATAGTGAATAATATTCAAGAACAATAAATAATGGTGAAAAGTAGTAAATAATTGTTTAATCAATTACAAAATACATAGTAAATCACTTTTCTTTTCGAGGTAAATTAAACATAAAACAACAAGGAATATAATCAAATAAAGTAAAAAGCCAAAAAAAAATAAAAATTCCAAAAAAATTCCGCATATGTTCTTTATATAAGTAATATGGAAGAAATTGCCAAACTATCAGAAATATTTATCAATATTTATTACATTCAATCTTTAAAATATAATCTAACAAAATGTCCTAAATTGAGCGATTTATAATCGGTTGATTTGCGTGCATGCAAATGCTGTGTGCGTTTGCGTGCGTATATTTCGTGTACGTGCTTATGTGCTGTTGTACGAATGCATGTATGTCTGAGCACGTGTGTTTTATGTGTATGCGTTTAAATCTGCGCACATGTGAACAACAAACGTAATGATTAACCGATATAATGATAAATTGTATACTGAGCAGTGAAAACAACAAATTTTTGATCGACCCATCATCCGATCTCTCGTACAGCTCGCTTTTCCCTCATTCTCCTACGTTTTCATTTCTTTCGTGTATCGTGTAGATAATTATCTGCATACAGATATATATGTATATACACAATTATATGTACACACACATAAGAGCAGAGAAGAATGGGTTTTGATTTTTTAAGTACAAAATATTGTGACGCATACAACTTATGATTATAGATTAATTTAAGTTTTTTAGATAATCTATATAAATAAAAATGTAAATGCTACCTGTTACTTTTCAATGAACTTCTCAAGTTCTCCACTATCAGTTCTCTCTTCCTTGCTCAACATATTGCTCGATAGTCCATTTTTTAGGAATTTCGTCAGTAAATTAGTCCCCTTTTAGGAATTTCGCCGGTTAATCCTTAAATATCTGCTATTTACCATTATGCTAAGATAATTTGATACATTAAGGATTGATTGCTGATCAATACACTTTTGCATTCTTTGAATCTTTAATTATATGAAGGGTATACAATATTTTTTGTTATTCTATGTAGATATAAAGATTTTCTGGTTTGACAACTCTAGAACACGCAACATAATTTTCCATGTGAGAAGCAATCGGTCTCTAGATCTAAATCGTACAGTTCCAAAGATTGACCCTGAGCTTTGTTGATGGTGAATTTAAACGCCAATCGAATTGGGAATTGCAATCTCTTAAACTAAAATGGCATATCCGTTGGAACCATAGAAATGCGAGGAATAAGGACATCTTCACCTTTGATAGGTCCTATGAAGATTGTTGCTTTACGAAATTGTTCAATAATTTTTTTACTGCAAGCTGTATGCAGTTACAAAGTTTTGGCTGGTTGATATCTCGCAACATGATAATTGGCATTTCAATTTTCAATTGCATTACATGTGGTAGCATTTCTGACAGATCGAGTGGATTCAAAAATTCTGTTGGATAATTAATCGCTTCATCTGCTTCCACAACAGTATCGACGGAATTGCATGTTACTGCATCGCTTTGAATGTTGGACTGAATAATATTGTGAAGTTCGTCGAACATCTTTGTTTTTCGGCCCCAAGAATAGTTCATTCACTCAGCCAATCATGATTCTTACAATTTGTTTGAATATGTGGAATACTTTTTCAACCAACTCTTCTTTTTGACGTTATTAAATTGCAGAAGTTATGAGACAATGAAATTCTTCCTGAGATTAGATCAACCGGCAGCTTTCCCGCCTCAACTTCCAACAAATGATGTGAGAATATCCCAGTTGATCGGTCGTTTTGTAGCTGGACACGCCTGTTTGTAGTTAATTCTTTCTTTATGTATCGCCACAAAGTAGAGTATTTCAGGCAAGCATTTATTTCGTTCGTTAGTGTCGACTGACGAATTGCAGATAATATTTGCCTGAAATCTCTTCCAAGCAATATTAATTGGGTCTCAAATGATCCGGTATTTTCACGGAAATCTTGCAATGACCAAGAGCCTCGACCGATTTTTTGTGCGTCATCGTACATTCATCCCAAACAATAAGTTTGCATTTTGCAATGCTTTTCCCATGCCCGATCTTTTGGAAATGTTGCATATGGGAGCTTCAATGAATTGCATGCTCACTGGCAATTTCAAAACGGAATGAACAGTTCTTCCACTTGATAGCAATGTTGCAGCTGCTCCGGACGATGCAAGAGCTACGGCTATGTCATTTTGGGATCGAATTGCTGCCAGAATCAATCTAATTAGGAACGTTTTACCAGTTCTTCCTGGCGCATCTAATCAACTCTCTTGCTGAAAATTTGGATTCCTTGATCATAAATGCCTTTTTGCTCCAATGTTAGCTCGGGAATTATTTGGTTGCACGCATGAAAAAAAATCAGCCGTGTTGTAATTTTTTTTGCGATGCAATTCTAAATTGAACGGAGCGGTAGCAGATCGATTCGGTGATGGCATTCTCAATTGATTGGGAAATTTGTTCGCGATTTGTAAGCAAAAATTTTCAATCATTATCGACGCGTCATGGTAGATTTCTGTTGTGAAATCCATGTTCATATTTGAATTTTTGCTGCGTATTCGATGGAGAATATCTTCAGCCATATGCGATTTATATTTCTTTCATAGCTGTGTTGGAGACGGAGGAGAGCAGACGGTCAATATGACTGCAAACAGTGTACGAATTTGATTTGGATGTAACGTGCTGTATTCATCATTAATGCATATATTCCAGTGTCGGTCGTTCTCCAATAAATTCAAAGTTTGACATGCACTGCGGAAAGTAATGGGAAACGCTGTGATTCTGCGGTAAATTCGGCAAGCAAAGTTTTCAGTGGTTCTGGTGGTTCTTAAAGTTGAGGCAGTTTACTTTTTTTTTTCGATGGCGCTTTCGTTTCTCCATTAAATTTCAGAGTCTTGCAATAAAGACATACTTCAGTCATAGTGCCGAAGAGAATATGCGGGCTCAAATTATAATCATCAGCTGGGTAGTACCAGAATGCAAAACAATTTTAATCGCATGACTGCTGAACATGAAGTCCTATCTGACGCTGATCAAGAAGTACTAAAGGTAAAGTGGCGCAACGTAGTTTCAAAAGTGACGAGAAATATGTTTACTCCCAAAAACCCTCCAATTCATAGATAAAAAAATAAAAATCGACGCAGCAATAGCAATAGTTCGGAGTTCAAAGAATTCCAGTTCGACAGTTCAACAGTGGCAATAATCTGGAATTCATTTGAATTGTATTCTATGTTATCAACAAAAAAAAGAATAACCCAGCGATCAATTTGCCTGAATGTTCTCTGATAATTGTTTGTAACGACCAATCACTCTTCAATCAATTAAATCTTTCTCAACAGCATATATCTCTGTCACACAAGGCAAAATACCTCCTCACACCTATTGTTGACCTAGCTGAATCATAATAGGAAGAATAAATCTCCAATTCAACGAACTACAAATCAAATTACAAAGTATCAGTTTTTTCCTCAACAATAGAAACATGCGCTTTCTCTTTTCTTTTTTTTCCACTTAACTAGACTGAGCTACAGCAACGCGTATATAAAAATGCGTATTCGAATGCAGAGTTGTGTCAAAATTTCAAAACAATAGGTAAGGATTTTTCGATATCTCATATTTTGAATTAATATAAATAAGACGCGTGTTTAACAACTTTGGAGGTTTAAGATTCTGAACGAACGAACAGTTGACATTTTTATTCACATAGAATAGTTGGAGCAGGACACGCGAAATATGGCCAGGCCCCATAGACTAGCTGGATCGGCCACGCCTAGCATGGTCGAATCCAGCTAATAATAATTAAATGACAACTTTGTAGTCAATTTTATGACGTTGAATCATTTATTCATTACAGTAACCATTTATGGTGATACAACATCTGACGATGGAAACACCGAAACGGACGATATCAATGTTCCAGTAATCGGTTCAGTCTCAACTGGTCAACATTTACCATCACAACGATCAATTGTTAGGCTAAATGGTAATAAATGATTATAGAACTTAATATGAAATTTAATAAATTAAAAATGAGTCGTTTAATTAATGGGCGAAATCAATCATGAATAAATCTTACAAAAATTTCTATGAATGAATATTTATTATTTTCTGTAAAATTTCGCGCACATTTATTACAGACGTAACGCGCTAAACTTCTTTGATCTTATGTAACTTTTGATGACAATAATAATTTCTTGCAGAACTGCCAAAAATTGCAACAAAGATTCCATTTACTCTACACAGAGTACAGAATAACTCGAAATTAGAACGACAAACATCAATATTAGACAATGATGATGAAAATGAAGATGAAGAGATGATGAAGAATGGAGATGAAGAAGTTCTGCATGATGATGATGATGATGAACTTGCCGAATTTGACAATAATAATCATATCAAACTTGAGTCAAATGCAGCTGTTGGTAATTCTCATATTGCCGGCAAATGGTGGTTCGGCAAAAGTACCAAGTAATAACTTTTTAGCAAAACTACGAACACATAATTATTTTGTAAAAGTAGTCTACATAATACCGAATAAATGATATTCATAAAACCTTTAGTTTCTTTAAATTACGATGATTTCTTTGAATTAAAATGATAAGCTTTTCTAAAACAAGTTACAAGAGCATTTATATCATTTTTAGTTAAATATAAGAATATCATTTAATTTTTTCTAATTTTTTTTTCTTACAAATGTATTTTAATTTTGCATATTTATTTTCCAGGAACATTCCACACTGTGCCAAGTGGGGCTGTACTCATGATCATCGCGATAAGGAATCTACGGATGGTGGTAAATATTTGACACCAACACAGCAACGATTCAAAGAAATTCATCATCTTAGAAAACAACTGAAGTTTGTATTTCTTTTTTCAGGAAAATATCAAATTATTGGTGTTTCTTATTCAATTCTTAGAATTTTGTACTCAATAATGCACTCTCAAAAGATAAACTTATTGTATCTTTCAAAACTACACTATTTTTTATTCTTTATAAAGCATTGCTAACTAAGATGAACACGATAAAATCGTCAAATATAAAAATAATTTCGAGAAAATCTTGCAATGATAAGTTTTTTTTTCCTGTTAAATTGGTTGCTTTTTTAATTATTTGTGAAATTTCAAAAGTTCATAATCACAAATCTCAGGCTAGCATTATCTCAATTGGAAGATAAAGATTTGCATTTAAATGAGTTACGTGAGAAGTTACGCGATTTGGAATCAATGGTCGGTTCCGCGAATATCATAAGCGAAAAACATCAGCATCTGCTCCACAAAGAATCTAATGAAGATTATGAGCGTGAGAAAAAAAAACTTATCGATAAGCACGAGGTAGGCACACTTAAATTAAGTTGGGAAAAACATCGAACTATTTTAATATTGAAGCTATGCAATGACACGAACGGTGGCAATTTGTCATTAAATTTCTGAAAAAAATACGCATTTACCAGCATTTTCAATAATTTGTGTTCGTATTTTAAAATTATAAAAGTCACATTCACTTGTTAAATGATTAAGATTTAAAAGACTCATAAATTAATTCAGATTCGTGTGCGACAATTGATCAAAGAGGCGGTTGATGCACGAGCAGAAATGATGAAAGTAAAAATTGCAATGAAACAGTTGGAAGAAGCAAAAGTTAAAACAGAAGTTAAAGATGCGGAAATGATGACAGAAATGATTGAAGAAATGTCACCTTTTGAAATTCATCCCGAACCATCACGACTATCATCATCGTTTTCTCCTCCACCTCAGGTATTTCTTAATTAAAGCACCAATTTCATTATGGGATTATCTATGACATTCAGTTTGCAATCAAAAGTTTGTATGAACGAAGAAATGAAAAAAAAAAAAAAAAAAAAAAAAAAGGGTAGAAATTTTCAGACAGGAAATGCAACGGAAGCTCGAATTGGACAAATTCCACAAGATTTATCTCTTCAACTTCAGGTTGCGTTTTGACATTTACATAGAATGACGGCTTAAAGAGCACCTATTCTATTTCCTCCTTTTGATCTCGCTTCTTTTCTATTCCCAAAAATTTATTTCTGATGGGAAAAGTTATTTTCCATCTCAATTATCACAAACTTTTTAAATAGACTTTCTGATGCAAATATGAAATCTTTACTATTCTCAAAAAATTGGTTTGTTGTTAATTTTTTTAAAATTCTATTTATACCATATAAAAATAGAGGAAATAGAACAAAAAAATAAATAGAATTTAATTCAATTTTAGGCTTATGAAAATGAAGCAATGGCATGGAGAATGAAAGCTGCTCAACTGGAAATGGTACTTAAAGATTATACATTGAAAACGCAACAAGAAATTTTTAATCCTGAATTGGAAAAGTGTCGTAATGATAATGAACGCTTGCGAACTTATATTAAGTATGTTTAAGCTTCTAATTAAATTTTCAATTAATCAAATATTCAATATTGGTATGAATTGAAGTTTCTGTTTAAGTAAAAGAAAGAAAAAATGGAATCTAACCAATATTATTCTGATTACTATTCTGACTAGTATTTTTAATTCGTAAGCTTGAATTTCTAGATTTCCAATTTTTAAATTCTGAACAGATTTTTACAGGAATATGGAAGCAAATATGTCGAATCATGCAATGATTGATTCAGGATTTGAAACATATGTGAATGTTCTCTTGCAAACAAGCGCTACTGATTGTTGCTCACAACAATGTGAAGAGCGCAGAAAACAATTGAGAGAGGAAAACAATCATCTTCTTGAAAAAGTTTCCATTATTATTATTATTTTTTTAATACTTCTAAATACAAATTGATAATTCACTAGAATTCTTAAGAAAGATTTTATAATCTTTGGTGAAAATATGTTGTTTTTGATAGGAAATAAAAGCACTGGAATGTTTGGAAAAAATTCATATTCATCGAATTTTTCAGATTGAAGAACAAACGTTACGTTTAAATGAATATGAAGAAAATATTAAATTGCTACGTCAGACCATTCATTCCATGGAGGAAGAAAATAAGAAAAATTTGCACACAATGAAGCAAATGTCGAAGGAAATTGAGGAAAAGACTGCTGAAGTAGAAGTTGCCAATATAGCTGCTTTACAGTTGCAGGTCAGACTATTCAAGTATTTTTTCAATTTTTCAAACTTCCTTCGATTTTATTTCTTTTTTTTTTTAACTCAATTATTATTGTTATATTATTTTCTTTTGTTTCATTACAGAACGAATTGGGAATCAAGACAAAAGCTATTTGCTATTTAGAAGAACGTCATCAAGTTTATCGTAATACGATTTTGGATCATCATTTGGTTGTAAAGGATGAATCAACTGATGACTGGGAACGTGGTTTTTCGGATCCACGTTATGTTGTTAATGTTTCAAAACGTGTACAAACTGATCTCACTGTGGAAATATTACGAGAAAATGAACTTAAATTTATACAAATTACGGAGAAATTGGAGGTATTTTAAATTTATTAAATAAATCTATTTTTTAAAACAATGATTGGAATAGTGATATATTTTAAACAACAAAATAGTAAATGTAGAAGAGCTATGTAGAAATTAGGAAAGTGAAAATACTCATTTGCAAATTGGATATATCTATTAAAATTGCAGGATATTTGACAAGTAATTTTAACGTGTTACTGTCTGATTATATTTGTGATTAAAGATATTTTAATTGACTATGTTTTATTTTTATTTTTTATTTTTTGAATATGTGGCAATTAATCAATAATCAATCCGGTTTGAGATTAAAATATAATCTGTCCAGTTATTACTTCAGTATCAATACAGGCACTGATAAAGGAGTTCTCAGCAAAGGAAAATAACATGTTGGAGCATTTTCGAGAAATTGAAAAAGATTTGTCAGCCAAAAATTCTCTGGTTGGTTCATTAGCAAATCAATTAGAAGAAGCAGACCGAGAAGCAACAAAGTCATCTGAATTGCATCAAAAAGAACGGGGAGAATTCCAGAAGAAATTGTATGAACTAGGACAAATCGCTGAAAATATACCGGTATTGCAGTTCGAAATTGAGAAACTTCAACAGGTACTAATGTTTCAGTTTCTTATGAGTGAAATAGACTTAAGATTTAATTAAATATAAATTAAATATGATTAATTCTCCCTATTACTTCATGATTACAAATTTGGTTAATTTCATAAAAATCATTGCTATTAATGTTTTGTACACGTAAAATTGTTTCAATATGTAGAATAGTACAAAAAAAAAAAAATTATATACTAATTGCTATACTAATTAATCTTCTAGTGAGAATTCGTTTCGGAAAGACCAAAATATTTTTTGCAATATAAATATGACGAAATAATCAAATGTTGCGTATAGTAGAAATTTGTAATATTTCTCGGATAAGCGGAGTCACTTATCCATATCTTGGCACAAAGACCTTTGTTCTCTCTCAATTCGCTAATAGAATTCATGTGCATTGTCTAAAAGATGGTAAATTATGCTACTTGGCTAGAATGTTGTAAATTAGCAACTAGTACAAGACCGAGAGTTATCGATCTAGAACGGAGCTTCTAGCGATGACGAATGGCGTTTTCCTATTTTTATTCCAATTTTTATCAAATATTGTAGATTGTTATATCGCCCCGTTATCGTGTATTTTCGATATTCGTTTATATAAATTATATTGCAGTATAGTTGCAACGATAAACTACGTTATAACAAGGCTTTGATCACGCAACAAATACACTTACTCCAAGAAATCTTCAATTCCTCAAAAATCTTCCCTGAATTCGTTCTACTTTCACGATAACTCGTTTTATCACTGTTACAGGAGCGTAGTTTGATGGAAAATCGATTTAAAAATGTAAAAGAGGAATATGAAGCCGGCTTAGAAATGGCATTGTCGGAATCGTTGAAGAAATACCAGAAGCAAAGTGATTATTGGACTGCAAAAATGTCAGCTACGAATGCTAACAGTGAATTACTTCGAGTATATTTTAAATTAATATCTTTTTTTTTTTTCTTCTTAAATTTTATTTACCAAGATGAAGAAATTAAATTAAGTAGAAATATATTAGATTATTGATTAATTATTAAAGAATCATTCAAGTAGATCGTCATCAAATTCAAATTTATTAAATTACTAGCTTATCATTAATATTTGTTTATTTTTAAATCACAAGAGCATTCTCAACTTATTAATTATTAAGTTATACAAATATTTACTAAATTATTATTTATCGATTCTGTTACTTATCACTGTTCTATGAGCGTTTATATTTCAAATTATTGACAGATATTTTACTTATACTTCGATATTGACAATCTGCTATTTAAAGCCAAGTAGATATTTGTAATCATTGCTCTATTTCCTAGCGTTATTGAAAAGTTTCTTGGAAAATATCCATCCTTATCTTCTCAATTACCAGAATGAATGAAAATTTTCTAATTTAAATAATTATTTTTACAGAATGAAAATATTGCTTTGAAGCGTTCAATAGAAGAGCTAAAATTGCGTACACAATTGCAACAGGCCGATTTGTCGAAAAGGCTTACGTCAAGTATCAATCATATATCTTATCTTAAAAAACAAGCAAGTGTTTTTTCTTTTCTTTTTTGATTTCAGTTGGACGTTTTATTTAGATACTAAGAGTTCAGTTATCGAAATTAATCAGATCAAAGAATTATGGATTAATTCAAATTTTATTGATTCAATTTAATCTTGCATTGGATGAAACTTTTTAGAAGAATACAAACGATAAATATTTTAAACTTCATTTTTCATTGCTCTAAGATTGATTTACCAGTCAGCTTTTTTTTTTTTATCATCATCATATCACTTTTTAGTCCACAAAAGTTTCATGATGCTATTTAACTGGAAGAATTATGTAATAAGTAAGATCTGAAACGAAGTTGAATGATAAAAGTTATACTCGATTTTCTTTTTTTTTTTTTTCATCATTATATAATACTGTAATTCCGAAACTTTTCCAGCAAAGTAAGCATTTGAAACTTTTAGTTGAATCGAAGTACACGTGATGTTCAAGTGGATGTACATCCACGTGTTGTTAGCAAATACGTTGCATGTCGACCAAATGCACGACATAAAATGACTGATATCGAGAAGGGTGATCTGTTCGATGAGGTCGAAGAACGACTGAAACTTTATCAAGGTGAATTAAATACCAGTCGTCAGGAGGTAGCGATATTGCAACAGAAATTGGTCGATAATGTTCAAATTCAGGTTCATTCTTCGATGCTCTATTTATCAAGAATTTAATTGAAATTTGATTTATTTTAAAGGATAATTTTATGTTCTCAATTTTTACATTTGAAATGATCTATACGCTTAGATATCAATAAACTATGTCTTCTGATGATAAAATAATGAAAAACTTTATACAACAAAATCGACTAATTAAGATGGTCGATGGAACATTAATCTTCTTGGCTTGCTTGATCTCTCTGCTGCGTTACTGCTTATGACAAAATATCTTTAAATTGTTGTGAGATATGTAGTTTAATTCGAAAGAAAAAACTGTACAAAATATTAAAATATATTTCGTTTAGATGGAAGATCATTCATTGCGTAAGAAATTTAGCCCAGTCAAAGTTTTGCCAATGAATAAGGAATTGAGAAGTTCAGGGATTACAAACAGTGATACAAAGAGCAAATTAAAGATTAGCAATTTATTGGAACAGATTGAGGAATTGGAGAAACAAAATCATAATTTGACAATGCGATTGCTTGGATTTGAAACAGAGAAGCAAAATTTGTTGGACAATCAGCGAGGACAAGTCTCACATCATATTTCAGAATTCGATATTTTCCGCAAAGAATTAAATCAGGTGAACTATTATCTATTAAAATATAAACATTGTTACGTGCATGATTTAGCATGAAAAATAAGAGCAAAATTGTAATTAAAACTTGCTAATGATTTTTTTTGAAATTTTATGTCATATTTGTATATTTAAAAATAATTCGTTGAATAACAATAATTTGCAGGAATTTGATCGTTTTGAGAATGAACGGCAAAGTTTGGAAGCACGTATTGCAATTTTAGCGGAAGTGAAAGAAGAGCGTGATAAATTGTTTGAACTTTTGAAAAATAAAATAATTTTAGGAAAAAACTATAATGATTCAAATGCTGTGTCGCAGACTAGGTAATTTTAATGATTATTAAGAAAATTTCTCATTATTGTGAATAATTAGTGAAATTAATGGATGCAATGTTTTTGAAATTTGTAATAATATTGAAATTAAGATCAAAATAGATGCTTCTTACTGTACAAACTTTCTTCATAAATATTTTCAGTCCTTTTTCTGTTCAAACTCAAGAAAATTTGGTTGCATTTACTGGTGATCACAAAAAAATCAAGATCGATCAGAAATTTCGCAGGAAAAGGTTGGTATTTAAGCGTTTATCAAGCATTTATCGATTGAATTGTTTTTGTTATTGGAAAATAATTTGTTAGGAATTGTTTGGAATTCTCGAAAAAATAAACTATCTTAGTGTTTTTGATGCAACTACAGGATAAAAAGTAAAAAATAAAGAGTAAATTAGTGAAAATTGGAGTGGCATCAAGAAGTAGCGTAAATGAAATGATTATTCTCTCATTTTTTGCTAAACTACTGTCTTTGAATTCATTTGGCTATACACAGAAATATGTTTATTAGAAAATTATTCCAAAATGATCAATTTTTTTGAAACAGAAAGGTGTTGAAACTATTGAAATTGTGGCAAAATTTTTGAAGGGCAATTTTTTTGCAAATTTAAGCAATTTGTGAATAATTTATATTCTGTTTTCAAGAATTTCGCCTAAATTTCTTTGAAATTAGTTTAGTCAGTGATACATTTAAATTTCACTATTGCTTGTTTAATTATTTATTGTATTTTAATTTTCAAACTTCAAAAATTGTTGCTTTATTTTTCATCATTGCAGCTACTTTTTACATATTTTATTGATTAAAATTAAATTAGTTTTTTTTTTTTCATTCATTACTTTCTTCTATTTTTTCTTAAAATTTCAATTTTTAGATGGATGTCAGTACCAC
This sequence comes from Onchocerca lupi, assembly GCA_028564675.1. NCBI lineage: Eukaryota > Metazoa > Nematoda > Chromadorea > Rhabditida > Onchocercidae > Onchocerca > Onchocerca lupi. Next base: position 94,385 of record JAOVVO010000063.1, read on the forward strand.
ATTTATTCAGATTATCAGCTGCAGAAGCAAATGCTATTTCATCGAACGAAACAACAATCCTACGTGAACGAAACTTTATTCTTGCTCGGGAGAACGCTCGTCTCAACGAAGAATTGATTAGTTTAAAACATTTCATCAAATCATCAATGCATAGTACGTCATATACGTCCAGCAATAACGGCAAAATACTACCAATTATCAACGAACATTCACCGAGTTTTAATTTTACTGCTGATCTGATGCAAGTAATTTCATTAAATATTTCTAGTAATTCAAGTCTTCCAACTTTTCTTTTAATTTCTCACAAAATTTTTAGATCATTTTGCATCAAAAAAACGATCTTTTACGAGAAACGATTCAAACAAGAAATTTTAATTTATTCATTCATACTCTAATTACATTCCAAATCATATCGTTTTTAGGTACAAGAAGATCTTGAGAATGTTATCGAACAAATTGATAATTCCGCGATTACCAATAAAATTGAAGATCATAACCGCCGAAATAAATCTTCTTCTTTAAGCGTACGTTTCTTCTCAGATTGCAAATTTGGAATTTTTGAGAGAAGAATATGATAAAACTATTTTTACAAAAAATGAAATTTTTCTCTCAATAATATATTTTTACAGATATAATTAACTTTTTAAAAGCTCAAACTTCAACTTTTTCTTCTTGAATAATTATCAGAATTTTCTGATGCTAATAATGTGATTATATGTTTAAAAAAATCTGCTTGAACATATTTTCTGAGTGGCTTTTCCAGAATTTTTTATTTTGTGCTGTGGAAATTATTAATTGGAAAAGGACAAAGTTTCCTAATTTTTCAGCCAAAAGAACGAAATTCTTCATCTTCAAGTATAGCTAAGCTTGAAGATTTGAAAATTGCCTTGAAAAAGTCATACGAAGAACAAAAAGCTCTTGCTGAACAACTGGATCAAGTTACACTTAATTTTCAAGATGCATGTCGTGAATTGGATCTATACAAACATGAGTTGCGTGAAGATGCTCTAAAATGTTCATGTAATATCCGCTTACCGAGAAGTAGAAGTTTTACTGAAATTGGACGTGCTACAGTCAATTTAGACGAGTATCTTAGGTATTGCATAAGAATTTACATCCTTCTTATCTTTTTACATAAAAAAAATCATAAATTGAAATTTAATTTAATAAGAAGTTTGAATATTTGAGATTTTTTGATATTCATAATGTTTGAAAGATCATTTGCTTATCGCTGCTAGTTTTATTCCAGGTGGAAAGAGAAAGCTGGTACGATGTTTCGTGAATTGAATCGAATCCGTAAAGAATATCGTGCTTCTGATGATGAACGTCGCGAATTACGCATGCAACTAGTAATGTTACGAGGTGAACTTGGCTTAGCTCAATCTCAGCTTGCGGAAATGTTGTCTAAGCAGCAGCGAAAACCGGGCGAATTGGTATCAAATGTTTCAGCGATCAGTGAGAACGATACGTCATCATCTGCGCTAATCAAGAGGAAAAGAATGAAATCTGTAAATCACATTTCTTTCTATAACTCGTTTAACCTCATGCTACATATGATTTTCAATTCTTCAAATCTCATTTTTGACAGTGGAAAAAAGCAGATTAAATTGAAATTGCACAAATTTGCGATTATTTCTGATTATCAGCTAAGGAACGAGCGAAGCAAAGAATGTTGCTATCACTAAGTAGTAGTGATGACAATTTATGATATTAGAGTCTTGGCTAAGGACTCTAAAAATATATATATTTATTAGAGAAAAGCATTCTAACTAAGAAGTGATAAAGGTTAATGAAATTAGCTATATATAATACCCATAAATCCTTTATTTAAGTTGAAAGTAAACATCATGACTACAAAATTAATAAATCAAATTTCATTGGCAGCGTAGCTTTTTAATATTATATTATATTTAAAATATCTTTCTTCTCCCAAAAATATCGATTGCAAAAGTTAAAAAAAATTTTAAACGAATAATTCTGACTATTAGAATTATAGAAGTTGCTTCGAGATAAACATTCCGATGAATTTTGTGATGCAATGGATTCATCGTCTTCAATCTTCTTCACAGCTTCTTCTTCATTTTATTCTCTTGATGATGCATTCTATTCGATAAGTGAACCAGATTTAGTTGCCACAAAGTAATTTATTTCATTTCTTGACTTGACTTGTTTTGTAATTTGAATGATTTTTTTTTAAAACATTTCCCGTTCTGTCTTTCTCAATTACCCATCTTTGATGATAATGTTTTAAAAACTTTACTTATCAACAAAATTTCCTAGTAAAACTTCCATAATTAGTTTTGAGCTTCTACAGACTTTTTTATATCTGATAACTTTTTATATGAATTCTGAAATGAAATAGAATTTTAATGCGATATAATATTATGAGATTTTCAATGAGATATGAGCTTTCCATTAATTTTTTCTTGACTTTTTTAAAAATTATTTTATACTTCAGCATATTTCACGACAAATGTGTAATTGTTATCTAATTAGATTTAATTAACTTTCTAGATTTGAAGGTGCTCGTGAATATCGTTTCTCCAGTCATGGCTATCATGATTGCTATCTTTTATCAGCTTATTTCCAAGAATCTCGTGGACCATCGACCTATCTTGAAAGAATCCAACTTAATCCAAAGGAACATGAAGAAATCATCAAGGAAGCAGCCAAATTGAAAATAACATCATTAAGTGAAAAAGCGCGTCAGAAAAAAGACATCTATGAAAAGGTTTGTTGAAATTAACATTGTTGATAGATTGATTTAGGGATTGCTAACTTATTTTTTTAATTAACTCTTGCCGATCTTTATAATTCATCTTTCTAAACATGTTTCAGAATATCTTCGTGATTTACAAAAAAAAGACTTAACTAAACATTGATTTAAAAATAAAAACTTGAGTCGTAATTAAAAGTATTCTACTGTAGAAAGTTGGATTTGATTAGGTTTCATTCACCGTTATATTGCACTAATGAAACTGTCGCTCTCTTCTGATTATTGAAGAAAAAATTTCCAGGATTTATGGAATTCGCAATCAGAATCGCTGCTAACATCGTGTGAAAAACAAAGTATAAAGAATAAACAAAGACTGAGAAATCTGGAAAAGCATATCACAGAACAGGAGCAAAAAAAACTGATAAAAGAGGTATTTTCATTTTAATGTATTATATCTTCCCTGTTTGAGTAAGTTTGGTTTGATAAAATCTTTAAAAAAAAAAAAAATTTAGTAAAAATTTAAAAATTTCAAACAGACTGAGAATTTAGAAAATCGAAAAGACATTACTGTCGGAAAATAAGCATCTATTAATTATGATTTCTTTTTTATATTCTTATCAAAATTTATGGTTCAAAGTTTACAAAGAAAGAAAATTCTTTTTCAAAATTTACAAAATAAGAAAATTCTTTGCAAAGTAACAAAATCTGTTGGATTTAGTAAGATGAAAATGACTGAAGTAGAATTTCTTTTTATTTACAAATATTCAATCGAATATATTCGGTTTGAATAAAAAAAAACTTTTTTGGAAGTATTCTACATTGTAGCAAAATGTAAAAGAAAGCATGGAATTTTTCTTCGTTGTAATCGCTAATTAAGATTTGTTAATTAATATGAAAAGCAATTAGTTTCAATCTGCTGGACAATTACAGAAAAGGGAAATGCTAACAAAGGAAAATAATGAAATGGTAAAAGAACGTCAGAAAATATATCCGACAACGTTGAAAAACAATGAAGAAGGTATACTTCATCATTTTTTAGCTTTCTGTTTGTTTTTGTTTTGATTTTCAATTATTTAGTAACAAGTAATTAATTAAGGAAAATGGAAATGAAAGTAATATAAGAAGAGATTTTTTTATTTCTTATTTCTTCAAGCAAAGAAAGGCACTTATTTCCAGTAAAAGCATCTATCGTTATTCAAAAACGCACACCTTAGGTTGAATTTTCTATAAATGTTAGAATTTTACTTTGAAATTAAAATGACACAATTATTTTTAGAAGAAATCAGTCGAAGAAAATGACGAAAGACCGCATGATGTTATCACTGTTTTCTTGATAATACACTCTATATTATTGAATGAGAATGATTTTCAAAAGAAAATCAAATAGGTTTAATTTGATTTCATATCCTAAATTTAAAATGATCTAATAATTTTTTTAAACATTTCTATTTTATCCATAAAAATTTCAATTTTTTCTTTATTATTATGAAAATTAGAAGTTTCTTTTTTTTTTTTAATTAACTTTTTACACTTTTTTACACCAAATATTTTTATCGCATTTTAAGTTTGTTTTTTTCAACAATAAATCAATTCTCCGAAACTTGAAAACAATGTTGCAATAATTACTGTTAGAAAATGAGAGATAAAGATGGATTCGAATTTAATGAAATTTAGGAAAAAAGATATTATTTCTTCCCCAAGATCACAAGGACTGTTTCTTGAAATTATTTAAAAAATGAATTAAATAATTGTTGCTAGTAATAGTAGCTTCTGATTTTTATAATCGTAAATTAATTTAAAATAAAAAAATTTTTTAGGTAATAATGAAAGTGTTAAATTATTCGTTGCAACAAAAGGAAAATAAATGTGGCTCTTCTCATCAATTTCTAATTGTTTTTATTTTTAAAATTACATCATTTTCTGCTTTATATTATCTAAATGCATTGATTTTATTTTTTCCAGGCATTTTTTTTTTCGCTCAATCTTTTTAATTTTAAATTTGTTAAATTGTTCACTATCTTTTCTTACTAAAACTCCATTAATTTTCTGTTCTAATAATGTGTTTGTTAAATTTCATGCTAAATTTTTGAAAAATTGCTATTTTATTAGCTGTCGAAATCTCGTTATATTATACTTCACTTATTGATTTCAATTTGAATATCATTTTCCGAGTGCTTTGCATATCATTATTCTTAAAACCAAAATTGTTATCCTATAGAATATTTTTCGCATAAATTCACAAAACGAGACTTCATTCTTTCAAGTTTACATCATTTATTGTTCGTTAAGTAGTCGTTTGACATTATTGAATCTTAATAAAACTTTTGAATCAAAGTTTTAACAAATTAACACTTATCGATGAAATTCAGTTTGTTAAGGATTTTGATATAGTATCCACGAAAAGGAACTCGTCAATAATGAATTTTCAAAAGCTGGTATAGAATGATGCTTTATAATGAAGATTAGAGACAAAGGTTAAAGGTTTCGGTTTGACTTATGATTACGCTCTTCTGAGCCACATTTACTGCATTTTCACGGTAATGTCCGGATTTTTCAACAGTAAGGTTGAATTAATTCTTAGCATACAAATTGACCAAATTTACAATATCGATTCTCATTGATTCAATTTTTATACGTGCCAAGTGAAAATATGCATAAAATTAAAATTTGAATGGAATTAAAAAATTGAATTCTTCTAGCCGGAGACACTAATTTCAACAAAATGGATTTATTTTAAAAATAAAACAATTTTTTTTTTTTTTTTTTTTATAAGTAATTTCCTATAAATATTAGACGATAATCTGATGCGACATTATTTGTTTATGAATCGAATTATAAAACATATCAGTCTCTTTTCATTTTCTGAAAAATGCGCTTTATCTTCAACAGCAGTGAGAATATCATTGATGTTTTCGTCACTAAATTTAACTTTTAAATATTTTTTTTAAATTGGTCTTTTTTTTTTTTTTTTTTTTTTTTGAGAAAATTTGAATAAATGATTAATCTTTTTATTTCCCGAAACCAGAAGCTATTATAAATAATTGTTATCTATTTTATTTGCAGATGATCTATTTTTCATGCTTTTTTCGAAATGCCTGTTTGATCCATAAACTGTCAAAATAATTATTTTACTAATCTTCTTACGTTAAAATCGAAAACACTTCCAATTTTTGTTCGAATATTGATGTAATGCAAAAAATTATTATAATATGACATGATGAATTTGAGACATCTTTTTCTGTCTCATTTTCATTATTAAAAAGCCAATAATCCATCTTTTATTCTCGAATATCCGAGATATCAATAATTTTTAATGTTCTGAAAAGCTGCTTATTTGTAATTTTACAAATTTTTCAATTTTGAAAGGTCTTATAGAATAAATGAAATCATCCTCAATGTATATTTTTTCTTTTTATGTTATAATCACTGGCCACAATTTGATGAACAACTATAATTCTATTCTATCCGATGAATTATCGATTAATATTTTTGGACATTTTTTGATGCTTTTTTGCTGTCAACAAAAGAAAATACTCAATATATTCCTTACGGAATAAGTAAATATTAGGAATGCTAAAGTTTTTTAGTTCATCGTTTTATCAATTCTCTGATAAACTATCAATAATAGTCAAAACAATCGGAAGATTTTCAGCTTATGCGATCAAGAAATATTATCTTACCTCTTATATTGTTATCACATATCACTGAATTATCAGACATACTCTGAAATGTGACAACTTTGAATTATTTTTTGTAGATAATTTGAACATTCATGCTGCGATAAGACCCAACGACAGAAATTAAAGTTTTTCCAAAGTTTGAATCAATTTAATAACTAATTTCTGATCGATATAACATTGCTCATGTCATAATCATTCGATTTCTTCTTCTATGTTCATCATTTCAACTACTATGACTAAGAAAATATAATTAACAAAAAACTGAAGAAATAGCAATCATTTAGCAGAAATTTTTTTATTAAATTAAATTCAAGCAATACATTAATAGTTATCATTTCGTTAATTGCATCAAAGTAAGCAATTGATAAAATTAATTTGCTTCATTTTTTCTTTAATTTGCATAGCACATATTTTTAGATATTATATCGTAAATCTAAAATTTAACAATTTCACATGTTATAATAAATTTTAATTTTCAAAAAAAGAAAAAAAAAACTGATTATGCGAATTGCTTCTCTTAAATTAATATTGCAGACAAGAGAAGATCGATACTAAAAATTGGAGTAAGGGATAGAATATAAGCTAAATGCAATTCAGAGATTTATTCTAATGACAAAACAAAATCCGTCGTAATTAAAATGAAACCCGAAGCGATAGTTTTCTTTTTAATAACTTTGTTAAATCAGAAAAGATGGCCTTTTATAATTCGACCGTATTTTCAGATAGAAAACATTAAATGTATATTGTTTTATAAAGGAAATCAGCTATTTATGATGTGTTATCATTTCTCCCTTATCAACATGATACTACTTTGAACTTTATTTCAAGATTAATAAGAAGGATCATTGAACTTTCGCAACACATATTTCGTTTTTTGTCACTTTTAGTTAAGTGTTCACTTCTTAAATCCTCAAATATCTCTTCTCTTATCATTGGCTTGAATCATTACGGTTTATCGTCGGCAATAATTTACAATTTTTCTTTTGAATTTTTCGGCAAAATTTTTGTGATTGAATTTGGGATAAGACTGTTAAATGAAACTTATCATCATTTTCATCTCTGCAAAAGCTTTCACTTGAGTATTAAAAGGAAAAAAAAAAAGATTTTTATCACTTGATAATTTTTTTCATCTTTCAATTTGATTGATCTTGAAAAAATCATTGCAATTTTAATACAAAAAACAGTTTTCTCAAAATGAGTAGCTCTCGAGCCGTCATTTTATGAAAAAATTTAATAAGTTTCTCTTAAGCAAATTCTTCTATGAAAGTCACGAAAGTATTTTAATATATTGGCTTATGGCCTACTGACCAAACACTTAAACACTGGAAAAGCTTCATCTATTTGCATAAATTTTTCCATAATGATATAGCGAATCTTGATTTAATTAATTTTATTCAGTCTTCTGCAAAGTATAAGAGGAAAAAATTGAGAAAGAAGGGGATTTTTCAAATAATTAATTAAATATCTTAAAATAATTTTTAAATTTTTTATCCTACTGGCAAAACTTTCCGTGGATTTCTTAATGTTTTTTTTTTTTTTTTTTTTTTTTTTTTTTTTTTTTTTTGATATAGAGTATTGAAATATGTTTTTATATTTATATATGTAATTTATTTCATCTATCGGATAATTTGGCATTAAAATGGATCTATTTACTAATTTATGAAAATTATTTATGTCTTTGATTAAATGTTATCGAATCTACTATTGATCATTGTATTGATGGTTGATAAATTTATCATATTTCTATCAGAGCGTCTAAATATTTATTATCTGTTCTGTCGTCATATCCATTTAATTAATGAATGAATTTTCATTTTATTCTTATTCAATTTAAATTGATTTCATTACTAAAATGCAACGAACACAACCGGAAATTTAGAAAAAAAAAATGTTATAAGATGACTGGACTCCAGTATTACGTTCAAGGCTTGTTATTTCAAAAGAATTTAAAATTAAGTTTGTAAAGTGAAGAATTTGACAGTTTTCACTTATTATCTTATTCAAAAAAAAAAAAAGTACAAACTTGGACATCAGCATGCCACTTGTTCGTTGATAAACTTCAGCTCAAAAAATATCCACTAATATGGCCAGTGCAAATTTGTGTATTTTAATGTAAATAGCGATTGTTTAAAATGCAAGACTCATCGAGTAGAAGACCAACTGGGAGGTCTAGGCCTTAGGCTAGGCCATTATTTCGAGAAGGAAGAAGACAATTTGCCAAACATATTGCTTCCATTTATCATTCCATCTCGAAATTCAGTTTTTTCTCACAAACTTTTCCTCCAATACATTTTCACATTATTTATGCAAAAGACATTGATTACCACTTCTTTTTTATTTTGCGCCGACAAATATATTTGTATTAAAATTTTCAATTGAAAATATCAGGAAATTTAAATTTAAAAAAATAATTTTTGATTGCTTTATTTTCGCAATAACAAATTGATAGTTATAAATTGCGAATAAAAATGAAAATTGTTTTGAACAACTTCTAATTCCAACAACAAGTATGAATCACAATCATTATGCTAAATATTATATGTAAATAGCTGCACTACATTCATTTCTTGAATTTTATTTTAATTGAAATCTTTTTCTCATCTTTAATATCATTTCTCAGTTCCAATCATTTTCATTCAAACTGATTTATTTATGATTGATTTTAGTTTATTAATTGTTCAATTTTCGTCTAAACTTAATTGTTCAGTTTTCGCTATTTAATTGTTTAAATATTCATTTAATTGGACTTCATTTAATTGTTCAGTTTTCGTTCTCAAATATTTCGGTCCAAAAGTTGCTTTTATTTATTTTTATATCGATATCTATGCATAAGATTTATCAATAAGCTCTAATCTAAATTTTCTATCGATTTTAGTTCTAAACTAAATTGAAATAAAAAATTTCATTTGAAATCTATATATTAGGTGGAATCATATTTGTGCAGATGGAAATCATCCAAGTATATCCGAAAGATTGATATTGTTTGCTTTAATATCGTATCTATCGTATCCTATCGGTTTTACAGATTTTATCATCCTTGGATCAGTGTTTATTCTCCAAAAAAAAAAAAAAGAGTCGAATTTACCATTCTTTACTTTTTGATAAGATACATTTTAGCATTTGTAGTTAATCAATCAGGCCATTTTCTACAGAATTTAAATTTAACTGAGGATTTAATTATTTTATTTGTTCTATCAAAAAAAATTTAGATAACAAAGAATAATATTCCAATTCCTAAAATAAATATCGAAAATTAAAATTTTTTGGATGCCATTTTGGAAAACTTATTTTTGCATTAATTTTTTTCCCTATCGCAATGTCATTCTCTTGGATTTATTTTTGTAAATGTCATTATTAAGCTTAAACTTAGTTAGATATCATTCATAACAGATCAGAATCAGAAAAAGAACTGGTTATTGTTATTGAATTACATTAATTGTTAGTTACAATAATGAAATTGAGCACAAAACCAATTTTTGGGATTTAGTTTACTCGAAGAATAAATATGAACTTGAAATTTTTTTACACTTAAAATCATTAAAATTGCATTTTAAATATTTATGGCTTTAATTTTGTTGCCAATTTTTTAAGAATTTTTGGACGAGAATGATATCTCGAGAGTATAATATCGACTCCTATTTTCTAGCCAGATTAATAAGAATTATGCGATTTTTTGCTGAATGCGAAAATTAATGAAGTTAGCAGCAAAATGTAAGGAACAATTTGATATTTTCTAATTCTTGTGAAATTTCTTACTATTTATTGTGCAAAAATCATTGTCTTCATAGCTAATGATATTTTTCAATTTATAAATTTGACTCAATGAAAATTTGAAACTGAAATCATCTTTTTGAATTCTAAAAAAAATGATGATCGATTCTTAATTAAAATCATTTTGCATTGATTTATTATTCAAATTTTTCTTTGATTTCAGTTTTCAAAGCGAAAAAAGTAATTAATTAATTATTATTGTGAGTGTAAGGTACTTTTCTGAAGCTTAAATTGAATAAAATTCTCATATTCACAAAATTAAACTTTACTCCAAGCAATTGACTCATCCATATTCAATATGAAATTTTAATCTGCGCTCATTAATGCGCACATCCGAATTTATTTCCTTCCTCTTCTTTTTCCTCTCAGATCATAATTCATCGTTAAAATTTCTTATTAGTTCTATTTTAAATGTAGTTATAATAAGTTCTATCTATCTATCTTTTAGTAGCAATTTTTGAGTGAATAGTTTTGAAATATTAAAAAAAAAAAAAAAAAAGATTTCCATTATCTAAATGAATGACATCTATGGAATAGATTTGTCGAAATATCAATAATTATGTAAGGAATTTAATGTTGTATGATATTTTCATTATCGATTCAAATCATTTTTCAAATTCAAATTTATTTCAATGTGATGTAATAGCATGGAAAAAGATTAATTTCATTAATTTTGTTGAATTCAGAAATGTTAAAAAATTTTTTAAATAGCGAATAATCTATTTTTAACAGATTTAAATTTAGGATCATCATTTGAAGTGATGTAAACTTCAACAATAATTTTATTCCTGTCAGATTGCAATAATCAAACTATTGCTTATTTCGATGATAAGAATGAATTCTTAAATCTGCGAAAGTTCTTATCGATTGCTTTGAAATTTTGACACAACGTTGCATTCGATTATGCACGTATTTTTACATTTTTTTTTTTTATATAGTGAAAAAAAAAAAAAAAAAAAAAGAAAAAGCGCACGTTTCTAACATGTTTAATTTCATATAATGCTTGTCGGTATACAATATTTTTTGTTGCTCCATTGTTTATGTAGATATAAAGATTGACTGCGTATAATTTTCTTAAGGAAATCTGTTTTTTTTTTTTCTTTTTATTAAATTATTTGATCGAGAAAGTCAAAAAATTTAGCAAGAAATATATTAAAAATTGCAATAAAATTAATTAAAAACACAATTAATTTGCTCTAAATTTTCTATCGATTCACCATCGTGGAAAATTATTAATGATGAGCTGGTCAGCAGAAGTAAAGCTTGTTATGGATGTCCATTGGTGTTAATTCCTCGAAGATATGATGGCTAGAAGCAGAATTCCTTAAGCTGTTTATATAAACAACAATCTGTAATGTTCAAATCTGAATAAAAACTTGGATGGCACAATGACAGCAAATGGATGGCCTTCTAAAAATAAGTTCTTATAGTTGTCATGACATGTTCTAATGCAAGCTTGCATCTCACAAATAAACTTTTTCAATTGGGATTTGTTAAAAATTTGAAAAATTTCTATTTCATAAAAAATGACATAAAGATTTATAGGGTAGAAGGGAGTTTATTGAAGATTAAATTGGGAACTATACTTTCATTGAAATAATAATTCAAAATGTTAATAAATTTGTGCAAAATTGCTTAATTTTTGGCTGCCTTTTTATTTGGGCTAATCGAATTAAATTACAACAACCTTTGCAAATTTTGAAAAAAAAAAAAAAAAAATATTTGGAATGCCTCGTAGTCTTCGACATAATTACGTCGTTACATAATCGATCATTATGATTTACGATGTTGTAGCGATTCACAATATTTCGAGAAAGGCTAGTGGATGACTGTTGTGATTTGTTAATTACTATCACCCTATCTATTTCTCTCAGTCTTTTATTTCATTTTTAAAAACTTTATTGTAGCTAAAGTATTGTCATCTTCCACATCCTCAAAATAAACTTAATCAAATTAGGAATAAATTTAAATTGAACCATCGAAATATCATTTCCAATTTATTCTATTCTTCAAATCAACAAAAGGTTATAAGTTACCTTTCATTTGATGCTGTTGAAATTAATGTCTTCCTATTAAGTCGTTTTGAATTATCTGCTAATTATCATTTATAATGGAAGTTGAATTTCTCAAGGCTTTTTGAAAATGTCGTATTTTTGATGTCATCAAAATGGTGCATCAAATTATGATCTGTCATCTTGTTTTATTTTATTTTCGGCGAAAAGAACTGATGAAGATAGTTTCATTGTTGTGATGAAATTTCATGAAAATTTGAAAATTTAGTTTCTTTCAATCAAATAATAAAATCTTTTTATTCTGAGAACTTCATTAAAACAATGAAACTATCTTCATCAATCTTTTTCGTGAAATTAATAAAATTTTCCTATTCCGTTAACATCATTAATGAATCCATAAAGTTGAGAATTGTTCATCGAGATAAATCAAATTCGATAGCTTATTGAAACCATTCGTCCTGAATCATATCATTGCAAAATCTGCAAATGACTGATCTTTTGTTGTTTAAATTAAAATGAAAAAGTTATTATCACTTAATGATATCATCAAAGATTATGGCATTAAAGACTGACAAGAAAATAAACTTCTCGTGATAAGACAAGAGGTTGAGAATGTTGATAAGCAGAGGACACATTTGTCAAGTCAAGAAAGAGCGGGCGGTGCTGTCCACCGATCCGATTCGTCCCATCTCTATTTCCTCAACTTTTGCGTAGTTGTCATCAGTCGTGCACATCAACGAAGTCTACGCCAACTTCTCCCTCGTCTCTGTCATCATCTCAATTCTTCTTGCTCTTTTGTTCATTTTCTTTTTTTATTTTTTTTTTATTTTTATTTTTTTTTTTTTTTTTTTTTTTTTTTGAAAATTACCACATTTCATTCTGTATGTGGTAACATAATTTTATCAGATTTTTGAAGAAAGTTTAAAAAGAGCGCCCATATTCTTATTTGCCATTTCGAAATTTTTATTACCCACCAACTTACAAAATTAATTTTAACAAATTTGAAATTTTCAAAACTTTTCTAAAATTTTACCTCTTCATTGATATTCATAGTATTCATCTGAACCAGATCTCTTTCTTTTTCTTTCTCTCTTTTTAAAGATTAGAGCGTAATTCGAATGTGAGACAATGCGAAAAAGAAAATCGAATTCAATATTGAAAAAATTTTCAAATTTATTAATTTTTCGATTTTTTCGATTAACTCAATTGAATAATAGCATTTGTTGAATAGATGGAATATTATTTTTCTTTTTTGTTAGAATTAGGCAAATTCTTGTTTGTTAATGAAAAAATATGGTGAAATTGAATGAATGAATTATTGGGTTATTGTATTATTTCTACTCTCTCCAGCATGTTTTAATCGAAATTAAATAAATTCAATTTATGCAATGAATTAAATATTTAAAAATGTTGCTAAATCAATTCAATTTCGTTAACCAATATTGCTTAGTTATTTTTGTTCTCATTCATTTTATCATATTAAAAATCCTTTAATGTGTTTTTGGATGATTTTTGAGTTGAAATTTCTATTAATTTCGTTAAATTCTCATATCTTTTTTTTTTTTGGCAATGGCTGTGAGAAATAAGAAGCGATCGATTTTGAGTGCAAATTTAAATGTGAAATAAGATGGTAATGAGATTGTCACCAATGCTACTCTTTTGTTTAGTATTGCAGTTTTGAAGTTTTTCTCTTTCTTTCACTTTCTATTATTTTGTTTTAAGTTGTATTTTTGATTACTGGGAATAGAAGTATTTATCATTTTTAATTTCGAGTAAAGTAATTTATCAACTTTAATTTCTATTGGAAATTTTTGAGTATTTTATCAGAATCTATTCATGATATAAACAATCAATTATTAGCAGATTGCTAACTTACATATTAATGTTTTCTTTAAGAAATTAGCATAGTACAAAATATTTTCTCGCGCAAAGAATTATCAAATTTAAATGATTTTGTAAGCAATATAAGATCAATCAACGAGTAATTTATACTTGATTAATAATAATTTTGTTATCAAAATCTTTTTGATGAAATACTTGAAATTCTAATTTTGATTTTTGAATTTTTTCGATAAAAGAAAAATGTGTTTTTGATAAAATTTTTCCTAAAACGTCGTTTATTTGAGAACATTGTGTTATTAATTGTTTTTGACTATTTTTTAAACAAATGAAATTTGAAATATTTAATATCAAAACTATTTCTTATTTCCAATTTTCTATCCCTTGATGAACTTTAAAAGCAAATCAGAAATCTACTCTATTTTCTCCATTGCATTTATCTTCTGATTGGAACATCTGTTGAATTAATGATAGTTAATGATTAGCACTTTATTATTGATAAGACAGGTTTTTGTGTTTTTTTTCTTTTTTTTCTTTTCTTTTTTTTTTTTTTTTTTAAATAGACAATAGAGTTATATGAGAGATTCATATAGGAAAAGATGTTATATAAAGTTAAATTATTTAAAAATATTTCACTCTTTACTCCTGTACAATCGAATTCGTCAACAGTGTCTTATGTGATATAATCAGGGCAAAGTTAACTATTGCTTCTTCAGCAATAAATTAATAATGAAACAAAATTTTATTGATTTTATCACTAAATGATGACCAGTTTTGAAAGTAGTAACACTCATACAGATGTAGAAATTCAATTTTCCATTTCATTTGTCACAGTGCTGTCTCACATTAAATGATAAAAATTCTTTTCTATCTATCACATTTCCAATTGAACTCTATCGTCCATTGTTCATTTTTTTATTTTTTTTCATTGAAATTTCATTTCTAAACTTTGATAGAATTTTCAATGTTAAATTTTATTTTCTTCATGAAATATCTGTTTATTGCCGTTCGTTTCATACAAAATATGTCATCTATTTGTCACAAATAGCTGTCAGCTCTTTATTTTGATACAAATCAACTAATAATCCCTCCACGGCAAAATCGAACTAATAGCTACTAATTCAATAATTTAATATGTAAATAAATTATTTTTTAATTTATTCACTTTTTCAAAATTATAAAAAATGGCATTTTTTGAATATTAGTTTGATAATTTGAAATTCATATAAAATAATTTGCAATTAAAATTATCATTTTAGCAGATTCATTTCGTTCGTATATTATGTATGTAAATGGAAGAGAAAATGGAATCTTGAATTTTTAAATAATTAAATTTAATATTTATTATTATGGATATTGCACTTTTCAGACAGAAATAGTAGTTTCGTTCATTGCTCGTCATTCTTATAGAAATCCAGTTTTCTTTAGCAATTTTTCTTTATATTGAAAGCAATTTTCAAGTAAATCTGATAATTAGTTTGGCAATGAATTATTCATTGAATTATTCGTCTGTAGGTTTTCATCATATTTCAGAATCATATTTTACTTTTTCATTGTTGAAATAGATTAACTTTTTTTTTTCGCTTTCATTTAAAATATAGAGGAAATGAATAACTGAAAAAGAGAATGTGAAAAAAGAGAGGTAGAAAAATCAGAAAACACATACATATAAGAATTATTTACCGATAATTATTTACGTTTTTCAATTTACTAATCTTATTTCATCTATCAGAAAAAAAAAGAACACAATTACTCGATATAAATTAGAAGTGGATAATTCTCGAAATTTTTTTGTAAGTTTTATAAGCGATAGATCTGAATTTTTGAAAATTTTATTCGAGATATAAACTCTCCAAGTAGTTGCATCTGAGCTTATTCAGAAAATCGAAAAAAGAGATAATTTGTGGTCTTTCGCCAATAATTGTTTTTTTTTTTCTACTTTTTACATAAATCTCCAAGTCGAGCTGAGAAAATAATCGAACTTTTTTCGCGCTTAATTTTTCTTTTTTTTTCTTTTTTTTTTTTTTTTGTATTGAAAGCAATTTTCAAATGAATTTTATGTTAAACTTCCACTTTTGTGAAATTTAGGCTAATAATAGAAGTTACTTCTTTCAGCTTCAGTTATCATAATTTTTAAAAATCTTTAATTTTTAAAAAAGTCTTACGTTTTCGTCATATCTCACTGATCGACAGTTTTAATACATTTGTTGCGAAAATTATTTAAATTAATTATCATTTATTCTAGTGATGTAATGCTGTACTTGATAATACCGCTGGTGGTTGGATTACGTGTTACGTCATCACTTAAACTTTGTTAGTTTTATTTATTTACCTATTCATTATTGGTACAATCATTCAACATCTTTAACTCATTTGGACTTATTTCATTCCTTATAAATTTAATTTTTCTTATAAATCAGAAATAATGAATGCTACTTGAAATATTATTTGCAACAATTACTCCTATAACTTTTCTTTGAAAATCTACACTTAATGCATTTAATTTCGCTTTCTGGTACTTAAAATTTTATTGATATGACTAAAAAAAAATTCAAATTTAGTCAAACTTTGACTAAAATTCAATCAAAATTTGAACATTTAAAATAACTAAAGAATTAGATTTGTAATTAAATATGCTTCAATGATAAAACCAATAATGAAATAAAAATGTGAAAAAAGATAATTTACTTTTGCACTTGAATTATTTGAATTATATGATTGTTGATTTTATGATGAATCAAATTGATAAAAGAGGCAAAGGTAACTTTATTTATCAGTAAAAAATTTTCCAGTCGTTTCTTCGGAAAAATTGAAATCAAGTACGATTTAGAACTTGGCATTTAATTAATGATCAAAAGGTAGTAACATGAAAAATGCAACTGTGAAGGGAGAATTAACAAAGAGAGAAGTGTAATTAAGAGGTAATTATTCTGCTTCTGATTGCTTTCAAGAATTGTTTACTGTCTTCCTGTCAATCTCATCCTTCCCCATTAACTTGGATTCATTTCCGCTATTATCCCAAATCATGAATATTGATGCTTTAGTGGAATTTCGAGAAATTCTAAAACACAAAATGACCAAAAGACTTGGTCAGTCTAATAAATTTAGAATTTTGAAAATATTGATCTTAAACTAAGAAAAAGATTTCTATCAATTTCTTCTCTTCTTCTATTAATTAAAAATTCACTTACTGATTGATTTTGATAATTTCTGAAGAAGAGGAAAGAAAAGACTAGCATAGAAAGGATAACTTTGAAATTATCCTTCTTAATGAACAATTCGATCCGACTGAATAATCTCTACGACAAGTGGTAGTTTATTTAATGCATGCCGAGTATGTTGATACGAATTCATTGCCACCACTTTTAAGCCAAGTCGTAATGATTAAATTGCATGTTTCATGCAGAACTTGGCCTAGGCTGCCTTTGCAATAAATAAGTTAGGACACGATTTAATAGGCCCAGATGGGATTAAAAGACTAATTTATGCATTTAATTTCAGAACAAGCGAAATATTTACCAAAAAGAATTGTATATATATATATATGTATCTATAATTTGTAATATTTACAAGTCAGTATACATTTTACCTCTCACATATTCATGATAAATTTTTGTAAAAATGGCGAAACTCATTTAAAAATTTTTTTTGATTGATTAATTTGAAAATCAACTTATTCGATGGATAAGTTTAGCAACTACACGAACATTTGATTTTAACATTCAGAGGCGGTTCTGTTTCATGTTCGTCATTTCAAGATTAACGGCATTTTTTGCTGACATTGTCACTTTATTGAATAGTTTAGGCAAATTTCAAAAAAATACGAACTTTTGATTGCAAAATTCGAAATTCCAGAAAAAAATTTCTAGCTCATTTTAGATTGAAAGTTATAAATGCTAGTATTTACGGACTTTTGTACATATATTTTTATGGGTAAAGAGCGGTAATAATCAGAATATTGATATTGATAATTTATATTTTCATTTTGCTGATAAGGAGAATCCTAAATTTCAAAAATTTTATGATGATAATAAGAATGGCTTAATTCTCTTTTCATTAACATTTTTAAATAATTCAGCCAATGCATGTCATCAGGACATTTTTTTTTTTCTCTCAAAATACTTTCATTCGATTTTCCAAACAATTTTTATGTCTTTCTTTTATGGCCTTTTTTTCATTTCATTTTATTGCTTCTGCACCGCGGCATAACAATCATTTACAAAAGTGTGCATTGTTAAGAATCTCAAGTCCAAAGCAGCGCTCTCGACATTCAATGGATTTCTGGCCAAAAGAGCCAATCCATCTGGTCCGAAATGACAAAAACAGCCGAAAATAAATTGCGTCAATGATCTGTCAATGCACCTGTTCGATACGGAAAGACACAGAATGATAGAAATGATGATGGAATTATGGCAAGGGATAGTGAATAATATTAGAGAGTATTAATTACCTACGTCATTTACGCTTAACTTAGGTAAATGATACATTTGCAACTGCAATTGATAACCGCTATAGAGAACGAAATCAAAGAAATATAAGAGTTATCAAAATGATAACTATCAATGTATAATTAAATTTAGAGCGGCTAAATGCAAGAGAGATTAGAAGAAGATGACTGATGTATTTGCAACAGCAACGATTATTATCAAATCAGCAGAATACATTAGTATGAGATGTATAAAATATAGTGATTTTCTATGTCTAGCAGAATGTAAAAGCAACAAATTTATTGCTATTTAATTTCTAATTAGTCTTGCAAAATTTCTAATTATTTGTATCATTTTTTATAATCCTGTTTGATGTTACCTGTAGCTTATAATTAGTCTGATAAGTAGATAAAAAGATTTTTCATTTCTTATTTAAAAAAAAAAAAAAGAAGGAAACTATTATTAGAATGTAAAAAGTTAGTTATTTTAATAACGAAAATTGTTTCTAAGAAATTGGCGCCAAAATTTAAATCCTAGCTTGAAATATTTAGCGAATGTGATAAGTTGGGAGGATATCGTCGAAAAGATTAAAGTTTTTTCGGTGTATAAAAGTCAAAAAGAATAAAAGATTTATTTTTATTTCGAAATTTTCAAAAGAAACAATTTCTTCTTTTCAAAATCATAAAGAATGGGTATTTTATCATTTCAAAGACAAGTGTGAGAACTACAAGAATCAGAAGGACTTCTTTTCTTTTTTTTTTTTTAAAAACATATTATATTCATTATTTAATTTTCAAAGATTCAAGGATGTCAATTATTATTTTTCTTTATTAATCATTTTTCACATAGTTGCAGGCATAGTTTTAATTGCATACTCAAAATTGAATTTAATAATAATCGAAATTTTCAACAAATGTTAATTTTTCAATAGATCGCGAGAAGATAAAATGTAAAATATCATCTTATCATATGGCTTGATGTGTTGAATGATAAGAACAGTTGTAGCTTATTTAGGAAAAAAGTGAAAGAATTATCGCATCGAATCGAGAAATAGATAATCTATCTATGCATTAATCAACCTGCAAGCAAAGGGAGATAATCCTTAATGACTTGGAGTATTCATGAAAGGAAATCGGATCGGATCTGAAATCGGAACAACTGTCCTCTCTTCCAGAGGTCAAAGGATCATTGGGGGGTCTAAGAGGAGGGTAATAGAAAAGAAAGGACGAAAAGAAAAAAGGTTAAGGGGATAATTTTGAAGTATGACAAATGGTACTTGAATTATTTCCTTTTCTTTTTTCCAATGCATATTTAATGAAAAATAAGATTATGCTTCTTATATTAATCGAATTGCTTACTTTAAAAATTTATATTTAAATTTGTTTCAAATAAATGCTTCAAGTTTGAACTATTGAAGAGTTGAACAAAAAAAAAAAAAAAAAAATGCACAAGAAAGACATTGCTGTCATGTGTCTAAAATAAACACTTCAAATTTTTTTAAAATTGACATTGTCAAATGAAATTTCAATCTGTTTATTCATCTAAGTCATCAGTGCAATTTCATCCAATAGATATATTCAATGCAGGAATGAAAATAAGAATATCACAATTTTGTCTTATTTCAAAAAAAACAAAAAAAGATTTTTTTAAAAAAGAGAAAATGAAATTTCATTTTTGCAATGAATGAATTAATTTTTCTATTTTTCTAGAATTGAGAAAATATTGAAATTTTTTAAAAATGTGAAAAAATTTCGAACTATCCATTCTGACTAATAGCTTTCTCAGCTATTCGTTAATATATAAAACCACTAATTGTCAATTATTTGATCGCTTCATTTGCCGTTCGTTCCAATAAATAAGCGTCAATGATGAACAGCTGCGCAAACTATAAATTTGTTCCATCAAAATCTGACAAAACCGCAATTTGAGAAGTCCAACAGTTATACGATATATATTAGAATAGAATAGAATAGAATAGAATAGAAAAAAAGGAAACTTGAAAAGTTTGGAAAGAATGGAAATGAAAAAAATAAAGCAATTTATAATTAATGATTCTTTGTTATCGTGGAATAAATGGTCCATTTATATCATCAAATGATTTTTCACAGATGATAAAACTGATATTATGACTAAATTAAGTTGTATTTTATAAACTTTTAATATTAATATGAAAACATAAATTCGTTAATTTTCATCGGTTGGTTAAGTTTTTAATTTAATATGATATTTCTTTTAGTACATTTGTTATCATTTTGAATCTTTGTTTTCCAATACAAACATTATTTGCTCAAATGGAAATAGCATCTTAAATGAATTTTTTTTTTTTTTTTCATTTTTTTAACATTTCTTTAAACGAAAATCAGCTCTCTAAAAAAATGAGCAAAATTTCAAAGTAATTTAAATGTTAGATAAATTAACGCATCTAAAATCATGAACTAAAAAGTTTTTTGAAGCTTTGAACAATTTCATTTTCTTTTTTGCTTCAAATCTTGAAAGCATTCCTTCCTTTTAGCCCATATGGCAACAATTAATATTAAGATTTATTATATTTCTTGAGAATTTGAAAAATAGTAAACATAAATGATTCAATATTCTAGTAAATCATAACCTTTGACCTTGTCCTTTTATGTCCTTGCTGAAGGTAAATTTTCGTATAGAAATTGTTGTCTTCTTATGTTTATGACAGTTATTTCATCGGTCATGCTTCGTAGGTTAAATGTCTCTTCTCGAGGACATGCATATAACTGAATAGAACAGTCCAAAATAAATGAAATATGAAGGCAAGGAAATATCGCAAAACAAATCGTATAAATGTTTATTATCATTATAATATCTTTTCGCTTGAATAATTTTTGGAAAATCAATAAAATTTAATTTATATTTTCACTAATTAAAATTTATTTCAGCCTTGAAAGGCTCAACATTTAGGGTTGATTTGTATCAGGCCCAAGAATTGAATAATATTGTCATTTTCACTTCTTGTAAATATTACTGAGAAAAATTTCTACACAAACTGACAATCTTTCTAACACTTTAATTTCTTTTTACTAACAAAAAAAAAAAAAAAAAAATAGATAAGATAAGTATAAAATTCCATCTTGCATACTGGAATTCAAGTCTAGCAGACATTAAATTCAGAAATACAAGAAATGAATTATTAAATTGAAAATAAAAAAAATAGGTAAGGTAAGTATAAAATTCCATCTTGCATACTGAAATTCAAGTCTAGCAGACATTAAATTCAGAAATACAAGAAATGAATTATTAAATTGAAAATAAATTGGAATTGAAGGAGCATTAAAGAAACAAATTGAAGAATTATAAAAGTAATTTTATAATTCTAGGAACGATTTGAAAAACAAAAAAGAGAATATAACAAAACAATAAATTGAATCAAAAATTGAATGATTATTCATTCTCATTAAATTTTATACAATTTATTTATTCATTCTATCAGCAAAATATCGACAATTATTGAATTTTATTTTAAAAATCGTAGCATCAATTTTGATTCAACAATTTTTTGAGTTAGAGACTAAATTAACATATCCAGGTGAGTTAAGATAAAATTACTGATTCAAATTAATTCTGAAATTTTCATATGTTATTCAAATTTCTAATGCAACACTTCAATTGCAGCCGAATGTCGAATTATTGCACTTGGTATGGAAAACGGTGAAATTCAGGATTCACAGTTGTCTGCTTCCAGCAGTTTTGATATGATTAGTGTCGGGCCACAAAATGCCAGGTGTGAATTAATTATGATTGATGATAATCTGACTGCTTCAGAATACTTTGATTTGAACTTAACAGCTGAGAGATTACAATCATATTTGATGAGAAAGTTTAATCTTGGCCCAGAAACCATCATTTGTTGTTTGTGATTGCTTTTCAGAATCTCAATGTTACCGTTTCCATCATAGAATTCTTTGCCTATCAATTAAAAGATCAAAGATATTATGATTAATAGGTTGTTCAATCATATTGCAAGTTACCGACAGCAATCATTAAGAATTTCCCATTAGACTAATTTTGCCAAGATATACTCTTATCAGTGCAGTGATATCTTTAAACTTTACAAAATGATAAATTTCTATCTCAGTACTGCAAAAATTTTAAATAAAAGCCCAAATTATGCTATTCAAGTATTGAAATAAATAAAAAAAAAAACATCCTGAAATAGCGCCAGATCAATATTCTTATCTATAATTGTGGTTGTCTAAATTAAGCATATACGAATGCAGCTAAGTACATGTTGGATGATGCATTGAATTTGATAATTATTACTCAGGTAAATTAGATTCTCTAAAGATCATTTGCATAATAACCGTTAAAAATTAGATTACTCAGGTAAATTAGGTTATTACTCAGGTAGATCATTTGCATAATAACCGTTAATGTACCATCTTTTCCATTAATAGATATTATATAATAAAAATAATACTAATATGATAATAATAAAATAATAATAATAATAATAATGACGTATAGCATCGTAATAATATTAATGTTTACTTAAAAGTTCGCAACAAAAATTATGAATTTATCAAAAAATTGGTTTTTTTTTTTTTTTTTTTTTTAGGATACGAAAAGAATTTGCGTCCGGTGCATGGTGTCCAAAACCACAGATTAAGACTGGCTCATATGAATTTCTGGAAGTTCGTATTTCATTTTATTTGAAAAGCAACCAAATTATAGCTTCAAATGAGATTCAAATTCATATTTTCCTACTTTTTAATTTGCATAATGCCGAAAACTTCGCTATTTTTCATTAATTGTGGGTTTGTGATGCATTTTTTTGAGAATTAATAATATTAAAGAACGATTGGGAGCAGTTATGTTCATAAAAAAATTTCATTATAAACAAATTTTGGTATTTATTTGATTAGACTTTTTTTTTTTTTTTTTGTTATTGATGATATACATTTGAATCAAATGCATATCATCAAAAAATGCTCGAAAATTTATATTTTTTCGGGGAGAAAACGGTATTTAAATTAATATTTCTAAATTAATTTCAATTTTTTCAATTTTTACTTTTTTGATAAGATGAATAATGAATGAATGAATGAATGATCGAA
This sequence comes from Onchocerca lupi, assembly GCA_028564675.1. Lineage (NCBI taxonomy): Eukaryota > Metazoa > Nematoda > Chromadorea > Rhabditida > Onchocercidae > Onchocerca > Onchocerca lupi. The sequence continues at coordinate 117,911 of JAOVVO010000063.1, forward strand.
CAAATGAATTTATAAAATTGATTGTTCATAGTTAATAGTTATTGTGTAAAATTGAATGAAAACTTGGACAGCTGTCTTGCCTGTCAACCGGACAATAACAAGGGATCCATCAAAAAATGTCATCCTTAAAATGACAATTGCACATTTGACCATGAACTTTTCATTTAAATTTAATTAATTTCTTTTTTTTTTTTAAATTACTAAATTCTTTAATTTCATTTAGCAAATCATAATTGAAAATTAAACGATTTGTTTTTAACATTTTCCATTTATGGTTTTTGGAAATTTGCAAAGTGTGTGTAGCTATTGCCCTATACTTGATTATTTTAGAAAATTTCTTTCAAAGCTTTATTTTTTTCATAGTACAACTATTTTGTAAAAGAAGTTAATATGATCTGAAAAGTAAATCTTCAGTAAATTTTCATGATCAACAAAAATGAACCCGTTACTGTTGATCAGTTGAAGAAGTCATTGAATTAAAATAAAAATTTAATTATCAGCGATTCAATTAGCAGTAAAAATATCAAATGAGAAAATAGAATCCGTTATTAATTACAAAATTAATGAATTCTAAAAATTTCTTATTTTTTCTATTTTTGATTCTATCTTGTGTTATTCTTATCATTTAACAAATTTGAGCAACGTTGAAACTGTATTATCTATTAAACTTTATAAGATTTTATAGGTAAATTTCGAGGAAGTATACGTGATCACAGCAATTGAAACGCAAGGTCGTTACGGGAATGGAACAGGTCGAGAATATACGACACAGTATACGCTTGAATACGTAAGATTAGATAGTTCATGGATAAAATACCACAATAGAGGACTGGCTGAAGTGCTAGATGGAAATGATGATACAGCGACCGCTGTACGACGTGACCTGGATCCGCCAATTGTTGCGTCACGTATTCGAATTGTACCGTATTCAACGTACGCAAGAACAATGTGTCTCAGAGTGGAGTTTTACGGTTGCCTCTATAATGGTACGTTTTATATGTTTTTTTGTTTTTGTTTTTTATTTTTTAGATTTTAATTTTAACCGATATTCGCATAAATCTTTGAAAAGAAATAGATTCTCTGAAGAAAAAAATCGTAAATTTTGTTTGGTTTTATAAATTTATTTGAAAATTTTGACTTTCTCGTTAAGTCGAATTTTTCAATTGAATTTAGAGAATCAAATAAAACTTAAAAACTTTAAAGGATGTTAGGAACGATCTTTCATTTTCTTCCTAATATATTTCTGATATGCTATGTATTTCAATTCTTCTAGAATTCGGAAAATTCTCATAAATTTGATTTTAAAATGGAAAGATAGTTATAACTAGAATATCGTTTTTTTTTTTTTTTTTTTTTTTTTAAAAAAACAAAGTTATTTGCGTATTGAATATCTGACATATTTACAGAAGCTTTAATGTTCTATTCGATGAGCAACGATGGCTCCAGAATTGATAATTATGACTTTCGTGATAAGATTTTTGAAAAATCGACTATGCTTAGTCATTTTACGAATAATAAAAAGTAAGTTAAAAGAAAATCTCTCATCTTCAATATTTTGAATGTAAAATAAATTTTAAAAAAGTGTCAAAATTTTTATTTTCAAAAAAAATTATTTAATCATTTTCACTAAACCTGTTACTTTGTTGAATACCTTTTTTGATAATACTAGAAATTTTTGAATTTTGCTAAAAAAAACCGGGAAAATTTTGTATATTATTGACACTGTTATTAAAGTAAAAGTCATATCAGAAATAATATTTTAAAAAATAAACTGATTCTAAGATTGTGAAAAAAAGAAAAGAAACAAATATCGAATTTCCTCAATTATTATGAGAAAATGGGAAATTTGATTGATGCAGTTGATTGTTTTTTATCATTAGCCGAAGATCTATTTAAATTTTGCTTTGTAATTTCCTTTTTGCGCAGAATAGTAGAATTTTTGAATGAATTAAAATTGATATAAAACAATGATATAAAACAATAAATTGAAATAATTATTTGGTCATTTGGATTATCTAATTGGGTATTCGTCACTTAATCTGATTTAAATTTGAAAAACAATTAATCGTTTGAATAAATGAAAATTGATTAGACATTGTATTAATTATTAAATTACTACCACTGCTGGATCATATATTTTATTTTCCGATTATTTATATTATATTCAATCTTCAAATTTATTATTTCTTTTTGTACCGAATTAATTAGTTGTTTGAATTTCAGAGGTTTAGGACTTCTTACAGATGGTATCATTGCAACAACAAATCCATTAGAAGATATCACCGGTAGTGATAATGCAATATCAGATTGGGTTGGATGGAATCAATTGATAACAAGTAAAAATTGCTACATAGAATTTTAAATGATTTAATGTTAAAGATCACTGGATGGTTGTTATGTTTTTAAGAAGTCAGGAAATTTTGTCGCAATTATCAAAAATCATCAAGTATTTTTCAAGTAATTACTGAAGTATCATTAATTACAGTATTCTTCAATGTTATATTTTCCAGAAATCCTGAAATATATTTACAGATTACTCGTTGTATATGTATAGATGAAAATATTGTGCACAAAAAATAATTCATGAGCATTCTTAAATTCAGATGGTTCGATAGAAATTGTTTTTGAATTTGCTGATATTCGAAAGTTTGCATATCTCGAAATTTGGACTTATGGAACATCGCTACGAACGACCGAAATATTTTTTAGCATTAACAACAAAAAATTTACACTCGCTTCACAAATTTCATCCATACAAGTAAAATAATTCGTTTATTTTATTTTAAAAAAAAAAAACAAAATTTCGAAAAAATTTTTTAATCATTTTTTTAATTCTGAAATTCTTGAGAGGAGAGCATTGGATGCAGCACGAAATTTGCCAATACGAATACCGTTACATAATGCAACTGGTCAAGCTTTAAAACTGAAACTTAGCTACAAGGAGCAGTGGCTTTTTCTGTCTGAAATATATTTTGCATCAAGTGAGTTGAATTTTAAATATTTTTTTTTAAATTCTCCAACTTATTTTGTTTGTTTTGGCTTTTAGATTTTCTTAAATTTAAATTCATTTTTTTCAAAATTTAATTCCCATCTTTTAAATCAACGTTATTTCGTCTCTGCTCATTTAACCAGAATAAATATTTCTATATTTACAAATCAGTCAGCAAATATATATATAATTGCTGATTGATTTGTTTATCTACTTATGCCTTTACTTTCTCAATAATTTTATAATTAAAATTAAACAAATTATTTTTGGCAATGAGTCCCTGTGTTGCTTTCTTAATTAATTGTGAAATTTTGCATCATTTTATTCTAAAAAATAATTATGATATTTAATATATAAGTACAATTCTTTTTATTGGAAACTCAATAAAGCCGTTAGGAATTCTTTCCGTATTCGAATTGAAACTTAATTTTTATAAATTTTAATATTTCCTTAGACAAATTTAATTATAATATTTCCTTACATAGAATAAAAGAATAAGGCCCAAGTTCTGATTAGTTTTTTCTTTCAACAAAACTTATATAGTTATTTTCGATCTTTTTTTTGATTTTCTTATTATTATTTTCAACTTATTAAATCTATTCAAGTTGGAATAAGTTTATTAAAGTAAAATAAATTTTGAGGGAAACTAACTTTAGGCATTGTTAGAAAAGCAACCGTATCGACGAGAATTCTTACTACTATCACCGATATCACTACTACTGCTACTATTATCACCAGTTCTATTCCCGGTTTGGAAATATATCTCTTCTACCTCACTTTCTTCCTTTTTGTTTGCAGTTTTTTATGCTTTATCCTAAATTGCTTTTTTCTTTTGCTTTTATCAATTTTAATTGGATAATATCGTTCAAATTAAATGGATTTTTAAATTTCCTAATCAATTATTTACCTAGAATTTTTTTTTTTCAAGAAGAGGGAAAACATTTCGAAAAAAAGATTCATTATAAATTAGATTTTCTGCATAAGTTTTTGTTTTGATCTCTTTTTCATATATCTGATTGAAAATTCAATAATTCGAAACATCACAAATTCAATGATTTAAATCCGATTTAAAAAAGACTCATACAATGTTTATTTTAAATAGAAAATGTGTGTAAAAAAATGATATGAGGAAAAGGATTGATAATTAATGATAAGCAAAGATAATTGATGGAAAATTGAATGCGATAGTAACTACCGAAAATGAAATATTTAAAATTAAAATATAAGTGAAATATGAAATATTAGAATAATATGTATCACATGTTAATGCTAAGTTCAAAATATTGGAATTTGTTCTATTCTTAGCACGATATCTAATGATAATTGCTTCTGATAAAATAAAAATAATTTGCATGAATAAAAACGTTCAGCGATTCATTTATCGAAAACTATTCTTGAATGAATGAAATTTGAAAAAAATCAAAAATTTTTTCAAAATTTCTTGCGATAATATCTAATAAATTTCAAAAAAAAAAAAAAAAAAAAAAAAAAAATTTCAAATAATTCAGTGATAGCAAAATTTTATTTTTCAATTTTTCTACCACCTTTTCAATATCTTTATTTTCAAGCAATCTTTAAGCAATCTCTGTTTAATTTATCCTGCAATCATTTGCATTTTTTAAAAAATTCAATTTTTTGATTGCATGTTTCTGAATGCCTTATGAATATATAAAGATGACAGAAAATTGCTTGCATATGAAACTTTTTAATGTTTGCTTTTGCAGCTAAACCGTAATTTATTAATTAATTTTTTAGAATTTATTTTAGGCATATTCAATGCAACATCGCCAACAACAGTTGATGAAACCATTGGCATATTTCCGGTGATTTATTTTATTGGTAAGTTCCTTGAGATTAAAATACTTTATTGGAAGTTTAGCTGACAGTAAATTTGCCTATATTTTAACAGTCTATTATCTGGAATTTCCTATGCATGATTTTTATTAATGTTTATAGTAATGATTCCATCAATTTTTATACAAATATTAATTAACTAGCTGAATTTGGCCACAAGGAACATCTATAGCTGCGGACCATCGCTACGTGTGTCAGGCCCAGCTAGTCCATATAAATAAAAATATCAATGTTCGTTTGTTCTCAAAATCTTAAATTTCCGAAATTTTTTAAACACACTCCTTAGCTCTATTAATTCAAAATTTAAATGTCGAAAAATTTCTATCTATTACTTTTGAACTTTTGACATAATGCTGCCTTTCGAATATGCGCATATTTTTATATACACTCGTTGCTGAAGTTCAGTCTGGCTGAAAAATTCATTGTGCTCATGAGGGCGTGATGCCGGGTTGAGTCAAAAAATTCAGCCCCTTCCTATCACTTACTTTTAGTTGTCACGGACGTGAAACGTGAAAAAAAAGCATGTTTAATCTAAAAAAAAAAAAGGCCAAAATACAAGATTGTGTCAAAATTTGAAAATAATCGATGGAAAATTTTGCGAATTTCCATGGATCATAATAGGAAATATTTACATTTTTATTTATATGATGATAATATCTAAAATACAGTTGCATAATCAAGTTTTTTCTCATTTAATTTGATCAATAAAATTTTAATCTATAAATGTAATATTTGTCAAAATACTGCGAAATAATCATCTTATAAGCTTTATACAAGCTAAAGTTGACAAGCTAAGTTTAATGGTGCAATAATTTTTGCGAACTTGATTAGTCATTGATTAAATGAAAAAGATCGCAGAGTTGCGATAATTTTTGCACATAATTTAAATAATAAAGGCTTATGAAATGATAAGATGGCATGATCTCATTTGAGCCATATGCCATATGACGAAGAAAAAATTAATTTCGAAAAATACTCGATGATTGGAATTTTGATCATCATTATCTCTTATAGGTTTGATAATTTTGTTCTTACTCATAAGTTGCGTATTGTGTGGTATTTTAATCTCTCGACGCCGTGAATCAAATCCAAAAAATTACAACAATGGACGAGCGAAAATTATGGTAACAACAAGTTTGGGCGAAAAAGGTTTTTGCACAAATTTCTGTGATGCGAGCGAAATTTACTATCATCAAATTCAAAATAATGGCTTTTGTGCTGATGAAAAGTTTGTTTCAATGAAAAGTTTTCATTTTTTTTCTATTATATTTATATTGACTATTGCATTCTCAGTGTATGATTTATAATAATTAATAAATTTAAAAATTATGGAAAATAAAAATGCTTCGTATGAAAATGTTGAATTTCAATAAATTTAACTGCTAAAAATCTTTAAACCAGAAATGTTTTAACAAAATTTGAAAAAAAAAATTCCAATTTTATTTATAAACTTTTAACTTAACTAAAGTTCAACTGTTGGTAGGTGGAGAGTTTAAATTTATGTAATTTCTAAAAAATTAAAAAGTTCAATTTTTTATGAATTGACATCGTTATTAACTTCTAGGAAATTAGCAACTGTGAGTAAACGAATTAAGAAATCACCGTCATGGTCCGATTTTCATTTTCCACCTCCACCTTCAGGTAAATTAATTGCTTATTTATTTCATTTAAACATAAATATAATTATCCAATCCACAGGTAAATTATTGGGCTTAGCATTCAAAGTTTTTTTTTTTTTTTTTTTTTTTTTTAAATAGATTAATTCATAGTTCTGACAAGTTTATTATGTTAAATTGTTAAATAAGTTCTGTATTTGATCCTGTCTGTTGTATTTTCGGAAAAAAAAAAAAGTTATTTCTTCGGAAAGAATTAATAGATTGTCAAGTAATTAAGTGAACAAAAATTAATTGCATCAAATAAAATGCATCATTCATTGTACAAATTCAAAATTATAAACATAAATCAAATAATTACATCATGACAATCAATGTTTCGATTATTAATTTAGTCAAAATTTTACGAAAATTTACAGAAATATGTGGTATCAATGAATCAACAATGGAGCCATTATTGATTCCAAAAATACCTGCATCACCTGTTGTTTGCACTGGACGAAGTTCAAGAGATGATCAGACAAGATTCAAAAAGTGATTTTCTCAAATAAATTTTAATTTGAGTATGAAAATTTAGCCAAGATAAAAATTCTCGTTTTTTTCTACTTTATAATATTCTTGTATAAAAAATAAGTAAATAGGAATGATGAAGTTAACAAGTAAATAAATAATAGAAAAAATGATGAAGTATGGAAAAAGAAAGGGATATTTAAATATAAAATTTAGAAAATTGAATAAATTTAAAAATTAATAGAATAAGTAAACAAAAATAAAAAAGTACATGATTGATAGAATAATTCATTTTAGGAATTCAATTAACTTTGCTTTCAATCGGTTCTAAGATTTGAAATTTTTCAGGATTAGCAATGGCGACACTCTTCATTATGCTACTGCTGCTGTTCAAATTTCCGATTGGTATGTTTTATTGTTTTTCAAAAGTTTCTTCTCGTTATTTTCTCTCATTATTGAAGAAATCATAGATATATCATTCAAAAATTTTGATATTTCTAAAAAAAAAAAAGCAGAATTAAATAATAAATTTTTAGCAAGATGAGACGACGAATTGAGAAATTCAGCATGGATCAGGTTGTATTAGGTTCTGAATTGGGCCGTGGAAGGTTTACGGTAACTCGATCATGTTCCATTAATGGCAATAATTATGCTGCTAAAATAATAGTAGATAAGAATAAGCAAGCCATGTAATATTTTAAATTAATATAATAACCGATTGAACTTTCATTTTTAATCGATAAATCTCAAAATGATAAGTAGATGATAAGAATCATATAACAAAATTATGTCTTCTTTCTTAAATTGTAGAAAATAATTTGCATAGTTGATATTATCTTGTTTTGTTCACTATATTTTTATTCAAATATTTGATAGGAATAAAAGTTTTGTTATTAATCAATATAGGGTGCAATTCAATATGAAATTTAAGGAAGTAGAAGGTAGAATTTCAAATATATTTTCAAAATAAAAAGATCCATTTGCTTTAGTCATATCTTGAAGAAAGAAAAAAAAAAAAAGATCATTTTTTTGATAAATTCGAAGTTTTATCAAAAGGAAAAAGTTTTCCTTTCTCAAAAATTCTCTAAATACAACAATGAAAATATATAATGAAGAAAAGTTGTCAATGATAATTGATTAGTAGCACTAATCAAATAATTTCAATATTCTTGCATCATATTTTTTTGAAATTTAGGAGTATCTTCAATGATGAAGTGAAGATATTATCAAAAATTGACCATGAAAATCTCATCAAGGTTAGCATTCAAAAAAAGTTTATTTCAACAATTGTTAACCTTCCCATTTATTCGATAGCTTGACATTTGTTTTGAACTTTTGAGAAATATGTTTCACTAAATTTTTAATTATCCAGTTTTTGTCACTTATATATCAGTATAAATATTGGATAAATGTAAATTTTAATTTAAGAAAATCAAGAAATTTTTGTAATAATTACAATTAAATTTATAGCTCTATGGTATCGATGATAATTTAACAATGTATCTTGAATTAGCGCTATACGGGAATGTACGACAGTATTTGGCTTACAAATCTGATGCTAAGTCTGAATTTTGATCATTTTTAATTTTTGTTTCAATGATAAAAATCAATGATGATAATTTTTTTTTATCTTTTCCATTTCAACCATATGTTTGCTTTTACTAAATTTATTTTCGACATTTAAATAATTGTATTTTCAGTAATTTAAATATGTTACGATTAGTGATTGAAATAGCAGCTGGGATGAAATATCTGGAACAAAAGCAAATCGTTCATGGACATTTATCACCTCAATGTATTTTGATTGATCAGAGGAAATCGATCAAAATAGCATCACCACGAGGACATCTTCATCATGCTCAACTTCGTTATAGTGCTCCAGAATCTATTATTGCTGTTCGTTTAATTGATGCAATTGCTATTTTTGATGAGATATTTCAATTTTGCAAACTTTCACTTTTTCATCTAACAAAAATTAACAAAATTAAAATTAATACCTTTAAATGAAAGCAATAATTAGTGATTTAGAGTTAAAAAAATGTAAAATTACACAGGTAATAAAGTAATGTTTGTAGAAATAAACTAGTTATTAAATATTCAGAGTAAGACGTAAGATTTTAATTGAAATAAAAGAAGCATTAAAAGTTTTAATAAAAATTCAATTCGACAATCCATGAATAGGAAAATAGCCAAATATCTCTGAATTATAGATATGACAATTGAATCGGAATTAATAATATTCTATTTGATATTGGTTAAGTTGTATTATATATTGATATCTAAGTTGTTTGCTTAATCTTTCTCGTCGTGAAATTTCTGTCATAAACATAAAATTGAAAACAAAAGAACTTATCGGAATTGTTTTTCAGAATGAATGGAGTAATAAAAGTGATGTTTGGTCATTTGCGGTAACAACTTGGGAACTTTTCAATAATTGTACAATGATACCATTTGCCGAATTGACAAATGCTCAATTAATTGAAAATGCTAAACATATCTGTAATGGACATGATGCTGTTAGTTTCTTTGAGTATTCGTTTTAAATTCATTTCAAATTTAAGTGCAAATTAGTTTATTTATTTAAATTGTATGAAGATCTTTTATAACCTGGAGAATAAAAAGTATTATCATTAAATGATTTAATGGTAATTTTTGTATTATTTGCTGTTTAATTGCCACTTCATAATTATTCAAAAATTTGTTTATGAGGATATTTACACAAAGCTTTGAACTATAACTTGTTTTTTTCTTCTTTTTTTTTTTTTTTAGATGAATAACTTTCTCAGATTTTATTTTCATTTTATAAATTACTTTCTTTCAAAATTTTTATTTAGTATTAATTCATTAGTTTAAATTTCCTTAAAGATTGCCACCTTGCTATCAATATCGAATAATAATACAATTTCTCATTCTCAAAAGTTGACAGGATAAATCTTAAATCTCATTTCAAAAACTTTAACATTTTCAAAAAATATTATTAAAGTTTCATATAATGAGCCAAAATTACCTAATCAAAAAATAGTTTGCTAAAAAACTAAGATATAATAATCTTTTTTAATTAAGTAACTTAAATTAATTTGATTAAATTAAGATTTCTTCTTGATAATTTCACTGTACCATTGAAATATAAAATGTTCAAAATAATGCCAATGAAATATTAAAAATTACTAATTAATGCTGAAAAGAAGAACCGTTAGAGAAAGTAATTTAAATGTTCCATTCGAAAAAATTTCTCTTCCATTTGAAAAATTTTTCAATTTAACAAAAAAAAAAAAAAAAAAAAAATAAGACATTCCGAATCACATCAAGGAAACCCAATTATGTCACCAAGAATCGAAGTTCAAGTGTCATCTCTTCACAAAACTGCCATATTTTAATGATGTAACAACGTTTTTTAAACTGAGGATTTTTTATCAAATCATTGTAATTTATTATCAGAAAAGAAGGGAATAAATCAAAATTTCTACAAAAAAAATTTTTTTTTTAAAATAAATTTAAACTGAGCTCAATTAAAGCAAAATTTTGTTATGCTCCAAAACAAAAATACTGTGTAAAGATTAAAATAACAATAAAAAGCAAACAAAACTATCATTATTAATTGATTTTTTGCACGGAATTAAATAATTTAAAAAATTTTCGAAAATAATTTTTACAACAATTTTGAGTTAATTTTATGCTTCAGATATATTTGGATCTTCCTCCACATTTACCTCAACAGGTATCAAATCTCATTAGCGAATGCTGGCGAAGGATACCAAGCGATCGACCAACATTTCTTGAAATTCATTATATTTTATCGATGAAAAATTCGGATTTACCTATTTCTGAAAAGGGTAATATTGCTATGTAGTACTTTTAATAAATGTAAAGTTTTGTTAATTGCAAATTTAGTTAAAGATGAAAAATTGGTTTAAAATTTATAAAATTCATTCAATTTTAATTCCTATTGAAATTTGAAATTTATTGAAAAATAAGTTAACGAAGAAATGTGATAGTTTTTTCGTCATTTATTTTGATTTGGATATATAAAATTGATAAAGTTTTAAGCAATTAAAGTTTAAATTTACGAAAAGAAAAAGTGTTATTTCTTAGATCTAACATTCATGATTATATTGTTTGCTTTTTTATTTTACGAAATGAAAACTTGACAATGCCATTTCAATGGTTGTTTTGAATTTCATTTCGTTTCTAAGAAAATTGAAACTTTTTTTTTTTTTTTGATATTCGAAAATAAAATTATTAAAAGTATGATAACAACTATTAAAACAATCTTGTCATATTTTTGTCTATACTATTTTGCTTTTCTCATTTACGTGTATTATATATGAAAATATTAATGTTATTTGTTTCTGCAATGATTAAAATTTCAAAAAATGTTCCGCAACGCTTGCTATAAATTAATTACACTCAGTTAGGAGCATCTTTTCATAAAAGCTAAACTTTTCAACTTTGAATTATACCGTATGAAATGTATAAATTCAATTATTTCATCAACATTTAATTTCACTTTTAATAGTATTAGAGTTTGAAGCGCAATATTTCACATTTTGATTTAAAATTTGAATTATCCGAAATTTTTAATTTTATTCATTGCAATAAGCAGTATACTGTTAAAACAATTAAAATATTGATACAAGTATGATTATATAAATATTTTATGAATTTAAGAAGTATTTTTGAATTTTCTGTAAATTTCAGAAGTGGTTTTGAAGAATAATTTCAAGGAAAAATTTATGCATTTAAAGAAATTCGTTAAATATTAATTATTATTTATCTTAATTAGCCGAATAAGTTTAAAATGCTTAACTATTAATTTCAATTCAAAGAAATTTTTTCATCTGTTTTCTGTGCCATATTTGTAGTGCTAAAAATAGCACTGGTCAGTATGAATTTCTGGAAAATTTCTTGCATCGTACCGCTATATCCCGATATCAATCCAAGATATTCCCAATTGATTTTATTATTCGCAGCTTAGAAATTAGATAAATCACGATAGGTTCTCATTATGAAATAGTCTAAAAATTGGAAGCGAAATTCAAATACAATATTCAGTGAAAATTTAATCATAAAAATTTGCTTTTTCCCTATAAATAATGCTGAAAAAATTAACTTCTTAATGACCTGAAATAATTAAGCTCTAGAATAGCATTGCTCCTGAATATGAAAAATTTTCGATCTCTTTTTAAATTGATAATTCAAATTTTATCGAAAAAATTAGTTTCTTAAATGGTAAAATTGATTTCATTATCAATAGATCGATAGATCTCACAAATTCAGAAGAAAAAAAAAAAAAAAAAAAACTGAAATTTAGAACTATTGATTCTGTTGTATCATTATGAAATGATTTATCCATTTCACATACGAAGATTTATCGATTTGTCGGAAACAATTTTTTTTATTCATCCTCATTCATTGATTTTTTCATATTTTTCGATCGATTTTAAAAATCCGATTCAAAAATCTCGATAAGTTATAGGCATATCAACTGGTATGCCTATGAGTGGTGGAATTATATCATTTTTCTGTTTTGAAAAATGTTCACCTGCCGCTTGAGCGGTTCTTCTTGCTATTTCTGGAATTTTTGTTACAAATGGATTTAGTTTCTCACAAGTTCGAGAACGGAAAAATCTCTTCGATTGAGTCCATCACGCATCTCTGTAATGCTTAGCTTTCTTAATTCATTCATTAATTTCAATTTCTAGCAAAACATTAATTATTACAACAATAGGAAATTCTGAGCCGATTAATCAAGCTCAGAAAACATTTGTTACACTTTGAGGAACATAGAAGGCATATTTCAAACTATCTGAAAACTTGATAATCAATTTCGATTTAGAACTCACTTGACCATCAGATGATTAAAATCCTTGCTTATCTTAGTTTCATTTATCTTTTCAGCATTACAAAGATTGTCAAAATATCCCAACTGACAAATTTATCGCATAATTACTAAACTTTAAGATCAAAGAAGATATTAATTATTTGCAATTGAGATCAAAAATCAAGAATTTCAGAAAGTTCGAAAGAATAAAAAAAAAGTTCTTTGTGATCGTTGTGCTACCCAGTGTTACACTTTCTTCTTGAGGTAATGCTTTCCTCTCTCAAATATTTTCTCTTTTTCTTAATGGATTATTATCATATCTACATCGCTCCAATCAATTTCAAAATATGGGAAAAATGTACTGCTTCGGCGTTACTTCCAAAAATCCGCGAATTTCTTGATGACAATGAAATGTATGAGTTCCGGAAACCGGTTTTCCTGCCACGAAAGATGGTTAGTTTTTTACGTTACCATTACTTATCACTATAAACAGTTCTAATCGGAACTTTCCAATCATTTAGTAGAATATATGAACTAATGAAATTCATGTTTTCTTTGATTCATATCAATTCGTTCGACTTCTTTTTTCGAAATATTACGCTAATTTCCCGAAATTTGCAGAATAGTGTAATATTTCGTGAAAAACAATCGTAATGTAATTGCTGAAAACTTTCCGTGAGGAAAGAAAAAGCATTAACAAAGCTTATACATCATTTTATCATTGGTAATCATAGAGTTGATAATAATGTAAAGAATGCTCTCGTATTTCATGGATAATATCAGTATTAGTACAGATAAGTTTGATAGCAACTTATCAAGAAGTTCGCTTCCAAATATCATTTGCTTACTAGCCTAATCTCAAGTTTAATTCAATGAACAGAACCTTTTATCAACTATCCCTGATTATACTTTGTGCTTTTATTAAACTTTAACAGGTGTTATTTCTGGTTCTGTCAAGCCTTTCTCCGTTTTCTTTATCCTTCCATCTGACCAAAGTTGATTTGAGTTAAACGAAAAGTCCCCCTTCTCCTTCTCTTCAAACTTTTCGAAATGTCAACCCCCCTTTTGTCCTTCTCAGTATCATATTCATCCATCCCTCATCGTCATCGAAGCGCTGAGGACATCGTCATCAAGCGTTCACTCATATTTTGCAGAACGACAATATGACAAACCACGTATGGTACGACGGAGATAGACAGACAGACAGAGAGAGAGAGAGGTGTAGATAGGTAGAGGAAAGAGTAAAGTTGTAATATGGAAGAGAGGTAAACTAAGGTAAGAAAGGGACAGGTAAGAGTAGATAAGAGGAAAGGTAGATTAAGGTTAAAAATGATGAGGGTAAGCAGGTTGTGGGTAGATAAATGATTAGGTAGGCAAGACGGGTAGGGTAGGTTCGATGGATGGATGGATGGATGGATGATGTGAGTGCTGCTGCAATTCCGATACTTGTCATCGTCGTTATCGTTGTCGTTGTCATCGTTGCCGCTTGTGGTCGTTGTCGTCGTCATCGTCGTCGTCACGAGAGGTTATACTCTATCTTTCCCTCGCTGCGTCAATGTGCTGCTAATCATTCTGCGCGCACGCAGACACGCAGACGAACAGACACACACACGCGCACACACACGTCTCTTGCATATGCAGGTAGACAGACCACCCGACCGATTGGCTACGACGACACGACACGAATAGCCTCGCATTGATCGTATGTGTATGATGATGATGGTGATGTGTATGTATATGTAAATACGTGTAGATAACAGGCTGAACACGGAGAGCGCAGAGAGTGCAACACAACGGCTGCAGCAACAGCAGCAGCTCTACTACCACGGCAACAGCAACTACGATATGTTGACGTACGCTGCGTTGCAGACACGCGCGCGCACGACCCACCCGACAGCATCACAACTATCATCGCCAGCATCCGCAGCGGCGGCGGTGCCACTGACAGCAGCACAGCACGAGAAGAGGCCTCTGTTTTATTGTTCACCTATTATTACGTTCTATTCGAACTTAGTCAACCTGTAATAGAAGCCAATCTGTTGGTAAGTTTATACCTATTTTTACCATCATTAGTCCCATTCAGATTACAGCATTTTAGATAATTCTAATAAATATTACACGTACGTACGTGTACACGTAGGATCTCATCATAGACAAAGTCTTGTTTCACACGACAGAGGAGAGGAAAATGACGAGCGTGTAATGAGAGATGCGGAATCGATATGGCATCTCTATGCATTCTATTTAAAGATTGAACGTGACAGGAGAAGCATCGCCGCATTCTCTCAAATCGAAAAGGTGGGAAGGTCATCTGAGCAGATGGCGGGGACGACTGGAATATTCCAATCGTTAAATGTATCGTCGTAAGTGATCGCTTCCCTCATTTTGGTCTACCCTTTTGCGAACCCTAACGTTTGCGACGGACAGTGAGCAAGTCGTGCGATCTATAGTATAGTTCCCTTCATGAATACTTTTTACCAATTTTGCGGGAAACTTTTCGAATTTTAATTGGCAAATTCCCTATTTACTTCATCATTCTGCTAGGTTATGTAGTAGCAGAGTAATTTTTGACCATTTTATCTAATATCAACATGCGTTTACCATAAATACGATTGCAGTATATACGATGATTGCAACACATCTTTGATCATTTCCCCTTGATATAAAACTAGCTTATATGATGCTGCAATTGCTTGCGCCATATTTAGATATATATTTAGAATTAGAATCTAGACTGAAGTAATTATGTATATTAGTGCAGAAGATAATTATACCTGATCTCTTCCATTACTATTATCCATTTATCAGTTGCCATGATTTAGACAATTTGATTTTAATCAGTTAATATCTATATTTTTTTGCTATTGGAGATCAGGTATAATTACAATTGCCAGGTTACTGTCTTGCATCAAGAAAT
Organism: Onchocerca lupi; assembly: GCA_028564675.1. Taxonomy (NCBI): domain Eukaryota; kingdom Metazoa; phylum Nematoda; class Chromadorea; order Rhabditida; family Onchocercidae; genus Onchocerca; species Onchocerca lupi. The sequence goes on from JAOVVO010000063.1 coordinate 133,615, forward strand.
CTATGCATGCAAAGATTCAAAAAAAAAAAAATAATAATTCTGAACGTTACAGGTTGTTTTTTTACGAGGATATTGTGAAATCCTTGCATGCTTTCTTGCTAGTAAAAACGTGAAACGCATCAAATATGTCAGTCAATGGAACGGATGATGGTGGTAGTACCACGCCAGTAGATCTCAAAGCACCTATTTTAGAGGTTTGTTTTACAAAAAACTGTTAGAAAATTTTCATGTATATAACATATATATTTATTTATTTATATTTATATGTGCTGAGGATATTTCTCAGTTCCTCTTCTTCTGTAGAAATCCTCTTCTATAAAATTTTGCGAATTATTTGTTGCTTTTTGATATAAAAGAAGTGATTTTTTTGTGGGGGATTTTCAGGTAAGATGTGGACATTTAGTGGCTCGTTTACACACTGAAAAATTCGTCTGTCCAGGAATACATCAACCATGCATTGAGTTGGATGGTTTGTTTTTTACAAGTTTTTAACAGCAGACACTTTCAGATTAATTAGTTGCCAGGAACTTTAAGATAGTCACGCGGCTATATTTATACAGAATTATTAATCTTCAACTAATGATTATGCGCTCATGGACAACCATATCTTAAATGGATTTTCATGTTGGTGTCTAACATTTGTAGTAATCATAGTGCAGTGCCTTAAAGCATAATGTGTCGTAAAGCGCACTGAAGTTTGTTGATTGATTATTCTGTGCTTGCGCTAATTTTGTCTACTTCCATATGGACATTTTAATCCATCGTTGATACATAACGATTCCCTTCATGTGGCTGCATTCCAATATGATAATGATTATTTAAATTCTTAATTCTTTAAACCATTTCAACTATTTTCAGACAATTTATCACAAGCATTTGATCTTTATGATATTGCTTATAAAATCAACATAAAAATTTGCTTATATATATACGCATAACTGTTTCGCTATTCTGGCATATTCTGGTTTTCACACTTAGAATCATTCATCAATATTCGCATATTCTCACGTCTTTTTATTATTATTTATTTTGTTTAGGTGAATTAATTAGCCCAAAAGAGTTTACAATACGTGCCAATAAAGATAAACAAAAAGACTGGAAAGGAAGCATCCGTATTGGAAAATCAAATATGAGGTACGTTGATTCTTTTGACTCTAAAAATTCCAAAGAAAAATGATTGCAGTAACTGTGAGCGATTTAGCACATAATATGATTGAACGTATGAATAAAACACTATTTTGGTTTAATCTGTTACGGTATAAAATTTTCTGGAGAACTACTACAAATGAAAGGAGACACTTATCATGTCTCATAAATAGACACAGCAGGCGCAAAAATAAAATTATAGAAGTTATTTCTAAAAGATATAGCATTATAGCTTTTTCACCCAATATTTATGGCATTTTTGTACGTCGCTCTACATTTATTTGTTTCTGTATGTTGTCAGTTTAAGGATACTTAAGAGAATTTCATTGATGATAATATTGCATACATCTGTTTTTATCAGTTTTATAGCGGGATCATTTAAATTTTCAAAACAGTGTTTCATTAACAATGAAAGAAAATAGGCTAACGTTTTTAACTTCAGAATTATGGGTAAAACCAGACCAAGGAAATTAAATATATAAGCTCGTTTTCTTTTTTTTTTTTTTTTCATTGACTGGTTCTCTTTTTCACAGTACACTCTTTAGAGCATTAATGGAAATGAAAAGCCTCGATTTTTACAACCACGAGAATTACTGCAGTGCCAAATGTCAGTCACGAAACTTTATGTCATTTAAAAATCATCTTACGGAAGCCTATTTAAATGCCGATTTGCTTTATGGAGCGACATCGTCATCATTTGATGATGATAAGAAAAGTGGTATCATGAGGTGATTCTTTTGTCTGTTCTGGAGGCATAAGCAAGTATTTTTGAATAGATGATTCTGAGAGAAATACTTTAACGTTCAATCATTTTCGATATGGTATTGTTTCAGAATTATTTTAAAAAATTTGGAAAATATGCTAATTTCATGGTTATAATAAGATTAATTACTTGATTTTTTTTTCTTTTTTTTTTTTGCAGCCTTTATTCACAAGTGAATGAACGAAGTAATTCGGTTGTTAATGGTGTGTTCTCTTCTCTTTGTCTTATTTTCATTTTTTCATGGAATTGATGCTGATTACTCGGTCTTCAGTGGGTAAACTGCAAAATTCTATTAAATTTTTAGTATTTAACTGCTTATGGTTCAGATTGAATAGTAAATTTTTTTTTTTTTTTTTAATATATTTACTCCATTTTTTTTGCAGCAATAATGTCAACGTTTATGAAAGGTCAGAAATTCGATGAAGATCTCATGCCAGCGGAAGAAGATACAGCCGGTTCAAGTAACAGTGCTGTAGTGGTGATGAAAAATCGTATGCTTTAATTCATTAGCGAAATTTTTATATCTATCGATCAACTATGAGTCTTATATATATATTTTTTGTTTGCCTTTATTTTTTCTCCTAGATTACTTACTGATAAATTAGTCTCTGATTTCTGATATTTCTTCATGAAAATTGTGTCCTATGACAGATGTTCGCTCTGAAAGCCTTTAGAACTGTCAAACTGAATTTTTGCTTAAAGGAGGTTTTATATGAATGTCTTCAGGCTTTTGAGAAAGAACATTTAATTTACATATAAAAGATATATTTGTTTCATCATGCATGTGGAGTAAAGGAAACGAAAAGATAGGATTTTTTGTTTTGAAGAGTAGTGCTGTCATTTAAATATATTCCATAAGTAGTTTCTGAATTAATTTCATTATATTTTTTAGAACCGATCAAATTCTGGGCTGGGATGGATGAGATGGGATTGTTGAGTGATTTGACAGATGTTATGATCACTTCTATGGAGCATCTTCGTCGTCTTGCACTAATGGGACCCTCACAGAGGGATGCAGGTAAGCCAATGACTATATTAAGCATGCTAATGTTTTACAAGTTATCAGTATTTCTAAATAAAAAACTGCACTGATTTCGAACAGAACAAAGCTCTTTCTGCTTTGTACTGCCACAAACTGTGCTATAAAATTTTGATTGCACACTTTTCATACTGTTTAATTATAAAGCAGAGTGATCTTCCATTATCATACAGTTACAAGATTTCCTGCCAACATAATTTAAATTTAATTCCGTTTCTTAAATAATTTTTTTGCTTTCAGTTGCTGAGAGATTGACTCGAGTTGCTAGCGCATTAGATTTGGAAGAAACAATCGGTTCCAGAATACAAGCGGAACGGCTCAATTGCACCGTGGAAACTAGTTTGTTAAGCAATGAAATTCAAGGTATATAAATTTCATTATTTCAGTCGTAATCTTCTACTTCATATCCGTTGTTTTGGATTCAAGAAAATTCGTAATGCCATTGATTTGTTTGAATGAGCGTTAACTTTTAGAATTGTCATTCTTGTATAGTGACTTACTACTAAGCCATTACAGTAGAAATGGTAATAAGAATGAAATAAAAACTACATACAGCTTAGTCAGTAATGAGATATCTGTAAATCACTATTAAGCAGAACTGCAAAAGAAAACCGAAGTGAGTTGGCGTAGATTGGAAGAGTCGCGACGGAAGGCATCACGAATTGATGACCTCTTCTGCGAAGATTCTCCAGCAAGTATACCAGGAAAACGTCGAAGGCATTCTGCTGTAGCTCCTTCTGCATGTATTACAGCATCAGCGATAACATCTGCACCTACTTCCGCTACTGCAACTGCGACGGCGGCACCAATCGATGAAAATAACGGCTTATCAATGGTGGAACAGTAAATCTCCTCTGTTCTGTATACATGTTTTTATTTTTTCCTTTTTGTCAAACTACTGTTTTTTGTTTATGTTTGTGTCTATCGTTTTTTAAATATCTGATTTTATTTCATTGTTTATTAATCTATTAATGTGGCAGTTTGCAGATTGTTTCATATTGGTTGAGAGAGTCATTTAAATTGTTATCTCTTTTTTACCTATTTAAGCGGATCCAATCATTACCGGTGGTTGCTTTCATTTCAGAAGCAAACGGCCTATGCCATTTTGCAATAGGTTAAAAAATAAGCATCGAGAACATTAATAATGAAAATATCTTGTTAGTCATCCTTAAATTTTTCCAGCCTTCAATAGAAATCTTTATCTTGATCCACTGCAAATCTTAGTTGGTCTGCCGTAATTTTATAGTAATCACTGGTAAATCCTTCTGAAGTGTTATAATATTTGTTTTTTTGATCCACATGGGTTTCTAGAAAGAATTATGAAGATTTGCGAACTACTTGTTCTCTGCGTTTATTGAGATTATTTATTGTATTTTTGCAAAAATTCTGGATGTGCTGCTATGTTTTTGAAGAATTATAATCTGCTATATTAGTTTCCCTCTCTTGAATAAGTTTTTTTTTTTCAATAGACTGATCCGTTACTCAGCATTTTTATCATCTTCCGATTTTCTTAGATTTTGTAGTTTTTTATTTTGGCGAAAAGATCATGAGGTTTTGGAATCATTTTAGCGATAGCAATAGAATAACTGTCTATATTCCGAAGTATTTAAAAAATTGGATTGTGTACTAGTGAGCAGCTTTTTTCTTGGGCCCACCATTTGGATATTTGGTTATGTCACATGAAAGAAGCACATACAGAGTAATGTCGCATGACCAAGTATCGTTTGGACAAAAGATTTATAATAAAAAAAAGGCTTAATTGCTATCATCCCTCAATCTAATATAGCAAATTTCATATTTTGCTTCGGAGTATGCAGCGAAGGTCTGAGAGATACAAAAAAAAAAAAAAAAAATAATACTGTTAGCACTTTTTTTTATTAAAATTTTTTTCGTAATCGAGCTATTTTTCAGGCAAATTTTCTTTAAATCTATTGAGCTTGACTGGTTAGCATTAATTTCACTTGTTTAGCTTTTTTGTCTAAATTTAGAATTTGTATACATCTTTTTTTTTAACACATCTTTAAAAAAAAAAACACTTTGCTGGTTTAAAATTTTAAGGAGGCATATTCATGATTTTGTCGTTGTTCGTTGAAAATCTCTGGTAGTTTTTACCTAAAGCATTAATTAGAAATTGCAACATAAATCAAAAATTTGCATAGGAGGAGAATTGTGAAAATCAGTAACTGCCTAAATTTTGCTGAATCTGAGGGATTTGTATTCTTCAATCTGATGAACTATAGATTTTACATTGCCCAGAAAGTAGATTGCTCAGTGAAGCTAGCAAATCTTAATTTCTTGCTCAGGCAGTTCTGTTCTTTTGAATTTTTCCAAGTTGCTTCACTCACCGACTTTTTTTTTTTGCATTTGACCAGGAACGGAAAAATTTGATAGTTCATAAAATAAAAGTCTAGAAAGAGTGACCTGTGCTAATTTTATTTCATCATATCAGGAATATTGCTCAACATTGAGATACTTCCTCTATTTTCTCGATTAATTGATTGAAGCAACCAAAGAAATTTGCTTCTTTACAAAGTTTGGATCTCTATTTTGTATACATTGTGCTATAGGCCGTTTACAGATACATCTTTTAAGGCCTGTTTCATTGTCAACTTTTTCATACAGCTTCTTTATATCTAATATTGTTTGTTCTTATATGTTTCATTAAACATTTTGAAAAATATTCCTCTCTATGATATTTGAAAAAATTGAAAAAGAAAAAAAATTCAACAGAATTTTTAAAATGACACGGAAAAGTGCGATTTTTTACGAACATTTGATGTTATTAAATTTTTATGTCTTGTTTAAGCCTGATCGGAGACGATATCCATAAGATCTTTTTTTCACTAACATCTTGTCAGGTAATCGGAAACTGTTAATTTTGCAGTTTGCAAGGAAGAAAATTTATCAGTTAGATGGTTCCAAATTCTTCCTGGTAATTGATAAAGCTTATGTCCAGGAATGGCTATTCTTTTTTGTTTACTTCTTCGGATGGAGGATTTTCCTGGTAAGTATCATTGTCGAGGAGTGTCCAGCTATTTAGCACGAAAAGTACTGGTGTAAATTTATTTGAACAAATGAAAAAGCAATCATTATATCTCGAGACTCTAAAAATTTGTCTTCGATAGACTGAACTGAGCGGTTATTTGCATCTTGGGATTTTAAAATTAATTGTTTATTAATTTAAAAAACATCTTAAATCTCGGATATTTCTGATTTTTAAAGAAGGTGCACTATATTTTATGATCGTTAGTCCATAAGACCATTATGGTTTGATTTCCGTTATCAATTAATTAAATTTATCAACGGTTATCATCTAGCTGAAGTCAATGATATCAAAATTAGCCGCAAATAATAAAAAATCGTGGTCATGCATTCAGGTTTTTAATGATGATTAATATGATGTTTTTTGGGCTTTTAAATTTTCAGTTTTAATTTTTATATTTTTTATCAACCTTGATAATTTTTTATTACAAATTATGTGACATTTTTTAAAGAAATCGCAGTCATGAATTAGTTTTCCAAAACTAAAATACAATTTTAGCTCACTGAATGATAATTTGGCGTATCTTTTCATTTCTGGATTAGCAAATGAAATGAATGTTAAGAGATTAAAGGTAATTTTTTGAAAAATTTCATGTCATACATTTCCGTCCCAAATTAATGACATCTTTTGGTGACAAGGTTGGATGAAATATTGCATATGCCATCAAAATTTGCACAATATTGGAATATTTTTTGCATTTTTATAAATGTCACAATAGTGTTTTTGCATTGCTTCAGGCCAAATTGCAATGGAGTAAAATTCATCGATCATTATCCAACGATTGATAAATGAAAATTTATGTTGTATGATATGATTTTTTCTACTTTCCCATTAACTTGAAATCAAGAAAAGAGTAGCAAGCAAGTAACAGTGTCACCATATTGTCAATTGAGACGTGTCTTTCCGTGACGATTTCACGTATTTGCAAATGTCTAAACTGATTTAATGGTAATTTGACGTATCTTTTCATTTCTAGATTAACAAATAATATTTGACCGATTACTTACATTGAAGTATACAGATAGCATATTATCGAAATACTTTACTGAATGATAAAAAATTTGTTTTGAAAATATTTTGAAATAAAAAATGTTGGAAATTTTCAATTCTGAAGAAAATTTGATGTATCATTCTCTAAAAAAAATTCCAATTCTATTAAGATTTATCAATTGTTCCTTATTATCAATAGAGTTTTGATATATTATCACCGTAATGTGTCAAACTCTTACAACGAAGGCATCGATAAATATACTTCAAGTTTTTATGTCGTAATGACGCAAAAATTGTCGATAAACCTATTTACATATTAACATTACCACTCTTGCAGCAACGATGAAACTTTTCGTTAAATTTAATTAAATCATCTGTATTGAAAAGTAAGAAATTTCCAGAAAATTGAACTTTGAAATTTAAATAAGTCAAATTATTATTAATATTCATGTCATTAGAAGAGAAAAATCTTCATAAAATATATTTTTGGATACCTGTAATTGCATTCAAAAATTTACGCTTCTGAAACCGGAATATTATGATTCACAATATATTTGACTTTCTTTATCTTTTATAAAATTACAAAAAATTATAATTCATTTCAAAATGAATTCTATCTTTATGATAAAACATAACTGATGCTCTTCAAATAGCGAAATAATGGGTTGTAATAAGTGAAAAAGACGATGAAATATTCGAATCGCCAAAATTGAAAAACTAAAGAATGTGCAATGAGCCATTTGTGATAAATTCCGGATTTTTTCCGATCCGGAAAAACTATATACTTAACATTTTACCAGTATTGTTTTTTTCTTAACTTAATGAAGGCCAGGATTTATTCGCCACTGAAAAAAATTGAATTTTTCATTTCGATTTTCTGAAATTACTCTGACAAATGGTAATAATACATTTTCATTAAACATCATGATTTTCAATATATCCTCAGGCCATCATAGTTTTTTTTTTCTTTATAATTTTTTAATTCATTTTTAAACTCCGCTACCAGTTTTACAACTTTGTTTTTCATAGATGCTGAAGTTTAAATTCTAAAGTTCTTATTTATTTTTTAATTTTGCTTAAATGAGTATGAAAACAAACTTTGTAATTCATAACTTGAATTTTAAAAACTCAACCTATCGATTGATCTATGAATTCAAGTTTTAAAACTATAATAAATAAAATGGTGAAAAATAATTGTGAGATTGCACGGGTTGATTATTAGATAGTACTGAATTATCGATGAATTAAAAACTAAAATTTATTCAATCTGTACTGCTCATAATGCTTTATGAGATTTGCAAAAAAAAGAAAGAAAAAAAAGAATTAAAATCTAATATAATATAATATTAATCAAGTCAAGTAATCTTATTAATCGTATCTAATAGGAAGCATTCAATGCAACAAGAGAAATCAATGATCATTTTTATTTTTTATCAATTTAATTTATTAATTGCTTAATATTAGATATTAATTCCTATGTCAATCTCACACGAAGACAACATTAATAGCTATTTTTGTCCATTTCCAATTTCTCAATTTTATAAATGAGAATCATAGATTTGCACTTTTTATGAGAAAAATTCAAATCGTATATATTTTTTTGAAAATTATATGAAAATCTTCTCATTTTAGGAAAAAATCATCGTAAATTTTATCAAAATTATCATTTTAAATGAGAACGAGAGCAGAATGCTTTTCGAGAAATACATTCTTATAATAATTACAATAAGACAATTTGTTTTTGTTATTGTTTCATTTTCATAATTAAATCGTTTACAAAACTTCTTAATTGTTCTTAATAGTTTCTTAATACTTCTTAATTACAAAACTTTTTAATCAAAAGTCTTATCAGTTGAAGATAAATGAATGCAAATTATAATGCAACTAAGATATTAATACCATGATTATTTTAGTAGAGATGGATATCAGACATATCATATCCACGATGATCTAATAAAAATAATCAATAGATATCTGAAAAAATGATATGACAGGTTAGTCTTGAAGTTGAATAATTCAATGTATTATCTTGATTGTAACATTTGATTATCATGATAAAATCAATATTGTCTTAAGATTTTTGTAACTTTAATGATTCTCATTTACTTCAAATATGATCGTTATGCAATGTTGAAAAGTTGTCATTTATTGCATTACAATTACATTTACAATAATACATCAAAGATTACTTTAATTATTTTCAAACAAAAAAATTGGCAAAAGATGTTTGCAAAATTATTTGTAGAAAACAATCATATGATCATATTTTTTCCTCTATTTTCATTTTCTTTTTTTTTTTTTTAATTTTTTTTTTTAAATAACCAAACTAGTTTAGCAATTAATTAAAACAAGGTTAATTTTTTTGTATAAAATTTAAAAACTAGGTGTGACATAGCTATAATTATTTTTCATCATTTCATGTTTCATACCTATCTTTTATCTGTTTCCCATCATTATAATGTTCAATTTAAGCTGCATTTTGAAAATTCATTTTGAAATTCAAAATAAGATTTCTTTTTTTCCTCCAACTATATACAATTGAGATTTCAATTTCGCAGTAATTAAAAAATAGAGAAAGCTTTCAATAATTAGCTACTGTATTTAACTGAATTTGTCTCTTTGAAATAAAGAAATCTGGATCTACAAAATTGGCAAATAACCATATCAGTGATAAAATTGCAACATTACTAGTGCATGCTGCAAATTTATTTTCTTCTATAAGATTCAGAAAAAATTAAATGTTTCAAAGATTTCATAATCACTTCGAATCATTAAATTTCTGCTAGAATCGATGGCTATTCAAATTTTGCTTGTATTAAAGACTAATTTCTACGATTACATTCAAAAGATGAATAAGAATCTTGTAATAGATTCAATTATAGAGATTATTTCAGCAAAATCATGAAATACTTTATCTTTATCCTAATTATCTACACTGCAACTAATGCTACCATTTCAGGTCAGTCCTATTATTTGCAATATACTCAAGTACCATTAGTAATGATACTTCAGTATTTTTCCTCATTTCATTTTCAACGAAAATGCAATTAATATGTTATACTATCTTATTACACTCAAACTAATTTTCCAGGAATAATGATAAATGGAACGATAATTTGCTCACTACGTGACAAATTATCTTTTTCTAAATTCATAAATCCTTAAAAATGCTTGATGAAATTTGCAATAATAAGATAATTTACTTCGTTTTTAAATAATTTCAGAAGCAGCAAATAATGATAGCAAAGTTGTTAACAAAGATCGTATACAAAGAGCTGTGTATGTTGCTTTTTTTTTCCTTTTTTTCCGTTTTTTTTTTTTTTAAATTTTCATAATTTATTTGAATTTATTGATGAACTAAGATGAATAAAGATAATCTTGTCTTTTATAAAATATAATATGTATTGAATAGTAAATTAAGAAGAGTATCATTGTATGGAAAGAAAGAAAAGGTTAGATGGAAAGAAATAATTAAAGAATTTCACTAATAAAAAAGTGAGAAGATCGATTTCAAAAAAAAAAAATTAAATAAATATACGCATGTAATGTTATGATTTAGCTGAATAAAATCGATTTATCAAATATATTACTCCAATTAAGTTGAAAACGAATAGATTAAACAACAACTATGAATTGGTTGCAAAAGTAATTTCAATAGGTTTCGGAGAAAGATAAATTTAGGAGAGTTATAGTTAAAGCATATAATTAAAATTACTACTTGCTAATTATTCGCAATTTGAAAGTAACCAAATTAATACCTTCGATAATTTTAGATTCTATAATCCAGAAATAATGACGCCAGAATTAAGCGCCGATGCCGGTTCATTGATCCAACGTAAAATACGATCTGATAAAGGAGATGCTGCTGTTGCTGAATAATCATTTTTATGAATATGAAAATAATGATAAAAAATATGAATGAATTTGAATTGTTCTATCTATTGATGAGTACTAAATAATAGTATTCATATTATTTCCATGTAATCGTGCATAATCGAAAAGATTTTGAATAATAAATGAAATTTGAGTGTTAAAAAAAAAAGAGCAAATTTCTGTTTAATCACTGTATCAAAATTGAATAATTTCCATTTATTTCAAAAATTTGAATCGCAAGTTTTAAATATTTTCACATGATTATGATGATGAGTACCATTATTTGCGTAGCAAATAAAGCAATCAATAAATATAAATGGTACTATAACAAAAAATAAATGAAATTTTACGTTAAAGTATTCATCGACGGTTGTTGGGACTAAAAAGTAAGATTGAAGAGAGTCTGCTGGATCGTATGATCCATTATTTATTAATTTTTGACTTATTGATTTTTAAAAATCATCAATTAATATCTGCAAAATTAGATTACATTAGATCAGCAAGAAAATATGAAAGAATTCAGAAGAAGCGTGAATGACAGCACTTCTTATCACTACTATCAGTTTTGCCTTTAAATCAGTTTCTAATTATAACCTTTTTCTACGAAATTAGGATATTCCACTATGTGAATGAAGATATTAGAATGAAAAAAGTTCTTATTTTGTAGTATTTCTCTAAATTATACTTTAATGAAATTTTTTAGAAAAATTGATTTCTGAAAAGTATTTAGGGATTTTACAACAATAGATTAACATGAATTGACAGTGGACCTTAGAAGATTACGAATCTCAAAATACTTTTATTTGAAAAATTATTTGTGCAAACGGCAGTGGCAATTAATGTCAATTACATGAACACAATAATTTTTTTTTTCCTGAAAAATTTGAATTCTTCGTTTTATCTTTCAAATAGCATTTATTTTTTGAGGATTTAAATGAGAAGTTGAAAAATAATACCAATCGGGGCATCATATATCTGTAATATCTTAAAATTCACCTTTATATGAACTCTTAAATCCTATATTTGTAAATCTTTCTTTATTATTTCCTATTAAAATAATAAAACTCAATCGCAACTGGAATTAGAAATTCTTTTTCACTTTTAATGGTATCTGATGCAGAATTTTGCTCTTTATCTAATTTCCTCTAGCTAGAAATTAAGTTTCTTTTTTGATTGATGAAGTGACTGAAAAGTAATATTTGAATGGTTCGTAGTGAAAGTTCCATTAAACTATTGTTGTAAAAATGTGATAAGGTTATTATCATATCAATAATTTGAATAAATAACTTTATCAAAAAAAGTCAATGAAAAGAAAATAAAAATTAGTTGAAAATTTAGAAATTGAAATTCTATTTAATCATTTAACTATAATCTGACATCTGCCTGAAATTTCCTCATGATCATTTCATTTGCTGAATGTCATCATGCAGATGGCATCCTAGAAGTTTCCGGCAAATATGCAAATGACTTTTTTGATATTTCCGACAGGCGAAATGAGTAAGATATAGAGGTAAAACATCTGTTCTTTACTACTAATAATTGCTTGCTAGAATATATTATTATCATAGTATTAAAAAAAATTTTCATTTCAAACAAATAATATTATATGGAAACTCAATGATCCAATTGATATCCGCAACAAAGTTGTATGATCAATGATTGTTTGACATTTCTGAAAATGTGAAAAAATTGTTTCAATTATATTCTCATATCAATTCATTATGAGTTATTTGCAAATAGAATCGAATAATGATAATAAATTTATGATAAAAATAATGTCTTAATCAGTTGAAGTAATTCTTAGAAGAATAATTTCAATTATTCGTTTGTTATATTTAATTTTCTCCAATTATTTGAATTTAAATAGCCATTCTGTCCAAATGTCACTAAGAAATGATTAATCAAAATTAATTATTTCAACGGTTAATTAAGAAAAATTTATGCTTGGTTACTTTTGAGTTTGCATCAATGTGATCATTCTTGATAATGCATTATATTTTATTCATCTTTAATTATCATCAAAAATACAATAAAAATATTTGTAATCTGCATAAAATATACGACTTTAAGAGATCAATTTATTTGATTGATCTATGATTGCTAATTTCAAAATTAAATATATAAAAATGAAGCAGAAAAATTCATTAGTAAACAATAATTGAGTGATAGTATACGGTTGATGATCAAATTGTAATGAATTATCAGAGGCGATTTGATTATGAGATCACCACTGCAGAATTACTCCAAAAACTGAAGTTTATACAATCAATCATTTTTTCTAATAATTTCATAATTATATTGCTTGTTATATCATGAAAAGTTCAGGAATATTTCACTGATGCAATAATTAATGATAACTGTCACTTTTATGATAAAATTTCATGAAAGTGATTAAAATAAAAAAACATTTATAGAAATTATTTGATAACAATTGTAAGATGTAAAAGATTATTTTCAGAAATTTAAATAATAAAAAATCGTATTTGAAAAGCGACAAAAAAGTTATCATAATGTGTGGCTTCTTCGAAGATAGTCATTTATGCTATCATTTACGATTAACAAATATGCATTCTACGGTTCTGATTCTAAAAATTGTTTTTAGCAGATTTTTCGACTCAAAAAAAAAAAAAAAAAATCTTTTCTATCAAAGATGTCTTCTTATCAAGTAGCGAATTGATTAAATCAGCCAGCATTTTTGAACTAGAAATTACTTCATTGGATGAGAAAAAAAAATTTCGTCTTTCACAACAAGTTGGCAAAAATAAAATTAGATCTTTTATTAATAATGCAGAATTCTTTTATTTAGCAAAAAATTGATGAATTTTTAATTCTTTCATTTAAATGGCTTTTGTTTATAGCTTTTTTACTTTCCATAGAAATCGTTCTGGTTTAAATTACAATAACTTTCAAAGAAATCTACAGATAAACTTGATCGCTTGATCGATTATTCTCCATAATTAATTACTCATTTTCGCTTAAATAAAATCCATAGAATTCCAGCCTGTAATATTCAACGTGGAATCGCCACGTGGACGTGCTTTCGGTGCAACACCTCACGTTGGTGTTATCATGCCACAATGTAAAACAACCATCTATTGTACATTTCGATCGGAACGTGTTAGTCGGATACCTGATGATGGTATCTATATTTACAGCATTTTTCAAAAGGCAATCAATGCTGATAAATTTATCAATGCACAAAATGATAAAGAGAAAGAACGAATAGCGCGAAAAGTATGGAAGTTTTCGTCCTATTTTCTTTTTTTTTTTTTTTTTTGGAGTAAAAAATTTAAGAATTAAATAGTTTCGAATTCAAACGCTTTAAAATTTGAAAAGTTTACAATCAGAGAAATGTTTCAAATTTTAATATGAAGCAAGCAGATCTTCATTTCTGTCCATCAAAGATTTGGTCTCAACATCGCGGTGAATGCTTCGAATGCCTTCGTCTTCCGGTAGGTTTTGAACCACGACGACCAGCTGCCCACGAACAACACGTCGAATTATGTCCCGATATTGCACCTGGTCAAGTTGAACATACAAAGCCGAAATTATCAAAGGAGGAAATGCCAACCAGTCAACTGCCATCTGCGGAAGAAATGCGTTAATTAATTAACTGGTGATATTTTGAAGTGTTGTGTCTTTTATCATCATTTATCTTTCATTTAACAATGAAAATTTCGTTCTTTTTTGAAAGACATCAATAAAATTGAATTTTAATAGAATAATTTAAAATATGAACTCATCGCTCACTTTTGATTTTTAAAAATTATCTGTACATATCTGAAAAAAAAAAAAGAAAAGTAGATTCATTTAATTTATAACCGTTATAAGATGGAGTAAGGAGAAAGTATTGGAGAGTAAAATTACAACGTAGCAGGAAAAACACGATATTTTAAGGTTTTGTTGATAAAAATTACTTAATACTAGTTGATTCGATGGTCTGTTTCTGGAAGTCGTCAAGAAATTCCTCAATATTGAATTAAACATGATTTAAAAGTTACATTCTACAGGAAATTTGCACTAAGAATTATCACATTCATTTCTTACGATTTGATTCATTTGATCTATTGGAAGATAAATTTGTTTGTTCACCAAATAAAAATTAGTTTATTACATGACAGTAGTAAGACTAATATGATTAATTACGCAAGGCAAAATGAACAGATGATTATCTGTATATTTAATCAAAATTAAATTTAATAAAATTCCGAAAGATGAATGAATTTAGATGCCATAATGCAAGAAAAAAGTTTCCTATCATCATCTCCACCGTTCCAATTTTCATTTTCTACACTCAGTGAAAATGTAACTTTCTACTTACCTTTCAGATCAGATTAATTTTTTCTTTTAGTTGATCTTTTATCAAATTTCTTTCTTGCTTCATATCGTCTAACTTCAACACGGTTATCACTGTTATAATATCTTTACCTTTTTTTTCAAATCATAAATCTCATATCTATATCCATCTTTATCTTTTCTTTTCTTATTTATAATTATCAAAAAGTATCGTTTATGTTTTATTGAAATCGTATATTATATTCTATTAAGAATATGATATATACAATTTATTAGTCATCAATTCCGTATCATTTAATTGTATTACATCCGTCTGTATAGTATAACAAATTATAATTCATCACAATGACTGATTATTTTTCAAGCTGATTCAAGTACATTAAATCAATTCAAGCAGATCTCACATTCACAGTCACAAATATGAATCTTCCACTTTCAGATACACTGAGTTACAACAAGTTACAGAAGTGTTCAAAAATCATTCTACAAAGCAATAAATCATTTTATTGAGCAGATTCTGTTTTCGCAACACTTTTCACTGAGGTATTTTATTTACAAAAAAAAAAAAAAAAAAAAAAAATTCTACAGAAGCATTAATTCTACTAAAGTGAAAATTTGAAAATTTCCATCATCTTTCAATCCTGATCGTCATAGATTCACAATGAATTAACAGGTAAATCGTCCTGCTTCTTTGTTGCAATCATATTTGAAAATATAATGTTTTTCATAATGACATTTAATCTAAATTCAAATCATTCCTTCGATTTCTAATTTTAGATAAAAAAAATTGGAAGTGTTTTGAACTTCTGTTGCTCTTAAAGAATTTCTTATAATATCTTAAGGATTATTTTGATACCCTATCTCAACTCAGCTTACACTTAAATTTCTAAATATTCAACCTTAAGCAATAGTTTGTCCCATTCTTCAAATAGTTAAAGAGCGATAGAATTCAAAGTTCTTGCTCTGATTGAATTAATGTAGCTCAAAATGTGTACGCGATAAGACCAAGAATCTGGATTATTTATGGTACAATAATGTCTGCTTTGATTCTCAAATAGTCCTTGTTGCCTACCTGGCAACAGAAAAGCGTGAATGATGGATGAAAGATTCTGGCTATGAGCTGAAAAACACTATTTAAGTGACTAAATTGTTTAACAAATATATCAGTAAAAGCTTTAGCAACATTATAAATTTCCTGTATTCTTCCATAAAGAATTAATTAATAACCATTATACAAACAAATGAACAAAGTATTATTTTTTACAATCGCAAAATGTTGTTCGATTCGTACTGTTTCAACTAATTAACCTATTTTAGAATGCAACAGATGGCAAAGTATAAAAGGATGGGATAGCCGTATTCAGCAGTCATTTTCACTATTTTACAGCACTTCAGAAAACTGTTTTTGGATAATAATTAACCAAAAAAATATCGAGAAAGGATTTCTATTAGATGGTTTTAAAACCTGTTCTGATTAAAATCTTTAATTTGTGCCACTCACTAATAAATAAATTCTGAAAAAATAGTATGCAAACTAAAAAAACAAACTGAACATAAAAAAGTAAAAGATAATCACGGCACACGAAAAATGAATGTCCCGTATAATAATACATGGTCATATAAATAAAAATATACATAGGATAAAAAGATATTACAAGCATATTTAGCAAAAGCTTATGCCTCAAAAGTAAGTTCCGAAATTTTTCCAATTTCCGAAAAAGTTGAAACTATATAATTTAAACTACATAACTGAAAAGACATCTTACTATGGAAGATGACAGTAATACCAAGAAGATGGAAAGAATTAATTCCTGCAACATCAAATAAATCAATTAGCACCAGCCATACTTATCTTACTAGTGATTTTTCATGCGAATCATTTTTCTTCGAATAATCAGTCGTTTAATTCCATACCGTAATTACCTCAATAAATTCTAAAATCCTAGCTTCTTTATAATTATTTGTGAATTCTTTATAATATAATATGTTTGTTTCTTCAGCGTCAATTGCTTAGCTATGAAATAAAGTGTATAAGTAAGCGGGAACTCACTTGCAGAGCATCCAGTAACTGGCAGTATTCAATGAGTAGATCTAGATAGTCAGATAACTTTAAACTGAAAAGAAAATCATGCAAAAAATTAAGCAGTTGAAGTAAGAGTTTCTGCTCCAGCTCCACGTACAAAAAGAACTCGCGGTAAACCAGCTGTAAGCTCGTCTAAATAATGCAAATAATCAGTGAAACCTGAAATTTTGAAGTACTTCAGAAAATTAATTTCTTCAAATTGCAAATAATTGATAGAGCGAAAGACGAGGAATTTTTCAATATCTGGCGCTTGTTCAGAAAAGGATTGAAAGAAAATTCTTATAGAGGATTGACTGCAGCATGTCTGATAACTTTGTATATCCAATATCATTACGATCTTAAGATATCATAAAAAGTATAATGAAATTTATTGAGACGCTACCATTAAGGACTTGAAAGATTTTAATGCATCGATAACAATCATAAATTAGATAAAAATTGAACCTTCTTTCACTTCTGGAGGCTTTGGAAGATTTAGTAATATCAGTTGACTTTTTTCAGATGTCTTCCTGAATAAAGCATTTAAACGAGTAGCCGTATGCATTTTATGAACCTGAAAAGTACATTCGTTAATTTTCATATTAATTATGTAATGGAATTGTTTTGCTAACTTTGTACAGAAATGAAGAGATTTGTTAATATGCAAAAAATTTTTATCTTGTTTTGTCTAAAAATACAATTACGTGTTTTTTACTCCGTTTAGTTCTATAAAGGGGTAAAGAAGAAAAATGAAGTGATAATGATTTCCTTTGTATTTCTTCGTTAAAATTTAGAATATAAGAAATACCGAGCTGAATCAAGAATCAAATCCATATTAACATGTCGACGTAGCTGACTGATTATAAAAGTTAAAATGAACCTTGCGCCTGTCTAGGCTCTGTAAGCGTTTTATTCGCTCGTTATCGTACTTGATATCTTCATCACGTATTCGTAGTTTTTTCACAATTTTCCTCCTAGAGAATAAAAAATAGACTCGGATATCATTAACGAAGCATTCAGATATCAGCAGCAAATTTCTATGTTACAACTACATTAGGATAATAGGGCAAAATTGTTGTAAAACTTGCATAAATATGTGTAATTTGGAAAATCAACAAACCCTAATTCCGTTGATGTTGGAAGTGTCTGGGATTGCCTTCGATTTTCCATTGTATTTACTAAAATAAATCACGTAAGATCTGTGATATTAAAACAGTGTGTAATATGGCAAAAAAGCTGCAAAAGGAAAGACTTGAGATGATAGATTTCATAGCAAAAAAAAAAAAAAAAAAAAAAAAAAAGATTTTGGCGTGTTTAAAAAATCCATAAATTATTTAAACATTCATACCCCTTTTTAGATATTATCACACTATTTTTTCTTTTTTTTTTCCTTTTTTTTTCTTGATACCAATAGAACAAGTAATCAAGCTAGTGAAAAGAATAGAAATTCAAGAAATAAAAAAAAAAATATAATGAATACCATTCAAATTGACATCCTTAGCGACGAGATCTTCATCGATTTTACCATGGCCATTCGCTTCGACGTCGATATTACCAGCATGTTTTTCAACGTAAAAACGATTTTTTTTCAGAGGCTACAAATGCACAAAAACGAAATAAGCGCAGTGCTATCGCTTATTGACTGAGAATTCATTTTTCATGAATATCTTCGGAAAAGATTAGGAGAAGCTCTAAGGATTTTTGGAATTTATTTTTTAAATTGGAAAAAATTTCTTTAATTTATCTTCATATTAATAGTTAAGTATTACATGAATATTTAATCATAGAGACAGCAAAATACAATAATGAAACCTCAATGTTATCGACATTATTTGATACTTTGTCATCTAATTCCTTCAATGGTTCAGTATTTTTCTTCATCATCGCAAACTTTCTCGCCTCACGTGCCATCTGACTCCTTTCTTCCATCATTAATGTTCGTTCAAAGTCGGCTCGTGATATATTAGGATCACTTAGTATGTCGACCTAAAAGTGATACTATGTAGAAACAAATGTTGTTTGTCTTTTTTATTTTTTTTAAAATATCATTGGCTTAACAGATCCTCTATTAATTATCAAGCGAGTAAGCATATGATAATGAGTGCACTTATTTAAAATTGTAAACCTGTACGACAGCATCAATACGCATCGCTTTCAAATAGAAATTAATTCTGCCAGTCATTTCTTCCTTTTCTTTACTATCACGAGCAATACCAATTACGCGCAGTTTACATCCACGCCAAACCTGAACATATGACCTCAGTTTATGAGTCACAGGTTAAATAATTCTCTTATGTGATTTTTTGTTCAATATTTAGCTACAAAAACAAATTTCACACAATAATGTCTTTATGTGCTTAGCAAAACTATTCTGCATATTTGTAGCACATCAGAAGCAAGATTATATCTGACCAGTGAATAAAATGCTAACCTTATGATACAATAATAAATGGGCGATTAATCCAAGAAAGCCTCGATCACGAATTATCCAATATGCATCGACATAACCATCCTTTACTGGTTCACTTATATAAGGAAAATTTGATATTTCTTTGGCCACAAGAAGACACATTTTCATGATATAACCAGCATGCAATTTGTCTAAAATTATTATGAAATGCGCGATTAAAGCAAAAAATGTATATATATAATATTATAAAATCTAAATATTTTTCACTTGGAATGATAATAATTAGCTTAACGTCGAACCCTCCTTGCAAATCATTCGCTCTGGGAGCGACAAAACTGCATGCTGCACACGGTTGTCTAATACTGAACTTTTTTAGAAATAAAAGTAGCACAAAATTTTCGGATGAAAGCAAGGAAAATAATTTATGGGAAAAGATAAATTTATAGAAATTTTCTTACTAACTTAATTTCAGAGGTAAACTAACCCACAAATGTTGAACATTCTGAATCAGGTGGTTCAAAGGGCCAATCTGGACTATACTTCGGCCATTTCAATAATAATGTATTCGGACAAAGAGCACCAACTCCAGTACTTTGGATAACTGTCGAAATACTCCCACAAATCTGGAACACAGAAATTTTCTCAAATCCCCCAAGGAATTTATATTACGTAAATTCAAAAACTGTTGCGCTTCATTTGCCTGTTTTATTATCTATATTTTAAAACAATGTTTTAAATACCTGGGACTCGCCATACACAAGAGTTTTTGCAAATCCACGAAGTTTCGCATCTTTCATATCATCTTTTAATCGTTTCCGTATCTAGAAAAAGTAGTGATTAAATTGGGTCCTTTTGATGATTAATTACTTTGAACAGAAAATTTCACATTTTCATTATTGCCATATCCTTTTTTTTTTCTTTTTTGAAGAAAAAAACAGAAAGAAGTAAACAATTATCAGCAGTTAATGTCGAAATGCAAATGTTTTACTGAATAAAGGTGAGAAGCAAATAAAACGAATAAATTAGAAAGTAAACTTCAATATTATCAGAAAATTTAATCATTTTAAAACGTAGTGATTCAGCAAAAGTAGAAGATCGGATCATTTACCTCATTGGCCTTGTTTTGATCATTCTCATCGAAAGGGTTACCACAAAGGCATGCAACAACCACGCATAATCCTTGGCTAGCTTTCAGTTGTGATGCCAAATGAAGCAGTCGTTTATAGCGTAAATCAGTTTGATCATCCTCCCATTTTAGTGCAAAAAGAAGTAATAATTGTGGCCTTAAGATATGATATCAAGTACTGATTACATATACAAAATATAACGTATAAAGATAGTGAATTTAGCGAGTTCACAAAAATGGGAATAAGCATTAAAAAATGGCACATATATGAAGTAACTACCTGAAATCTTTTGGATGTGACGCTTCCGTGTCATCTATCGTTAACAAAGCCTTTTGTGCAGTTGAAATTGACACAGCACGCATTCCATGACCCCATTCTTTATTTGCTCTAAATCATGCTTTCAATTTCTGACTAATGAACATAAATATAATGAATTTTGTCTTTTTAATAATCTTATGATTAAGAAAACAGGCATAACATACAGGAAAATGAGAAAATAGAATATGAGATATATTTTCTAAAGAAATGTGGATAATGTCTCCGAAAAAAAAATCCTCATAAAAAGGTTCAATTAAATAACAAAGTAAATAAAAAATAAAAAATACCCTCTGTACTCTGTATATTTATAAAGCGAAAAACAAAGAAGACATGAAACGATGGCATAATCCCAATGCGTTGTGAACATAATGAAAAAGCACAGAAATGCACCAAGCAGAGCGAGCGACCTGAACTTGAACTACATACAGTTTTTCAGCATCTAGATTAAAATTTTCATTTATCTCAGTGAAGCAGGCTTATTTTTTTATTGAAGCTTTCATATCGATAACTGCAGAAACATAGCCGATTTAATATTAAATGAAAGGGATAAGAAATATTACCGTTATACTTCAATACTATCCAACCCTTACTTTTGCCAATATACCAATATGACTTCGTGAACAGTACTCACCAATGATAATATTTATAACGAGGTCTCCAATTGGGTGCTTTGACGATGGAATGCATTGCGCAAATAACATTAATAAATGCATAACACATCAAGAAGAAAAAATCAACGACTGCAGCAATATGATCCATTGCACCAAGAAGTATTGCTAATTCAGCAATCAATGTCGTAATCAACAACCTATAACAGATACTTTCAAATTACTATGTAAAAGAATTTTATTCTATAAATACATATTTAAAAAATCAGTTCGAGTCATTGATCTGGAAATTCGCGCAAGACAAGTGTGTACTCGAATTATGAGAATACATTCTGAAAGAACTATTAGTCAGTCAAAACTATCTAATACAAAACGTCTAATATGAGTTCAAAAAAATTGTTTGAACCGCAATCATACATAGCGATGAGTAAGCAGAGCTCCTTATTCCTATTAGATTCACCATATATAAGGAATTACAGGGATTTATGTAGATGACTCAACAGAAGCAACCACGTACACATATAATGAAAATGCTCATTAAATGATTCGGTTATCTAGATTAAAAACATGTTTAGTTCATACCCGTGGAATGGTTCATTCCTTTTCGTCAATTTTCTGAAACTCTTCAACTCTGGTACTACTTCGTCTTGTGCTATGCACTGAAGTAAACGAGGTGCGCCTAGAATGAAGGATAAAGTATTGATGACAATAATAATTATTTATGAAGCATTAAATAATTTTTGGGGAAGAAATAAACGTTCTGATGATATTGAATTACGCATGAGAACAGTTAAAATGTTGAAATGAAGATGGTACAACAGTTATAACAATGATGACTGTTTTGAGATAGATTCAAAATTTTAGAAGAAACACATACTACATAAACATTGAAGAGCAGCTCCAAATGTCGAAGTAAATGAGCCGATTAACAATATCCAATGGCTTGGCCATGCTAAATTTGCTACAACCATACTACTTGCCATTGATGCTCCATACCTTTAAACACAAAACTTATTTTATATACTTAGCGTTGCCTGCAAAGTACACATATATTCAATGTCAAAAATCAGGACAGAAACATACATATATTTTACATGAAACTCACTTATCCCGTAACACATCTCCATCGATTGCTGCACCAAACGTTAAAGCAAGCGCAAAGTAGATGAACGAAGTGGTCAACTGCGCTCCCAATGTACCTGACGGTATTGATTTCTGGGCATTTTTGAGATCTCCTAAAAATCTTCATATATCTCGTTTTTCCTTAAAGATCTCTTAAAGAATTATTGAGATAAATGAAAAAAATGTGAATCAGATGTAATCATTTCTTCTGATACTAGTTAATGTATTCTGAATAAATAAAAGAAAACAATACCACTCATATTAGCTCCCGTTAAAATTCCAGTAACTGCTGGAAAATAAATAGCCAATAATACGAAAAATGTAGTTTTCACGTCTTGATATACTTCCACACGGGCATTTGCTGTTTTTCCAGGCTTGTATTCACCAGCTTCCATGTAATGAATTGTTTTCAAGTTTTCTGCAAATCCAAATCAAAGATTACAATTAGCTTCTGAACAGTCTGAATTCAAATATTTATTTTAAAAAATTGAAGAATTGTTCGAATCTGATATTAAACGAGAAAAGAGAAGAATCTGTAATACTGAAAGAAACCTTTTAGAACGCCACTTGTAAAACCTGGATAACCATTCACGCACTTAATAGGCAAAAAGCATGTACTATTACTGCAGTATTCTGTAACGCTTTTACTTCTGAAAATAAAAATTTATAGCCTATACTGTATATCAAAAGAAAAAAAAAGCATTTATATCTAAAAGTACATTTATTTAATATCCGAACATTATTTCAATTAAATCTTGTTGACTTAAAAAAAATGCATTGTTAATGCCACAATTTTAATATATAATTAATTTAAAACTGAAACTTCAAAATCATATCTGATATAATATGCTTCGTCAGACTTGAATATAACTCGTTACCATGAACTCTGATCCTCAAGCTGGGAACTATCCACGCTGAGCAGAATGATCCGATTTTTTTTTTTTTTTTGCTTAATTAATCTTTTTAACTAATTTCCCATAACCAAAATTTGACATTTCTAAACAGTTATCTGTCTATCTTTTCATTAGACAATTCTGTACCTATTTATGAAATATTTAAAGCTTTTAAGCTATGTAATTCTTGTTGTATCATCAAAACTAAGCAATTTCCTGCAATTATTAAAAATTTACATATATCTTTCATTGCAATATTTGCAGATATGCATAACTGAGACATTTTTCGGCATGAATACTTGTGCTTGCAATAAATGGTCGCCCATTTTACATACCCTAAAGTGAAAGATATTAGTTGTATATGTTTCATTAAAAAGTAATTTCATCATACTTCACTTTTTTTTGATTGATCACAAGATTTATCCGAATTCCACAAGTTATCGATAAATTAACTTCAATGTTGCAAGTTATCAATGAACTGTACGTAAGTTAAATTACTCCACATAATTATCCGTCAGTGATAAAAATCAGTAGTAATTTTAAACCTTTGTCCAGTCTCCGGACTAATCGATTTTTCGATCCCACCAGCGAAACAAGATAATATCGATAAAATAACACAAAAAAGTGAGATCTGAAGGTAACAAAATATAAGTTTCAATAATGATGTCATAAATCAACACAACATTTCAAACTAAAGAACACAAAAACCATGAACATACTGGTGCGAAAAGCTGCACAAATCGTACACCCATTGCTACAACAACAAATTCAAGCAATAATAACAATGTAGCGTATATTCGCAGATTATGCGACATCATACCGAACATGTCTGCAGATGAATTATAAATTATACTATAATAATTTAGTGCTTATACAAGTTCCCTTTTTTTGTGCTAAATTTAATGGATGGAAGAAAGAGCATTGGATAGTAAGAATTACTGCTCATCGAATAAATGATATGTTCGCTTACAAATATTATCACCTATTTTTCAGAGGTCTAGAATATGCTAGAGAGTATAAGAAACGGAATAAGACTTATCATAAATCAAATTATCAATCCCATCGGCAATCAAAATATTGGAATAAAATGAAAAACTTCCAAAAATTAACCTGTTTGTGATTGAACTTCTCTGCCGCCAATTGTGAGATCAGGAAAAATGTAAATCTGAAAAATGAGTGAAATTTTCGAAGGAAATCGACCAATGTCAAAAAATCGAATCAAATTTGTTTGCAATTTAGAAATTAGTAACTGCACTTAAAACAATTTTTAGCGATATATAATAACACACCAATAAAATTTCAACTCCGCCGACCAAATACATAGATGTAGCAACTGCATTTCCCAGATAGAACAGCATACCTATGGCTGTACCAAATTCTGTTCCAAGATTTCTCGATAGCATGTAATAGGCGCCACCACTCTTGATTTCTCCATTGGTAGCTATTGCTGATAAACTGATGCTGGTAATGAAAGTCTACAACGAACAATGATTATTCTCTAATAGAATTAAAATATTATCCAAAATTTGCAATATGTATAAGTGACCATTGAAGTGATTACAATAATCTTACCGAAATGAATAAAGGAATTTTCTCACGAAGTGGTACAGTTAGATTAAGGAAACGGTAACTACATTTATAGTTCCATAAGAACAATGAGCTGTAGCAAAATAACCAATTATCAATGATTAATTAGTATTATTTTATGAATGGTAGAAAGAATATTTGAATAATTTTTACATTCATCAGTCTTACAAATAAAATCTAACTGATGATCAGAGAATTCAGTAATTTAAAATTGAAACATACAGTTAAACAACAGAGTGCAAGAAGTAGAGATGTTTGTGATATGCCGGCAATTCCAACAACCCAGAAAAGACGTATGAACATGGTTACACCCAAAATGTGCTGAACTGTAGGCAAATATACACCAAATAATGTGCCCAAATTTGCTGACTGAAAATTTTCGCATTTTATTGAAGTTTTACTTCAATTGGAAGTGTGTTCGTATGGCATATATTAGTAACATTAGCAAATATTTCTAGCATATAGTGGAAGATGATAACATACCAAATTTGGCCAAATCTGTGTCCTCTAAGAAATACTAAAAATCACAAAAATTGAATGATTCTATTTAATCTAGATGCTAATTGAACTATCGTAGTGTGCCTTAAGTTTAATATTTAAATCAAAGCAATATTTTTCTTAGATTGTTGAGTTATTTCAATGTTTATAAGTATACCTTTGCAGATCTTTCCAATGCCTGAGGCTGTGTGAAAACCTTCAAGTATTGAGAGAACAATTCGGCTGTATCCTCGAAAAGTTCCAAATTTGTATGCCCCATGCTAGGTTTAATCGTATCACCACCATTCGTTGAAGACTCTTCCTCATCTGATATAGATAATTCGTCTGTAAATTTTTACATAAATTAAACATAAAAATTGAAGGGATTGAAGCAAATGTCTTCGTGGTAATATAACATTAATGAACACGGAGATTTACATTATCTGGCATTACCTTTGAACTAAAAATTGCTTAAGCTTAAATTACTTTATTTTGATGCAGGTCAAGGAGTGATCACCACAAGTCGCTAAACATTATAACATCAGAACAATGTTAAATGGTTCTGTTTAACACTAAGAGATAAAAAATTAGTAATTTCAACTGTATACCGATACTTATCATGATTATTTTCGTATTGCAATGAATTATCTTCATCCTTCATCATAAATTTGATGAAAGATGAAGCAAACTTTCAAGGATATTTGTGCTTGAAATGATATGATTGTTCACATTATTTAGAAGATAAGAATTAAAAAAGTATCATTATCCGATGAACAGAATCAGCAAGACACCATTCGTTTCATCAATCATTAATTTAATGAATAAATTTGTTAACAAACCTTTGCTGGTATTATCAGTTGATAAGAGTAGTGAAACTTCTTCATGGAAATCATCATCTTCTGTTTGCAATACAACCATACTTTCAGCGCAACAATCAGCAACTTTGAGTGGAATTTCTGCCGTCACAGAATCGTCTTCTCGTAAATTGATCTGATTATCATTCGCATTAAGATGATCCGGTATATTATTATTATTCATTGTTCTCTGAATAAATGCGAAGATATTTGATCTGTGATGCCAAAAAAACAACAAAAAGAGCAATGATCATAGATTAGACGAAGAGATCTATCTATCCTTTGGATTTGGCAAACTGAATAGTTTTTATCGAATATTTCATAATCCATTCTCAATGCAAGCAAAGAAAAAGCAATTAAGAAGAAGAAATTTACCTGAGCAACTAATTGGTTGCCAAGGTAAATTCTCTGTTTCAATTTAATTTTACCCATTAACTTACTCAACATGCCTCTCTTAATAGAGTACAAAATATATTTTTGGATAAATTTTTAGCTAAGATTACATAAATTTACAAATAACGGTAAATTACAATTTCTCTGTCTACAATTTTAAGGTAAAAAAAAAACCTTAGATACGTGATAACATACATTTTTATACGCTCTTTTCACGAATTATACGTAATTAAGCCCATATTACACACGTTTACGTAACTCCAACACAAAATTCATCTTCATTTCATCTATTCTCTATCATATTTATATGGTATTAATTGAATTTGTACGTGCATTTTCTAAAAGAATTTAAATTTTCAGAAACCATTTCAGATCATAAATGCTTGCCTTATGCAATATGCTTCACATTCAAAATGCTCCAATTTTTTAAATTCATTTAAAAGAAATCTCAATATTACAAATATTTGCAATATATTTGAACTAAATATTCCATCGTATATTTAAGGACAGTAATCTTATCCTTACAGTATGCTTATTTCAGTGAAACAATTTTGTTCCTACAGTATGCTTGACTCCAGTATATTGTAAGGAGAAGCAGTTAATCACGATGAGTTAGTGGGTATGAGAAGGAAAAGTTTGTTAAAGATGAGAATTATGAATGAAATTGCTCAATCGGAGAACGGCAACGATTAATCATTAATTAGTTTGAAAAAGGTTGAATCCGGAAAATCGGAAGACATCGAATCAAGAATTGAGATATTATAAAGTTGTAGTATTATTGCAACTATCATAACAATCATTTCTAGTACCAACAAGGATTGAGTATATGTATGTAGACTGAAAATGTAGTAAATCGAAGATAATTTAAAGAGTTGTAAGAGATATTACATACGTGTGTCACATGTGTTACAATGATAGCTATTACGTGTAATATACGTAAGTAATACGCATATTACACGTAACATAAATAATACTTACTTCAGACATTACGATTTTCCGAGAAATTAAACAAGCTATCCCCTGCCTTGTCGTGCTCAATATCCCCAAGACAGGAATTTCAGTTGAATGAGGAAATGAGATCAGAGATCATTTTTAAAGATTTCAATAAAATTTGCAATTAAAAAAGTCACAGATTTATTCGCACAATTGACTATCGATCGATTGGCTTTCCATCTGTTCTTCATATGCTTCTACATCACAGCTCTTAGGTCTGTTTCCGCTTAAAATTTTCATTAGTGTCAAGGAAAATTCAAAAATGATCGATTAATGTGAGAGTAATTTCTTAAAATAACAAATCTAAGTTGACCATCTCAAACTTCTAGAATTTCCTGATTTTTCCGGCTTCTTAAATTTTACATCCATATAGTTTAGGACTTTTTCTTTCTAATTCTCAGTTCATATTTTATTAAAGTTTTAAATCTTTTTCAAGATTCCTAACATTCTTGAATTCTTCATCCATCCCATTTTTTTCAATTGAATCTAGAAAAAATATTTTGTTTAGTATCTAATTTTAGATTGTAACTTGAAATTCTAATTCTAATTTATTTCATTTCCAATCATAATTATCTATTTTAATTTGATCACAGTGTAACCAGTCTACAACATATATGTTCCACAGAAACAAACTTCACTATCACTGTAAAGTTGAAGAAAGTTGAATGTTAAGACAATTTATTGTTCTTGATAAAAATTTTATATATGTTGTCTTTGGAGAAAGGAAATTTAAAACAGGAATTTTTTTTAAATTATAAAAAATAAAAATTCTAGACTAACTTTTAGCCAGAGATTTAGACATTTTAGGAAACAAAACTTTGATGCTCCAAGAATTCTTCTTTCTAATTTTTAATTAAATCCCTTAATTTTTTCAAAATTCTCATTTTCTACATTCATAAAATATATAAATTTGAAAATATGAAAAAACAAAATTCGAAAAAATAAAAGGAAGAGAAAAAAAGGGGGTGTAAGAAGTTGATAATAGTAATATAAATATGTGCATCAATTATAAATAATATGTACAACTCAAAGAGACTGCTGAAAATTACGATGAATTATTAAATGCTCTAATGCTGTCTGTTGATTTTTTCCTTCATACTGGTTGAATTAGAAATTCGAATTAAAAAATCCAATAATTTTTTTTTTCCATGAAATTTTTATATTTTTTTTATTTTTATTTAGGAGAAAATATTGCTGAGAAAAATTGATTTTTATTTAGGAGAAAATATTGTTGAGAAAAATTGATGAATAAAAACGGATTCAATTTTCTAAAAAAGGAAAAAAGATGGAACATCTGGCTATCGATCAACCGTGTGGAATGCTATTGGAGGAAAAAATGAAATGGTCAACGGTGTCATATTTTCAATTCAAATTTTAATAGTTATTTTTATGATTTACGATGAAGGAAATGGAAAATTTTTTCCGTTTTTTTCCGCCAAGTTTATTCTAGAAGCTTGGCATCGCAAGAAATTGAGCGGAAAAATAATCAATTAACCATGAAGAATAGCAATCATAAAAGGGAAGAAAAGAATATCAAAATATCAAAATAGCAAACAAATTTTTTTTTTTTCAATATCAAAACAGAAATTAATAAAAAAAAAAAAAATAGAAATTTTCAATACAAGAAAATAAAAAATGCATAATCTAAAAAAAAAAAAAAAAAAAAATTACTTTTTTGATTAAAAATATTTTGGAAAAAAAAAGAAATTTCGGGAATGGATTTTTTTTTGAACCTTTGATTTTTGTGCTCCTATTTTAAATCCATTAAGTCAGTTCAACCAGAATTTTCTTTTAGATACTGTCTATTTCTTTCTTGAAATCTATCGTTCCAGGAAACAAATTGATTAGTTTATGTACTACAAAAAAAAAATTTAAAAAACAATCAGAATTCTACAAATTCATTGAATATTCAATTAGTTTTATCATTTAAACAAATTATCTTTAGCACACTTATGATGATTGATTAGCTGTTAGCTCAGTTATACAATATCTTCTGATCATATCTGTTACAGATCGAAAAATGGATTATTGACATGAATCCCTCAATTTCCAGACAACACTTCAATTTCATACGTCAGTTGTTAGATACATTGTTTGGATTTTGTTTGTCATACTAAAATGATTTTAGTGATTAATCACTAAAGCGATTTATTTTATTAATTAATTATTTTCATGAAGAAATACTGTAGGAATCGAAACTTCAGGTGCCTAGCATCTATATCCAACACCAAAGTCACGCAAAACAAAAAGCGACTAACCAAATATGAAAATTTTATAATGTCTCGCGTTTTTTCAATTTTCTCCTCCTTTTTTTTTTTTTTTTTTTTTTTTTTTCTACAATTTTATCTAAATTACTTATAATTAGCGGTTTTCTGCAAACACATCAATCATTTTTCAAATAATTGAAAAGCAAAATGAGAGGAATAAAATGAGGCAAAATGAAAAAGAAAGCACTAATTATCTTCAAAGCAGCATCTCATATCGCTCATTGCAAACATACTTGAGTTTTTCTCCAGCTTTTGCTTTATTTATATTTTCGTCTTGTATTAAGATTTCATTCCTTAAAATATTCCAATATAATTGAAAGTATAAAATAAAATTAATTTCTTTCAAGTTCATAATAATAATTAAGTTTTTTTTCCAAGTTCATAATAATAATTATAATTAAGTTCATAATAATACAAACTTTCTCTTATTCAATGCTTGCCTATTTGAGAGATAATCTTTTCCAAAGCTCTATTTCAATCGCAATAAGAAGCTAACGAAAAGCAGTAAGCAAAGAGTAGATGAGGATAAATCCTTCTTGAGCTAATTAATTAATAAATGCATAAACAATCAGATGAAAATTCCTGGGATAGGAGTGGAATTTAAATTGCTATCTGTCTCCTTAGGACAAGCAGTAGTGATAATGATAATCATTAGCAGAAATATAAATGATAAATGAGAAGTGAAATGCGATAAGATGATAAAGAAGTGATTAGAAAGGCAGGTGAAAATGAAATACTACTATTTTCAAAACATATCATTTTATTCTGAATTCCTGAAGATGATTGCTTGCAGATGACAAATGAACTTTTCCAATGTTTACAGAAAACTATCGATAAAAAAAACATTACGTGATCCTTAATTAAGTGCAATATTGTAAGTAGTAAAATGAACCAATATGGGTCCAACGATCGGTCTAACAGGATAGAGAAGTTGAAGTTAACAATTCAAAAAATCAAAGAATAATTTTTCCAATGAAATCCTTATTGACGTCAGAATTGCTTCCGCAAACAGCATAAATAAGATTATTGATTTTTGAGAGGTGAGATAAGTAATGATAAATTCTAAATTGTCTTCTTTTTTTTTTTTTTTTTTTTTTTTTTTTTTTTTTTGAATGTTTTATTCATTTTCCTTTTTGCTGAATTAAATGCTATTTGAGAAGAAAAAGAAACAGACAATGAAAAAAAGAAGGCATCTTGCAAGAATTAATTTCATTGATATTTAAATTATTTCCATAAAATGGCCAAAATGCTAAGAGACACTCAATGAACAAGTGGTAAAAAGAAATTTAATTACTTTGCAATTACAAAAAAATTCCATTTTGACAAATGAACATAGCCATATTTCATGGAAATTTTTGAGGAAAAATTTGAAATGAATTTTTGAATTCTAATAAAATTGCACATGCTTGAATTGACACATGTAAAAATGGCGGTCGCACAGACTTCACAGACTTCAAATACGACGATCATATAAATGATTTATAATGTCATTTCTTGAATTATTTCCTTTTTTAATTCATCCATTCCAGAACACTTTTTAATTTCGCGAATCGCCTTTAAATCAACCAACAAATGAAATCATTGTTTTGGATGGCTTTCAAAATTTCAAGAATTTATCTTATTATTTCCTTACTATTTTTATCATTGCAAATGAAATACTCAAAATAGAATCTATGAAAGGCTTATATATATAATAAATGTAATCAGAATTGAAAAAAAATTTAAAAATTGTTCTCAAATTTCAAATATTCAAATGCTGAAATTAAGAGACAGAATATTGTAAATGAAATAGAATCTAAAGTATCATATATTATTACTAAATATTATATGGTGAAGACTTTATAAATGACTATGAATGATTTTGACAATGAAAGTAATAATTAATCCGGGATTCATACAATATTATATTATTTGCTTATATGCAAACACAATTAATTTGTTAATTATTTTTACTCATAAATTTTGTGAAAATTTTCAAAAAGTTTGAAAAAAAAATTTTCAAAAAGTTTCAAAATGAAAATTTTACATGTCTATCAATAAAACTTAAAAATAAAACGTAAAAAATGACACATTGTTAGCGGATGAATCATCGTTTAAAATGGCTGATCGATGGGGGGACACCATTAAAATAGACGAAAGATAGTTTGTATATTTAGGCGAGAAAATTCGATCATTTTGTTAAGCAAAGATTGTCCACACATTTTGCTTCTCATTGAAGAATGAAAAGGAATTTTTCATTTCAAAAAAAAAAAGAAAAAATGGGACGAAATGAAATTGAGAAGAAAAAAGAAATTCGATTCAATTTTTTAATAATTCAAAAATCAGAAATGAAAAAAAAATACTATTATTATTGAAATAGGAAATTGAGTAAGTTGAGAAATTGAGGGAATTCAATTTTTAAGAAATTAAAGATATGATAATATGATTAATATCGATGTCGATAATTTGTCATGATACGAAATTAACTAATATCATTTAAATTACCAGAAGAATTGAGTAAATCTGGAAAAAAAAAAAAAGGTTTTTTTCCTGATGAGAAGTGTTTTTGGAATGAATGAAATAAATCAAGATTAATTGAATTTAACTAGCTCGTTTGAAACAATTGAAAAATATGTGGAAAAAAAAGAAAGAAAAAAAAAAAATGAGAAGGATGAAAGGTCATGAAAGTATGAAATTGGTTTTTAGATGAGGTATACACATTACCTAGCTATCCTAAACACCTGTTTTCTGCTCAATACATGATATTGTTGAGTTTGAGTTGCATAATCGATGAATCTATCCTCCTCTCTTGCATCTTGCAATGATGAGAAATAAATGCGTTAGACTGCAGCTTGCAATATTTTGACATAGAAATGATGTCGAGAAAGAATTTAATTCAATGAAAAAGTGAAAAGAAACAAGCTTTAATTTAATGAAAAAGTAAACTTAGAAGCATACGAACATAGGAATAGAAGAAGACAGGATGAATGACATTAATGCTTTGCATTCTCGAGAAAAAAAAAAAAAAAAAAAAGAAGGAAGGACATCGAAAATCGAGAAAAGCAATGACCTGCCATTATTCCATTCCCATATTATAATGATTAATCATTTTTTTTTTCCAAATAGTACAATGATGAGCAAGCAAGCTTGCATTATTTGTTGTGTCTTTTAAAGTCTCGTTTTCATCAATGAATGATAGTAATATTTAATGATATGGAATTGATTTAATGGTATGGAATTGATAAGAATTTCAATTTTTTTCACTTCAATTTTAGCTTTGACCAGTTGAATATATGAAAATGCTGCAAAAAAAAAAAAAAAGAAAAAACGAAAAATGATTAATCAAAAGAAATGAATATACTTAACTGTTGTTGTAATAGTTGTTGATCAGCAATAGCCAATATCATTGAATAATCATTAGCAACAATTAAAAAAATTCACAAATATTTGAACTTTGCTCTTTCAATGAAAGATCGAAATTATTGCATGCGTTAGAACAAATCTTTTTTTTTTTTTACTAGCTCCTAAAATATATAAATTAAAGATAATTTTAAGCTTGTTTTTTTTTTTTTTTTTTTTTTAAATTTATACCTCTCACAATATTACGTCATTTGAAGACATAAATGTATATTGACGAATTTTTCAGTCGTTTTATTAATTTGATCATATCTATTGTCCTTGAAAGCATTAAAATTCTTCGCCGACTTAGCTAATTTCATCTTTCTGATGATTATCGATCTTAACTCATAATTCTTTCTATTACATTTATCAAATATTAGTTTTGAAGGAATTCGATTTCCCCAGAGAATATTATCATATAATCATGCTAATATTTCATACCACTGTGCTACTGCAACAGTTTATTATCACTAACACAAGCAAAATTATTTATTTCAAGATATATTTGGCATTGAATAAAGTTTATTTAGTAAATGATCACATTATTAAATTATTATCCCCGCACTTTTGAAGTGATCTTTCCTGGGGAATTTAAATTTCGCGATAATTTCATCGAACTCTGTTGCTCTCTTTGTTGAGATTGTTGTTGTGACTTGGATTGTTCCTGTCAAATAATAATAAATTCATCAATTTCTGATAAAAATTATTAGCAGGTTTCTTCTTTAAATATCAAATATCTTTTGATAAGTATGAATTAAGTCATTAAAATTAAATGGAATTTTTTTTTTCGGCATCATTCGCTTATAAATTTTTCGGTCTTATTCTCCAAAATTAATGAATATTCTTTCTTTCAAATATATATTCTTTATAAATTCTCCATTACTTGTAGCCATCATCTATTATTCGAAGAGACAAAAGCATCTTTCATGAAATTAATGTTTAGAATACTTGGAAAATATCCAATAATTTAAAATTCCAAGAAAAAGTGCCTTTTTTGAAAAATCAATATGACGGCGTTTTGATTTCTCAGTTACGATCGAAGAATCATCTGATGGTGCAGTTCCTGAGGTACGAATTCCGGCATGAATTTGCGCGGATGGCACTTTTGATAATGTTGGGGACAGAGGTAGCTTAACAGCAGGTTTCTTTATTCTATGTGAAATATTTGCTGGTGATTCTGAATTACCTCTTGTGTATTTCGCCTTATTCTGAAATTAAAAAAAAAATTTTTTTTCGACATGTAATTTTCAGAAAATCTGAGATTTGCTATAAGAAATGAATTGATCGAGTTGTAAAATGGAAGTTAACCTGGTTTCCATGAGTTAAAACACCACTTGCTCCTCGTGTAACTGATTCCGATGTGATCTGAGTTTGATTCTGCTTCAGCATGGGTCTTACTACTGACTTCGGCTTATTTGTTATCTGTAACAAACACTTTATCTCAAAGTTTTTTTGATATTTCGAACAGATCAAAAATTCACCTTATTTTAGTAATTAAAAAATTATTATAGGCTTGCTGCCAATATTTAAGCTTCATCCGAACATAGATCTAAACTAAATGGCTCAAACCTTCAGACAATTGATTTAGATGCTTAAGGCTAGGTATTAGTGAAGAATTTCAGGAAAATTTTAAAATTCCTCTATTTAACATTCCCATAGTTAATTAACTAATTTAATTTAAAGCTAAATGAATATCCGAATTTTTTCTGGTAGCATCAAATCAATCAAAAATTAACCTTTTCAGATGTCAAAAGTGGCGTTTTATCGATATTTGGTAAAGCTATCTGATTTTGCATTGGTGCAATTACTGTATGCGTTTTCTGTCGTTCAAAAGACTGTCAGAAAATTTTTTGTTAAAAATAAGAAGTTTTGAATTCGATTCAAAATATCAAACAAAATTATGCATAGCGGATTTTTTATTATTGGAATTCCTTAATAAGGTTTAAATTATATGTAATTCTGAATAAGCCGAAACAATAAAAGTAATTATGAGCAGAAATTATTCGCATAGAAATAGCAATACTAGAAAAAGTATTGCATGAATTATAAGAATTAAATTGAATTGATTTCATTCGTTTTCACGTAAAAACTTATAATGAACAAAAAGATAATTGATAATTAATAAACCTTAAGACTGCTATCATCATAATGTTTTTCATTTTTTGCTGAATTGCTCATTGAAGTTGTTGACAAGTATCGTCTGCCATCTGTCTTCCTATCTACAGTTCGCTCTTTTCGTCGTGGAATTTTTGTTTTACTTGAGTTCAAATCCAAATTTTGATCCACTTGACGTAATGTTGAATGACTAGCATGTTCATTCATACTGTGAGCTCTTCTGTGCATCTAAAACAAATGAATTATTATCACGAAATAGTAGAAAATATTGAAATGCCTAAAATTTTGTTGGAAAAATTTCATCATAATGAATGAATAAATTACCTTATCCTGCATCGGATCGATAACATATTGTAATTCGTACGGTTCATGTTCCTCCACTACCTGTATCATTCATTCAATTAAAGATAATCACTTGAATTGAATTAATCAGAAAGGTGAACTGTAATCAGTTACCTTTTCACATAAAGAAAATGGTCGTGATCGATCCAACGATTGAGCTCTTTCCTTATTATTGGCAATATTTTTTGCTGCTGTAACAGCACTGGAAGATCGTTTGTATTTCTGTAACGAATTCAGAATTTTCAAACAATTCAAAGTTTGTCGAAATTCAGATTAAAACTTCACAGGGTATTGTTTATAAATATCTTTGCTTATGTATATTATGTTATCAAAATGAAATAATGTTTAAATAACATAAACATACTTTGTTTAGGCTGGAAAATTTAGGTGGCGGAGCTCTGGCTTCTCGCATTTCCACAAACAAACCATCTGTAACAATATTACTGCAGTAATTATTTCATGCGTTTTCTAAGCATCATATTTCAGTTTAAATTTTGAATATCACAATTTACTATCAAAATAAAGTTGAAACAATGTAACTTTGAAACCAAAAGATGGAAGAATTGAGATGCAAAAAGTTGAAAAACGATACTAACGTTCCTGTATGCGACACTGTTCTTCTGCACTCAACAGATTCCACGTTTTGGCTTTCACAACAGATGCCGCATAATGTAACAGATGCTTGTCGGTTAAGTCATATAATCGTCGAATCAATGCTATGAATCGCTGCAATCAAAATACTTGATTATACCGACAATTCTTATCATTCCTGCTAAAGCTCTTATCTTGAGTCTGAATCATATGATACTTTGTAATATTCAATATGATCTATAATTAATGGATATTTTAAGTTTGTTAATTAGAAACTACTTAGAAAAGATATCATAATAAGGAGTGAGAAATAAAATAAAGAAATAATAATATCCACATCAAATGCCAATTGATATCACGCAAAACCGAAATTATGATTTCAATCCAAATCAATAACTTACTGGATTCCACTGATCGTGAATTATTTGCCGTGTAGGATTTTTATATAATGATTCTTGATTATCAATAATTTTCAGAAGATCCCTAAGATTCAGATACGTTTGTATCGCAATATCAGCAGATAATATATGCACCATTGGCGGAAATATATCCTCCAACATTACCAGATTCAATGCCAAACCCTGTTGAAATTTAGCAATAAAAAAGCTCAAATAGAAATTATCTCAAATTTTTTAAATTTAATTTTTCAATTCCCAAAATATTTGCGAGAATTGTTGTTCATAAATTTTTATTCTTGTAGAATATTTTCCTGAATTATTTATGTTTTGAGGAACATTTCATTATTAATAGTTATAACAGTTAGTTTTTTTTTCATTCATCGAATACAATCGACGCTAAATACTTACTTTACCCTGTGCTTTAAAAGATTCTGATGCAACTACAAGATCGAATGACTGCAATAAGAATTCCTGGGTATATTCAATTAGATCGTTCACCAAACCTTGGACTACTTCTGCTACTACAGCATTCGATTTCGATCGCGGTAATGATATCTAATCAAAAAGAAAGCAATCAGTTAACAGTAATTCCATCCTTGTATGGAAAATCCA
The DNA here is from genome assembly GCA_028564675.1 of Onchocerca lupi. Classification (NCBI taxonomy): domain Eukaryota; kingdom Metazoa; phylum Nematoda; class Chromadorea; order Rhabditida; family Onchocercidae; genus Onchocerca; species Onchocerca lupi. Next base: position 171,312 of record JAOVVO010000063.1, read on the forward strand.
ATTTATAATTATAATTTATAACAAATTACCAAAAAAAAAAAAAAAAGAAAGAAAGAAAAGAGTAAAACAATTATTTGAAATTAAAGCAAAAGAAATACACAGACCTGAAGTCTTTGACAACCCAACAATACATCTATCAAAGATTCCTCGTCCTGAATTTAAATTCACAAATTATTTTCGGAAAATTTCATCATAATTTTTCAAGAAGTCAAAATTTTCTCCAAATTCTAGTTATAGAAATATCTATTTCATCAACTTATGTCGATTATTTCCTTTAATTAATACATTAACTCCTACAATCATTTGATCTCATCTTCATTATATCCGCATGACCGAGTACAACTGGTCTATATAAATAAAAATATAGATGTTCGTTTATTCAAAATCTTAAATCTCTAAAAATTCTTAAACACGTCTTATTAGTCCAAAGTCTTAGATCTTCGAAGATTCTAACAATTGCTCTAAAATTTTGACATAATGTTGCATTCGAATACGAACATGTTTTCATATACTTTTTATATACACGAATTGCTGTAGCTCAGCTTGATTAAGTGGAAAAAAAGATAAGAGAAAGCGCGCGTTTCTAATGTTGAGGAAAAAATTTAATAGTTTGTAATTTGGCTTTTAGTTTGGTTTGATTGGAGATTGATTCTTGCTATTGTGATTTGACAAGGTCAGCAATAGATATGAAGAGATTTTTTGTGTCTTGTATGACAGAGATGAATGCTGTTGAGAACGGTTTTATTGATTGATGAAAAGTAATTCTTCGTAATGAACAATTATTAGCGAACATCCAAGAAAATTGATTACTGAGTTATTCTTTCCTTTGTCGCTGATAGAGAAGAATGTTATTGAAGTGAATTCTTGGATTATTGCTACTTTTCCGTCGCTTTGAACTGTCGATCTGGAACCCTTGGAAATCCGAGCTGTTGCTACTGCTGGGTCGATCTTTGTCGTTCATCTGTGAATTGAAGCGTTTTGGCGATAAATATGTTCATCATCTTTTAAAGTTATAACGCGTCACCCGATCATTAGTAATGATTACAATAATTGCTCACAATAATCTCAATGACAATGTCGTGATTAAATGTAGAAATAACTCGGGAACTTATGAATAGTGATAATCTCTGCTCTATTTCCCGCCTGCTACCTTTAGTACTCTTTGTTTAAAATGATCTTGACAAATACGATGTTTGAAAATGCTCCGCCACTTGACTTTTAGTGTTGCTTGTTCACAATAATTATTATGGCTTATTTGACATCTTTCAACTCTTTCAACTTTCTTCCACATCTAATATATTTAATTTCGCAATAATTGTGGGTATACAATATTTTCCGTTGTTCCTTTATCGTTGTTCCTTTATCTCAATATTTTTCGTTGTTCCTTTACCTTTATCAGGAAGGATCTGCTGTTTGTCGTTGACATCTTTCAGCCACTCTCAACCGGGCTCGCAACCCTGCATCCTCAAGTCTGGCTTCACGTCGTTCTGCTCATATTTAAGTTATTCTTTGTCGTTTTCTCTCATTCACTGACGCCCGTTCTTCTTCAGTTTGATTTGCAATTAATCATCATTTTTTTTTCAATTAATTATTATTTCCGCTCTACGAGCAAGACTACCTAAATTTGATCTTCTGCAAAGCATTGTTTGAATGAACTAAATCAAGTCGATTGCACAGAATGTTCTCGAAAAATTGAGCGTCCATTTTTTTTGGACAATGGACATTGCAAGCAGTCGATTGCCCCGAACTGTCTTCAAAATTATTTGAGATGAGAATATCCAAGCAAACTGATCACTGGATTATTCTTTCATTTTATTGCACAGAAGAACAGAATTCCTTAACTGCCAATCTGGCTACTATGTGTCATTGTAAAACTATCGCTCTGTCGAATGTAGAAACTTCGAACTAAACTGTCTGTTGAACTCGAATTGCTGTCGAACTTGAAGTGATTTTGCTCCAAAATCCGGATCTTTCAAATCCCTTTGATAACTCTTTTTCCATCCCTGATCTCCAGCGTATCGTTTAATGATTGGTTAATCTCACTTTTTTTATCTGTTGATCGGACTTTTAGCGACAAACATGTTCATACCAATCAAAAGTAGGTATATCTATATGGAAACACATGCCTATTTATGCAACATTGTGTCAAATTTTTAAATAAATCGATGAAGAACTTAAAACGTTGTGCGGAAAAAAAACAAAGAATACTTACATTTTTATTTATAAGATTTAGTTTTGGCACAAAATCTTCTAATTCAATTGAAATCGAAATGTTTTAAATTTGAAAAAAAAAAATCGCTTACGAGTTCTTGAACAATTGTTTCAAAACATTCTTTTTGCCAATGTGGATTCAAATGCATGAATACACGACCTTTCCAGATTCGTGCAAAATGTTTTGCTTGCCAGGAGAGAGCCTAAATAGAACATTTTTGAAAAACTTCATCCAATATATGGAAAAAATGCATTAAAAAAAAATAAGAAAACAATTGTAACTTCTTTGTAGAGAGGTTGTAAAGAGCGTATCGCATTGAATTGTGGAAGAGCATCAAATATGGCCGATACACAGGTAGCACAAGGCTGCAAATATATTTCAGTTTTTTCTTTTTTTCATTCGCTAAATTTTCTATATCTTTGCAAAAATTTCTTCAGAACATCTTGAAAACGTAACGGTTATAATTATCTCTAATCAATTTTCAATATGCAAATTTCTTTTATTTTTGCATAAGAATCATAATAATTGAAATGTAACTTACTCGATGGAAGAAATGGCATTTGGTAGCTCGAAAATGAAGTAGAATAACTTCAGTAAGGTTTTCCATATTCAAATGAATGGCCAATGAAACAAGTTCCCAGATATCTACGTCCTCTCCGATCGATGTTAGACCACCGTATAAAAATGATATAAAATAATGAACTGCAGTTCGAGAATACCTTAATTCTTGAACTTAATTAATCTTAGCAAAATAACATTCTGCTTGCATTAAATTGTTTGTTTGTGAGCAATTTATAAAATCATTTTATAGCCACTTTTAAATATTTCTATTTGGTCATTCTTTTATTTATTCATTTATCAGTCATGATTAAATGCATCTCTTATTGTCATTTGATCATTTGATAGTTGATAATTATCAATTCATAAATTCATTCATTCATTTAAATAATACTCATCTGCCGTTTTTCTTTTCTTTTTTTTTTGTTAACATCTCCATATTTCCATCAAAATATAAATGCTATTTCAAAGTGCATTCCCAATTTTGGCTATGTCATTCACTGCTATTAGCAAATGGATTTGACAAATTAATTGATAACCTACCCTTTCAATTCAATGCATTCATATTGTCGTTTCACCAAATGATCTTTGAAATATGGACATGTGGCTGATAAAATACATCTAAATTGTTGATATGATCATAAAAAGATCAATTTTAATATTTGGACAAAAACAGAATAAATTCTTGATATGTCTCATAAATACTTTAAAAAGGATCTTTCAGAAAAGATTTCTTCGGGAAAATTAGAAATATGTAAAAAAATAAATTTCTTAGTAGCTGATAGTTATGTAGCTGTCATCGAGATGTCAGGAAAAAATCGACAAACCGATGTGCAAACAGCTCTCCATTATCAGTTTTGATAACAACATCTGTATCGATATTATTGAGGTACATATTTAAGAGGTCCGCTGCCAATTTGCATGAAGGAGTTTTGTCAGCAGTTGACATTGACACTAAAATATTTTTTAATTAATATAGTCGTTTTATTAATTTCAATGATATAAATTTGAAAATTAATGATCAATAAATAATTGAAGTAGCACTTCATTTTGATACATTATTGATCATAATAAATCAAAATATAGCAATGAAATTCGATTCATCCAAATTTATTTACAATTATTTTATTTATTCCTAAATGTATGTGACAAAAAAAAAAAATTTCCAAACAGATCAAAATCAGTAGTTGTTATACCTTCATGATTAGGTGTTAGATCAATAGATGTCAATGAATTTAATGATGTCATCGATAATCTCTTGGCTATTATTGCACGACTACGAATACCTTCTGGTCCTGGAGCACTCTGCCACATTACAGGATCGGCATCATCTGAAAGTTTCAGCAGGAAATAGCCCAATAATTAGATTTAATTTCTAAACTTCTCTATGGAAATCAATTTATTTTCATAAATGTGAAAAAAAGCAGTGCTGAAAAGAGATAGATTTTAAGAATTAAGAATTAAGAATTGAGCTGAAATAAATGAGTAACCTTCCAAGCCAACAAACATCTGAAATATATGCTTTTTTTGAACAAATTCCATCGAAGTATTGTCATTAGTAGGTGTATTGTTGTCATTTGTTTCAGCAAATTTATTTACGCAAATGAATGAAGCTAAAATATTGATGCTTTTTTTTTAAGATTAAAATTCACAAATGAAATCATGCGAAATAGAGCAAACAAAATATAACTAAGCATACAAAAGCGGGAAAAATAAATTATTGAGAATTTTTGAAAAATTCTATAAATTCCAAAATAATTTCCAAACAGTTTTATGATGATTTGTGTATAATTTTAAAAAATAACAGAGAGAAAATAACATACGACTAGGTGCATTTTCTTTTACTAGCTGTTCACTGGAATCTTCTCGGATGGATGTGGAACAACTTCCACGTAATTCCGATGACGATACCGAGGCAAACATCGGTGATTCCGTGACAGCTAATTCTTGAAATGATGTCATTTTCAGCAGTCGGCCAGCATTTTCCGTTGCCGGATTTACTTAAATTTTACTTTATTTTATGGTGTAGAAATAATTTGAAAGAATATTCATCAGGAATTATACCAAAACTGATGAACGGCTACTGGACAAATTAAATGTTTGTAATTTGAAGTAATTAGGAGAAGAGATGTTATGTAATGAACAATTAAATATTTCAACTATCATTCTTCCATTCGACAAGTTTTGAAATAAAATATCTCTTGTAAAGGGAAATAGAAGTGAAATATAAATGACAAAACTATAGTGGAATAAATCTAATAGAAATGTTATTATTGAAGATTATGCTTTAATGATATATTCTCAACTTTTCAAATCAATGAAATATTGAATTTTTTGCAATTTTTGAAATATAATTCAAAAATCTTTTCATTCCAATAAGTTTTCTGAATGATGAAAGAATATTTTAATTTACAAGTTTCAGTTATATTCTTTTTTGGGACACAGAATGTTTGGCTTGGAGGTAGCGGTATATATTCAATTTTGAAAAGTTTATTATTCGAAAGATATCAGATCATTCATTCAGTTCATTCACCGAATAATTTAATAATGATTTCCCGATTGATTGATCTAGAATGATGAAACTTTTCGAGTTGCAAGAAGAAATAGGAAATATTTTGTTGTAAATGATCCTTTTCGTAATGAGAAATTCAAAAGTCGGTAAATGTGATGATTTTTATAACATAAGTAAAATAAATTTCAAAAATTCAATTTAAAAACTTCGTATAAACAGGATTAATTATACGTTCAATAATTCATTTAATTGTAAAACAGTAAACATTTTATAGAGTAAGATTATTTTTTTTAATAGAATCTCACTTCATCTCTTTCAAGTGCGATGATTTGATAACTGATTGATAAAATTTTAGCGAATGAAAACTTTCATAACAAACAATATATTTTCTTAGAAGACAATATCAACTGAGCATTACTTTACATTTAAGATGTGATGAATAAGTAAGGCTTATTCTGGGCTCATTGCCAATCCTTTAATAATTAAGGCTTCAAGTCCCTATCAATACGCAATTTATTTCAAATTTCATTTGCTTTCATTTCATGGCACCGACAGCTTTTCGTGATTCTAATAACATCTACTCATTATCTTTCTTATTCAGCTCATTGCAGAACAGCCTCAAATGTCTCTAAAGCCTAGGCTCTGCTCCCAGATTATTTTCTAGGGAGAGAGCCTAGGCTTCCTTATTGATCCATTTTTTTCAATTGCATATTGTTTACATGTAAGTTTAATATTTGTTTTTTGACTAAGCTAACGTATTACCTTTTTCTTTAAGTATTTAAGTTAAAGTTTTTCAAAACTTTCAGTTGTAATTTTGCCCATTTGAAACAAAATAATGCTATAACTTTTTTAACTGGCATCAAATTTAGTGATGATTTCTCTGAATAGTTAATCAAGAAATAATATATTTGTGCATAAATCTAATAATTAATGATAAGCCCAAAGCTATGCTCATTGAGAGAAAACAATTTTATATAATAAAGCAAAAGCGAGAAAATATAAACTATAGAAAGTTTTACATGCAAATATTGGAAATTTAATCTAAAAATTGCCTTTTTTTCTTCCTTTTATATTTAATAAAGTATTTGAAAAATTATTCTTCAAGCATATTTATACGTATCAATTTTAAATTACATCTGATATATCTCGCATAAAAATCATAAAATTATGTCAAATAGCTATATTCGAACCCGTATGAACTAAGTTATGCTGGATGGATACAACTTCGGAAGATTCCAATGAATTATTCCATGTCGCATTACTAGTTTTCAATGTTTCCATTCCGCCATCGTCAACCTGTGTCAAATCTTCCTCAAATTCGGTTGACTCATCCATATTGCAAGTTTGATGCAAGTTTTCACTGTCTATAAGCAATCTAACCCATTCAAGTTCATGCCTTATAAGTTTAAGATAACAAACATAGTTTGTCATCTTGAAATGCTAAGCAAATAAGCATATTATCACTTATCGAGCTGATAAAGCATGCAAAAAATAGTGAAAATTTAGTGAAAGACAAAGGCTTGAAAATTATAGCTTTTTTTTTTCTTAAAAATAATTCCTAAACTGACCGTTATTTTTCTTTTCACCAAGCATGTCCTGATTAAGGATGCCATTTTCAGGTAGCTGCGACGCTTCATCTTCCGTATATACAGCTCTGTAGATAATTCTTATTATTAATTATTGTACTTTCAGAGTCCATGAATAAAAATAGCGAAAGTGTTGAAAAAAAAAAAAAGAAAAATCTATTATGTTTTTTAAATCTTTTATTGTTCTACGTCTTCTTAAAATAATGAGCAAAACCATTTTATGGCGTAAATCTTTTGAATCAAATATTAGCCTCAGTCAAAATGAAAATAAACATTGACTCAGTTTGAATTATAAAATTTAGAAATGTCAATAATAAAAGTATTATCTTAAAAAGTGAAATAATTATTAATTGCTAATTAATTGTACATAAAAAAAAAAAAAAACCTTATAAAAAATTTAAGACCAGCAGAATCGATATCACCTACTGCAACTTCAAGTATTCTATTGGTGGCTTCACGTGATGAAGCTTTTAAAGTTGGCTCAATATGCGTTTTGAAAAAGCCTGGAGCTCGTTGTCGCAGAATGCATTGATGTGCAGGAAATTTGCTTCCATCTGCTGCAACCAACAATACATCTGCATGCTCTACATTGCCGATCTATAATTGTTGATCGAAATAATTAAAAAGACATTAATTCAAAAAAAAAAAAAAAAAAAGGAAAAAATGAAACTAATATCGTTTATATTTCAAATGAATTCGAAATGATAAGTATTACAGAGCCTGAAATTAGCATGATTAACTCGATGATTGATTTTAGTATCATCTATTTTCCCAATGTCTTCCCCGGAACCATAAAAAACATCCAAGAATTATTAGATGAAACAAGTAACCTTAATGATAAATTTAGGATTGTACCGATGAAGGACCCAAGTGGTATGGAAGGGAATCATATTTGATTGATATAAATTTCACCTGTCCTTTAATTCAACTAGCAGCATCAAAAGATACAGCTGAACAAATTATTAAAAGCAAACGACCGCAAATTCTCTTACTTTCATTTCAATGGAATAGAAATATTTGAGCGTTAGTTTTGAAAATGTAATCGAATTGAAATAAAATTAAACAAAAAAAAAATTCATCAATCTTTATCAGCTCATAATTAATATTATTCTGACAGATAGCTGAATCTTTTAGGGAAATCAATTCAAATAGAGCCATTACTATGCTCTCTTCTCTACGAGCGACAATGGAAAGAATAATCTAGTAATCAATTTACTTGAATATTCTCTAATAATCGCTTGTAACATAAACAAAGAATCACTGTTGCGACTATAAAATTGCGACTATAAAAATTTGGCGCTTTTAGCATTTTCGAAATATAATTTGATAGCTCACCAATGTAGCCATATTTTCACGTAATTGTTTAGCGAATTTAAATTGAATAAGCTGACGTTGTGCTTTGTATTCGTTGCATAGTGCTGCTGTACAGCGCATATGTCGTTTACTGAACAGATGTTGTCACCCAAATTATAGATTCTTCTTCTGTTGAAAAGAACGAAATATTAATTAATGAGAAGATTTATCGGACAATTATTGAATTACTGCAATTATTGTTAATCAAAATTATTTACGATAAATGAAAGATGAGTGTGCTACTCATTTGGCATTGGCATCAATGATGTTAAATGATGAGCAATAGATCAGAATCGTGTACTACAGTCCATTTCTAATGGCAATATCTTATCTATTATTATGTTTGGCCAAAAATTTCTAATATAAATAATAATCAATCATCAAGAACATCTTAAAGATTCAATTTAAAGACAAGCATTTGAAAAATGTATTTGTGTGAAAGGCAGAATGAGCTCAGCTTCCAAGATAATTTGAAATCAAATATGAAATTAAAAATGATTATCAGCGATGATTCAGGTAAAAGGAAAAGTAAGATTTAATTTTTTCATCAACTGGAAATCTCTCTTATTTTATCGTTCGCGCAAAATCTCTTCCCCATTATATTTATAAACAAAATGCTTTCTCCATTGTATATCATAAATTTTACAAAACGAAGCCATGCATGTTTGTACAGATTTTTTTTCGAAAATTTTTACATCCTTCATGGCATTTGAAATATTTAATGAAAGGAAGTGGAAAGTATTGATGAGATTTGAGCATTAAAGGATAATGATAAAGTATGTAAATAATGAAGTTGGAAGAATTAAGCTGATAAAATTTTAAAGATAGGATGATAAAGTGATTAGTTATGGTAATACAATCGTGAAATAATCAATTAAAATAATTGCTTTAGTGAAAAATTAAAGTTAGCAAGATGAAATTTCAGGTAGGAAATGATCTGAAATGTTCATAAAAATATCACACAAAAAGCAGATGGAAAGAGAGAAATAGATAGGAACTGAGAAGTGAAAAGAATTTTAACAATCCATATAATTTGTTTATTATTATAATTTTCAGATGAATAATTTTTCTATTATAGAATTGAAAATTTAAAAATAATGCGAATGGTACTACAAATAGGTCGATGAAGAGTTGCTAGTAATATTACGTTATCCTATGAGCTAAATTTTTGTTGAGGACAAAAATGATGACAAAAGTTTCATCGTATTCAATGATTTTTATCAAATTATTCTGAATATGATCATAATCAAGCAAACATTTTAAACAAAACATTTTAAGAAACAACTTTTTAAACTGCGCTTCTTCATTTATTCAACAAAATTTACGAGCATTCTAAAATATCTTGAAATTAGATTGATCATTGCCTTCTCGATCTATTACCTAGCAACAATATGAATGAATCAACAAACCTAATTTTATCTTCTTTTATCGTATCCATTCAAAAATATTACGCATTTTAGCGTTAACTAATGATGTAAACAACACATTTTTAGCTGAATGATTTTTAATGTTTGATGCATTTTAAGAAAAAATTTTCAAGCAATGAATGGTTCTTTTTTTTTTTTTTTTTTTTTTTTTCAGTCAAAAACAATAAATAAAGCTTGAGAATTAAAAAAAGAACATAAATGATGATCAATCAAAACATGAAATTGAGGCTTAGTAGAGAATATGGCCGAATAGTTATCGATGGCCCATAAATGAGGAAATCATTTTCACATGCCGAATAATCTGTGAAATAACGCATTAAAGCAAATATGGACAGTAATAATTATGGACGGCATAATAGCAATCTTTGAAATTTATTTCTGCAATGAATGGATGGATGACAAACAATAAATTAATGTATAATTGTCGAGACAATCATTATGATTATTATCCCGATTGGTATTGTAATGATGAGAACAAATGAGATTGCAAGAATGAAAATTCTATTTTTAAAAATTTTAAAATTAAGATTGTCTCTTGAAAAAAAAAAAATTAAATTTATCAAATTTTTGGAATGAAAAATGCAATTTAGAAATAAAATTTTCTGCATATAATATGATTCTCATTCAAAATTATAACATTCTCAAATTTATAATCCATTCAGTGAAAAAGATTTTTAACTCTTATTTTAAAACTTCATTTTAAAATCATTTTTATAAAAATATGAAAACGATTTCATATATTGCGGAAATGAAAAAAATTCATAGCATTATAAGCAAACGATTTATTTTTTAAAAAAAAAAAAGTTTTTTAATTAATTAATTAATATAATGCTAAAATATATTATATTATTATTGAAATGTGATTAGATCGTACTCTTAATATAGAAATTTGTGCTGATTTGACAATAAAATAAAATTTAATTGTTTAATTTGGAAAAAATTCTTTTTACGAATGAATCGTTGATTATTTCTCGAAAAGAATAATCAACGATTTATGAGTAAGAAGAATTCTTTCCAAATTAAACAGTTAACTCTCATAAAGAGAGAGAGAGGAAGAGAGAGAGAGAGAGAGAGAGAGAGAGAGAGAGAGATTGTTTGATTCTTCACGATAAATAAATTAATAAATGGAAGGGATAAACTGAAATAGACTGATTTAATTATATTTCAAGAAATTTGGCAATTGATAGATAACATAAATCAATGCATTATTTACTACAATATATATCACTATAATAAAAAAACGCTTATTGAAAATTTAAAAGCAATGAGTTTACGCACGTCTGAAAAGTAAAATTCATCTCGAATAATTGACGTGATACGTGAATCTGAATAATTGATGTGACACGTGAATTTGAACAATGAACATAACAGATAGATCTTTTAGCAGTATATTACAAGTATCAGAGATAAAGATAATGACAATATCAGCGTGATCTCTGTAAAGAAAGATGTCACCTGTATCATGCATCAGGTGGCTGAATTAGAACAGAAAAAAAAAAAAGATCTTTCAAAATAAAAAATTACGCTCATTTTACACTTCAAAAATTAGTCATTGAAAAAAAAAAAAAAATCCAACTTCAGTTTAATTTTGATTTAGACTTAATTTACTGAAATTTACTGTAAAAAATTGTCATCATTTAAAAATTCGTTGTTAAATTGTGCAGAAAGAGAGAGAGAGAGAGGGAGAAAAAAAGAAAAGGAAAAGAATAAACTAAATGAAAGTGACAAATATAAATAATAATATCAAAGCTAAGCAAAGAAAAGTATCTGTTTTTATGAAGTGTATTTAACAAAGCAGTTTAAGATTGGTAATGATCTGCAAAGTGAAATATGAATGATGAGGAGGAGAAGGGAATGAGAAAATTGCTCACAGCTTTCCATGAAATCAATGTTTGGCCAAGCTAGGCTTCTTTTGCAGCTTGGCTGGAAGGATGGAAGGATGAATGTGAGATGTGTGGAAATTTGGTTTCAAATCGTTTGAGCATGCGCATTGCACATGACCTATGAGCTTTCATTGCAAAATTGTCATCAACAGGAATTGATAAGTGACGATATGTGACAGATGGATAAAAAGTTGTGAAAGGAAAAAAGAAATCACGAGTTATATATGTTATAGCGATGGAAGAAACAGATGAAAATCAAGTATTAGTTATGCTTTTCGCAAAAAAAAAAAAAAACTGAAATCTATAACTTTCAATTTTTCTTGGCAAATCGGACTAAACAAAAAAATCGAGTCAAACTTTTATCAATTTTAGCTGGTTTTCTGCAGTTCCACATAAGATTAAAAAATGTGATATTTTTGAATGACATTCCTAGACAAAATGAAATGTCAATCAATTTTCAAGTGTTGTGCTTGGAAGTAAGCAACATCGGAAATATTGTTATCTTTTGTGCCATGAATTGACTATTTTTGGATGACATATTCGACCATTTTAAATGTTTCATTTCTGAAACAGAGTTAAAAAATTCGTTTACTCGGAAAGAAAAAAAAAAAAAAATCATTCCTTTATTGTTTGTTGATTATTTTGATCATCTTGGATGCTATGATTTGTCAATTCATTTCATTTTTCAGCAATTTATTTCTATCATAAACAATAGGAATGTATGAATGATGATTAGGTAGTACTAAACATTATAAGCAATACAAAAATGCAAAAATTCTAGAAACTTAGATCTATTAATGAGATAATAAAAGATTTAACTACTGCTTTATAAAAATTATCAAAATCGTATTTTATCTAGTTGATGAATTCTACTCTTTTTTTTTTTTTTTTTGATAGATTCCATCCATAATCTTCTTGGCATAAAATCCGCTACACAAAAATTTAACTCCCTAAAAGAAAATTGAAAAATTTCCTTTCCTCTCTTTTCTTCAAAACCATTAAAATAAGCAATCAATTCTTTTCACATTTTTAAAGCATCGAACAACTTAATTGGTCAATACAATGCCGCCATATTAAAATTGACATATTATGTCGAAACCTATCAAAAAATTAATTGCATCTATGCAAAACTTATATAACAAAATCAGAAAAAACATTGAGAATAAGCAGAAAATTGACAATTAATCATCCAATTTTAAATTTCTTGAATTTTGCTGGTGAGACAACGAAAGACGAACATAAAAATTCTAATCTCATAATCCCAAGAGAAAAAATGCCTGTTTTTTCACCAAACCCACAATATACTAAAATTAGCAATTCTTTCTCTGTCCCTAAATTGCGTTAAAAAACTTTCGGACGCCTCTTACGAAAGAAATACATCATTGCGTCGATGATTGAATTTGAATGCGTGGAACCAGATGAGAGATAATGCCATGAAAAACTACTTCAAGTTCAACTTCACACATCATTGCTTTTACAAATTCCGACAAAAAATTTGTAACGGTATAGAAATGAAATGAGTTGAACAAATACATAAATCAGAATTTAGGCAAATTGTACTGATCGATAATTGCATAACATGCACATATAATCTTGCATTTCTTACATTATTAGGATTAACTTTTTTATGAACATTATCATCATATCAAAAATTTTTATATAATATTTAGTAAAATCGAAAAGCATGTCTTCTGGCTCTTTTATAAGCCTGAAAAAGTTCCCGTGATTAATCGCATGCAAATGAAGCTTAAAATATTAGTTTGAAATATTGGAATTTTAACGTTAGCATCAAAATCATCAATTCCGGTACTTCATACTAATACAATGAAAATTGCATAAAACTCGGCCATTCTTCCCTTTTCCGCAATTGTATAACTATTTTTAAGTCATGGAGCATGCATTATTTCAATTTAATTATAAAACCAAAATTTTGAAAACAAATGTAGATAAAAAGAAGATTGCATTTAAGGCAAATAAGAAAAAATTTGCCGGAAGATTTATATGCTACATGCAAAGGAAATGATGGATAAGCGTCAAGAACTTGATTCATAGACGAACTGTTCAAACAACTGATTTTTTTTTCTTTTAAGAAATTCAAGCTTTATGCTATTTTATTTCCATTTTACAGAATGAAGACGATTTTTTTGGAAAACTCAGACGGTATAATATTGTCATCATATTAAAAAGCAAATCTCTCTTCATGAAATATACTAATACAGCCGAAACTGCATAGACGGTCATTGTAAATATGTTATTTATGACATTAGAAATTGTTAATACATCAGACAAACAAAAGAGGCTAACGAACAAGTAGCATGAATATTTTTTTCTCACCAATAAAAAATTTTTCTAAATTAACACATAATGTCATCGAGTTTTGCGTGTTTATATCTTGGATAGAAGCAAAGAAATGCCAATGCAACTGGAATTTGTATTATGATAAAATATCAATATCATCGAACAAATTTAATGCAATCCAAATTTGTAGCTTCTATTGGTAAGCTGGAATTGATGCAAACATAAAAAAATACGCGTGCGGTTGAAAAACAATGAAAATTTTACGAAGAACTTCACAACAATAAGTAGGATGTGATACATTTTTTATCAACACAATTTAGTCAACTTCATTACAGTACCCGAAGAAGCTTTTGAAGAAGTAGAAATCGCAATAAAAGAAATGTGAGAAACCTGACAATAAAAAACTCAATATGTAAATCGTACTTGGTAATGTGATTGGTGTGAAACCAACAAAATAATAGCAATAAAGACTTGTTTGATGATTCATATGTATTTGTATAAGAACTATTTTGGGATCTAATTCATCAACAGAAGAAATCTGTACTACAAAATACACGCAAAATTGTTCCTAAAAGTGAAAAAAATGACATAAAAGCACACTGTTAGTTCAAAGTTTTAGAAATAATCTAATTAATAGAAATAAAATTTATGAAACAATAGCTTACCGTAAAAAGAATAAACAAAGGTCAAGCGTTTAAATCATTACTAAATTCTCCTTTTGGTAAAATATATGTGATATCGTCCCATGGATGTCGATATAACCCTTGCTTGAGTCTTTTCTGATCCAAGTAATGCCCTAAATAAATTAATTTACACATCGTGAGTTCATAATTCAGTACTACTCAATAATACGACCCAACAAATGCTTGAAAGGATCTGGCTCTGTCTAACATTTCATCGCACTGCCAATAAAAAATAAAGGACCCAGCACTGTATACATGAAAGATTCCAATATTCTCATGGGAGAAAATGTACCAATAAATCCGACACTTCGTCCCAAAACAAAAAGTCCATTTATAGCCCCGATTTCGATGATTTCCTGGGCTTCTTCTGGCGTAAACATTCCGGAACAGCGAAGTAAGTCTACGAAAACCACACCAATTGCTCCATCAACGTTCAATATCAAATTTGCTTTCTAAAAAACATCAAAAATTATATTATTTCCAACTTTAATGATGAGATTAACACATTAATATTTTCAAATACACCTTCGATGTAGTAATTTTTTCCACTTTCAAAGCATATTCTAACAAAGGAGTTTCTTGCTTGAATTTCTCCCGATCCAAAACAAAACTTTTCAATATTTCGACACGTTTATCCGGATTATTGATCTGAAATTTTATATATGAGTGATTAATGAAATGCAACACTATTCTTAATTACTTAACACATCTAAACTTATATTAAAAAAGAGCTAACCGACTTGACACGATGTCCAATTCCCATAATATGTTCACCAATAAGCCGCTGTTTATTGACAAATTGCATAGGACTCAGTCCCTTATCAAATGCCTCACTGAACTGTCGTGCTGCACCATCTAATGCACCCCCAAATCGATCACCCTGTCGCAACTTATTTATTAATATTTGGTTCCTAGATTCATTTAATTTAACTATGTTATCTTTTGCATATACAAAGCGATCCAAATTAATTCGTAATATATCACTAATAATTGACATAGCTGTACTTTGGATAAATTCACATCTCAACAAAAAATTGAAATAAGACTTCTACACCATATTTTCACCTAAAATTGTAATGAAATTAACCTTAATATGACAAAAAATACTTACAATTGTTAATAAACCAGAAACCAAAGACGATATTAAATCCTTCCCTGCTCGAGCACATACAATCGTGTTGTGAGCACCGCTTACGGCAGGTCCATGGTCAGCAGTTATCATCAAACACATTTCAATAAATTTATTTGCGTAATCTGGGAGTTGTTTCTGTAAGAATTATAATAATCGAAAAATGAAAAGTTCTACAGAATACAAAATAATCTGCAGAATTTTTCGAAAAAAAAAATACTTGCAAATACAAAATAATGTCAATAATAGTCTTATTTGTTATTAAAAAAAACACACAAACACCGCATTTTCCTAAACAATTTTCAGGATTTATAAAAAAGAATGGCATACCTGAAACCAAAGTAAGCTAAGCACACCACCAATGCCAATATCTTGTTCAAGCACACGTGATATTGGTATACCTGCATAAAGGAGCTCATCACCACGTTCGTCACATATCGACGTCATGAATGATGACGATTTCCGTATTAAACCTAATTCCTGCAAAGTACATTCCATATAAAATATAGCAGAAATATCAGGAAAATGAAAAGAAGAAATTAAGCTTACCTTTGCCCAAGTATAATCCATGGGCAGAGTAGGAGGTGGCTGTTCTTCTCGTAGTACAATTATTTCTTTTTCCAAAAGTTCTTTGTAAATCTACAACATGAAAAAGATGATATCGAAGAAAAAAAAAAAGGAAAGAAGAAAATCCCTTATAATCCCTCATTAGGGATTAAAACAGAGGCTATAAAGCAAATTTAGCAATTATTAACCTTGGCAATTTCATCACCTAAATCATCAAAGGAACGAGGAACGTGAGCTCCAGCTTCTTTCAGTGCTAAATTTTTGGCGGTAGCAGTTTCAGCTTTTGCGTTAGCAGATGCACCAGCATGACCAAATTGAATCTGAATATATACAAATATGAATAGCCGAACATCGGGAAAGCATAGCGAATGAAACAATGAAGCGAGCGTAAATGACAGATCCAGCTAATAATAACTAATAGCGAAACCTATGATTACCCAAAAAGTAATTATTTATTTATAAATTTCTCTTTTTTGGACATATTAGAAGCTAAGGAACATTGAACTAGCGTATAAATCTTTAATTTCACTTCAGAGATATCGCAAGATATTTTTAATTCACGTCAAAGGCCTGGAATAAACTGTTCTTTATTTATTTCAAGCAACCTCAAATGTGACGTAATCTGCACAAGTTCCAATGCACCAAGCAACTAGAGGTTTCGTAAGACGTTTTTCCTTCAGTGCTTCAACAACTCTGTACTCCTCGTCACCACCCAGTTCACCAAGCATAACCATTATTTTCACTCTTCAACAAAAGATTTCTCATATTTTTTTTCAAGTATTCAAAAGAATCTATTTTTATAAATTTCTGCCAATCAATCTATATTCATAAATAACCTGTCATCCATTTCATATCTCAGAAGATGATCAACAAATGTGCTTCCTGGGTATTTGTCACCTCCAATAGCAATTCCTTCATAAACTCCATCTGCATTTTGCGAAATGATGTTGTTGAGCTCATTCGACATTCCACCAGAACGTGATACGTATGCAACACTATAAATATTAATTTCCAGTTGACAGATCTGACATTAATGAATGTTTTAAAAAATTAAACAAATTACCTTCCTGGTCTGTACAGTTTCAACGACATTATATTGTCCATCATACCACCAGTATTACCGATTTTGAAACAACCAGGTTTAATGCCACCTACTGTGGCTGGTCCAATTAATATAACACCTTTCTCATTTGTCAACTAAAATGCATGTCAAATTAAAATCATCTTATCTTTCAATATGACCAAACCTGAAGAAATGCTGAAAAAATGAAACTATGAATTCAATCAATTTACTTTAATCAACTGCCGAGTTTGATTTTCGGGCATGCCTTCAGCAATTATTGCAATAACGCGAATTTGTGCAAAGTCCAATGCTTCCCGAACTGTAACATAAACAGATCGCAATGAAGCAAAAGTGATAAACACAGAAGCATCGTGATGCTTATTAAAAGCATCCTTCATTGACTTGTATACTGGGATTAGAATTTCCTGCAAAATAGGCATAATTATACAACCAACGGCCTGATGAAAGAATAGTCATGTAATGATGATATGGAAGTAATATTAACACTTCTAATTATAAAGAACAATATAAAAACGGGAAATGAAATTTTAACTCACTTTCTGTCCAAAATAATACTTCTGCTTATGGTCACCCGTAAAGGGATATGTTGATGCAACTACTGACGGCTGTAAACGACCACAAACGAAATCAAAATCAAGCATACCCTGAAATTTTACGAGGAATTTTGCATAACTTTTTAAAGAAAAGAATCAGGATTTTCAGCGACAGTTAGAGTGCTTACTTGTATAGCATTTATTTGTTGTCCCCATATAATGGCTTTTGTATCACTTTCAAATAAACTGCTTTTCAAATTAATTTTGTTATCACTGATTTTTATTGGTTTATCTCCATTCGTCGCTAGTTTCATAGTTTTCTTTGCCGGTGAAGTCATATTTAAGGAAGGTTTTGAGTCTACAGTTCTTTCAGTCTGGAAGATCATTTCAATATGAAGAATAATAATTAATAGTTTCTTAAAATCCAAAGATATCTTCTTTATTTATTCACACTTACTGCTTCTGATGGAAGAAGAAATTGACCAGCAGTTTGTACATCTATTGGCTTATCTGGAGCATGACGCAATCCTAACGCTACTGCTACAATACTTGTCATATGGGTTTCTGGTCCATAAACATGAATTGGCAACTTTAAACGAGAACCTACAAAGTTTTAACGTGTGACTTGAGCAAGACTTGAAATAATTTAATAGAAAAAAGATGAAATTTAAGAAATGAAATAATATATGATAGGAGAGACGACAAAACAAACCAGTTTCTTTCATTTTTTTTAGTCCTTCCTGATAATTTGGTCCTCCTCTTCGTACATATATGACAACTTTATGTTCAAGTAGTTGTTCCTCATATTCCTCAAGGGCTCTTACAATTCCCTACAATGAACTAATTTGAGCGACGTCATTTTCATTCATACAGAGAAAAATATATTGAAAACTCACTTTAAATGTTTTTGCAACATTTGTGAAATTCGCAACTGATCCACCGATAATAAGAATTTTCCCTTTCGGATGTGGTGGACCTTCTGTAAGCACACTGAGTATTGTCTTTGCATATTCATAAGTCATTACTTCAGATGGGTCACCCGAATATTCACCATAATTTGCCAGCTCAGAAATTCCTCCCAAATCGCAAATTGTATCACTGAAAAATATTCATAAGTGGTAAAACAGTAAACCAAAGATTATCGAAAATCTTCGCATTTATGACTAATTAATTTGAAGTTTCGATACATACGTGTAGACAACAGAAGCGCCACCACCAGCTACCATAGTCCAGATGCGACCTCGACGATTTAAAATGGTTAATTTTAATGAAGCACCAGTTTTTGAATCGAGATCAGCAATGTATTTTTCCTATGAATAAATATAATAAAAATAGCCGCATAATTTAATTATCAGTGTTGTAAGCAATCGATTAAAATTGACTTCTTTCTCTTATTAAAATTTAGGACCATTATCAACATATTTTTGTTGAGTTCAATTTACATTACTATTTTCTATTGGTAATGTGTAATGTGGAAAAAATAGCAAAAACGAAAAGAAATACTAGCATTAGTTTCATTAATGATAACAATAAAAGCACTCTGTTATAAACTTTGGAAAAATTTCGGAAAATGATTCTCAAATTCATTACGAATTTCTTAAGAAAAGTAAAGCAATTCGGAGGCATAATCTCAAATTTAAAATGATAGCATAGTACAAAATCAGGAAAAAGGAGAGAAACTAAGGAGGAATTCTCGCCAATCGAAATCTATAGAATTTTGAGTAAAAAATAAACATGAAAACCTCCGGCATTTTATCTCTGCCAAAAGCGGCAGGAAAATCAACCGGTTCTCCATCCCTGGTCTTCCAATTTTCCGAACAAAGAAACAATGCTGTTTCATCTAGCTTTGCAGCAAGATCAAGTATGTAGATTCTGTTGTTGATTAGAACTATAATGTAATTAAATAATAATGAAATTTAAAATGATGAGTACGCATTTTAATGTAAAAATTGAAAATTTTTACATTAAAATGCAACCATTAATGAAACTGCTTGAGAGCGAAATTCTCATGAAGGAAATTCTTACCAAATGGATTTATTTCTAAATAGGTGAAGTAATTCTCCTTAAATACATGGTAGAGAGCTTTTATGAAGGTTTTCAGCAGCCTAAAAAATATAATAATATAATCATTGGATAAATACTAAAAAAAAAGTTTGAAAGGAAAATTTATTAGAATCTTATACATTTGTAAATTAAAATTAAATCTTACAATATTCATTGAATCTCATTACTAACTAAAAAAGTCTAAATTATCAGCAACTGTTAAGAAATTAGCATCCAGCAATCAAAATATGAATGATAAAGGAATAAAAGGAGCAACCAAAAAAAAAAAAAAAGAAAAAATGGGTCCAAAAATACATAACTTCACAAATGATTTGGAAATAAAAACAATTTCGCATTGTTACCTAAACTATGAATTACGAATTACTTTAATAAAAATAATAAATTTAAAAATAAAGCCGGTGAAAAATTCAAAATTTTGCATTACATACGATAATTTTTGGCTTTCAACTGGGCCGATCACAGATTCAATATCATCTTCGGTAATAGAAGCGCTCTGTCTGTCGATATCCACTGGGATATATAATTTACGAGCCTTAATTGAATTTTTTAATGCTTTTTATTTGACAACTGATTATGCTAGTGAATTGTTGAGATCAAACCTTGGCATCAATGTCTCCAACATCAATCCCACCATGTTCATAAAAAAGAATCACGTCACTTTCACGTCTGCTAAATATCGCAATATACATTTCATCGCTATCTGAATGGTCACAGAATGGTTCCATAATGAAATTATTCAAACTTCCAATTGTTTTGCCAATCTAAAACACATATTACATGAATACTGAGAAAAATAAGCAGAAATTATATGCAGGAAAAAAATTTACCAAAAGATGACTAAAAATCAAACCTGTATGTTTTTATCTTTCTTTTCATTGAACCAGTCACGTAAGACGAATTTGTTTCCGCATTTCACTAAACCCAATTTACCCCGACGCTTGATCAATTGATCTGGCTTAATTACCCCTTTCTGCAATATAGAATGTCATAATTTCTTTCATATTACTTTTTTTGTTAAGTAATTCATCCATGCTTTTTGTGCATGTTATATATTGAAGATGCGAACTTTGATTTAACAACTCGAACTGCATGGCTATTATTCAGCTAATGAAATTATATTGAGAGAGCAGTTAAGCAGACAAGAACTATTATATCTGCCTCGACTTACTGGACATCTAACTAGGAAATCTGCAAATACTGAGAGATCTAGGACAATAGCTTATTTTTCAATCATACTCACAATCTTAATTTCATAAGTTTGAATGGATAAAGATAAGATGCATAATATCAATTTGCCTGAATCATTCTTTATCAATTAATGCAACAATGTTTCGTTCTTATACTCGGAAAGTTGCAATACTCTTCTATTTCAAATATTTCTGTCATCTGTGATGAATTCAATACCGGGAAAGAAAGAGGATAAGAATAAGACAATTTATTCTTTTTAAAAATAATACTGACATAAGTTTAGCAGATACCTTATCATCAATGAGCCAGTCAATTTTAGCCGTTATGACATCGAATGAATCGCTTGAAGTAAGTTTTAGTATTTGCGGCTTCTCAATAAAATCGAGTTCCTTTAAATGTCGATAAAGTAATTCCTTGCCGCTATATTCACTAATTGCTTTTGCCGACATATTTTTTTTTTTCAAAATTGCAAAATAGTCTGAAATTACAACATAAAATCATAAATTGAGAAAAAAAAAATGAAACTGGAGAAAATATTAAAGTTACGAAGAATTATAAACCAAGTAACAGCACATTCTTGTCCGAGCTAAATTAAAATCTTTCTCGAAAAATAAAATATGCACAATAATCAGTAATAGGCGGATTGAATCGAAATGCTATGCCTCACTCTGCATATTTTCAGAGGCTTCTATAATTTTTCGATAAAAAATAGCTTGACTTTATACGAAATTTCACATAGCTTTTTATCATTCTATGACATCAAGCACAGAAATCAAGAAGATGAAAGAGTGAAATCTATAAAAATTGATTATGGTATATCAGAAGACATTATCTTTTAATCTAATTATCATCTGGCATGTCCTTTTCCTATACATTGAATATGGATATTTATTATTAGAAAAGATCATAATACGAGTCGAGTAAATTCGAGAATTTCCACAAGAATAAGGGAAACAATGATTTGTGCAAAATGTGGTAAAGTTGAGGAAATATTTGTTCTAGAAGTAAGTCGAGCAAGAAAACCCTCCTTTCCTCTTCCGGAATCACCAGTGATCAAAATGTTGGCAGACATTACGGATTATATCTCAAATGACCGCAATTCAGTAATTCTCCTAGCAATCAAAAGATAACGATCGTTCAGAAAAAGAAACCCGCACTTCTTCTCATCCCATTATACAACAATTAGGGCTCACTGTGATGCAATATTTGCATTAATTTATTGCATATACAGTAGGAAGTACCGTATTTTCTCGGTTTACAGTATCGTCTATCTGTAATTTTTATAGCAAAAAGGAGAATTGCTTACAGTATCATCCATCGATAAATGATTTTATGGCAAAAAGGGAAAATCGTATAAGAATGACGAAAAGTTCCTTGCATTCAAAGTATACTAATTTAATCAATGAATAAATGAGAAAAATGACTTGAATTAGTGCTTAATGACATTTAATTTCAGGTTTGCATATCAATAATTAATCACTTAAGATAAAAGAAAATATATGAGAGAGTGATAAAATTGCAATGATAAGAAGTGACAAATGTTAATTAAAACATGAAAAAAAAAATATTGTCAAACACATAATGGCATAAATAATAGAATAAATGATGAAAAAATTAGCATAAAAATAAGACAGCAATGACAAAGATAAGAACAAAGAGTTGAAATTTGCGACATTTGAAAGAAAAATGTGAAAAGTAATTAATTCATCTGTCTAAAAATGCCACCAATAAGTTTAGATCGATGCATTTTGATGCTTTCTGATGTTATCATACACATTTAGAATGTCCTCTGATTGTATAATTCACAACATTAAGTTGTTAGTAGCACAGAAATATCAAGTCAAGAATACCTTTCGGTACCTATTTAGTGGTACTTTCAAATGATCACCTTCAATGTTGGCCAATCAGTTTACAAATATTATCAATCCATTCCATAGAAAATGATAGAAAAAAGGGGAGAATCTGAATGCAAAAAGGCAGCGATAGGTATGAATTGATCCAATTGATCTATCGAAGTGAATGGCGAAAATCGACAATTGAAGCGTCGTTGGAAGCGACGACCGTATACCATCGGAAACATATTGTAAATGATATGGAAATGCTGCTAACAGAAGGGCTTTAAAGGGATCAACGAGCTTATCAGTTCACCACCCACAACTTATCACTTAATGGATAGTATTTCCTATTCGGCATTAATCTTTGATGGTGCTTCCTCTTCTTCCATGCTGCTCTTTTCTCACCAAACATTGTAGCCTTATCATTTTATCTCCCTGTTGTTATCATTTTTTCATGCTTTCTAGGTTTAAAATGAAAAAAAAAAAAAAAAGAAAATGTAAACAAAGTCTACAAGTCACTTTTTTCTATTAATTTAAAATGTTGCAAATAATTGAATTTTTTAGCATAAAATAATCTTTCTTTAACAAATTTATAATCATTTGCAAGATGAATTTTGCAACTAATTTAAAATTAAAATTGAAACTTCAATTTAAATTAATCAAATTCGATTAATAATAATAATAATAATAATAATAATAATAATAATAATAATAATAATAATAATAATAATAATAATAATAATAATAATAATAATAATCAGGATGATTCAGATTTTCATTCAGATTAATGATATGTCTAGCATTCCAGGGAATCTAAATTGCTTTTAAGCCTATCGTAATCTTTAGGCTCAATGAATGAATGATTCATTTTCCCCTAACAATTTTTATCTTTTCAAATCTCTTGATACTATTCATCCATCCATCCATCATCATCAATATCATCATGCAATGATTGTAAACATAAACATGTTTAGCATTTCAGAATGCAAGCTACAGGTTTAGCATTTCACCTAAACTAGTTTAAACACAAATGAATTCACTTTTATAGCTTCATTTAGACGATGTTTTATCTTCATGTTTTTCTTTTTTTCTTTTTTTTTTTCTTTTTTGTTTGTCAAAATACTTCGCTATCAAGTTAAGCATCAGTTCGTAAACAAGAATATAAAATAGGGCATTGATAAATAATAACATCAAGTTGTAATCCGTTTTGTCAGCCGGGTTACTTCTCCCTCTATTTATTTCGCCTCCATCCATTAATTTTCATTTCTTACTACTAAAGTCAATATTGCTGAATTGTTGTTGTTTACTTAACCAATAACATTTTCGATTACAAATATGCAAATGACGTCACTTCCAATTACTATTTTATGCGAATCTTTGATTTTTATCATTGCAAATAATTATGCAAATATGCAGCCAATATCACTCATAGCACATGTTAAACTTACAATTATCAGGAATGCTTATCATACACTTCCGTTCAAACTTATATTGACAGTCAAACTTGGCTCTTTTTGTAAAAGCAACAATCAGGTTGATAATTAAATTTGATTTTTTCTCGTAATAGCATGAGTTCTTTAGCGAAATGATTGATAGAAGAATAAAAAAAAAAGAAAAGAAAAAAATTAATCAAAAAGTATCACAGATAAATTTGCTAAATTTTTTTTTTCTTTTAAAAAAATAATTTCATTAATTGGTAATTTATTGCAAAAGATTATGAATACACACGGAGAAATTCTTGGCATAATGAAAATTAAGCAAAGAAGAAATTTATCATTTGATTTGTGTAATTTTGAAAAATTCATATTTCCATTAATTAAGATGCAATTATAATTAATTTTCATATGATTTGAATAATTAATTTCGGTTACCAATCAATCATGATTTGTATATTTGAATTGGCGAAACATATCTAATTTTCCTTTATTGAATTAATGCCATCCATTTTATAAGGCTTTCCTTTTCTCTTGCCTCTGTTTAGAGCGAAATATATCATTCAATCGAATGGAAATCGTGGAAATGAAGAGTGAGAAGGAAAGCCATTTCATTTCATTTCATTTCATTTCATTTCATTTTACTGCTTCTTCGATCTTCCATCAATGCCATCTTTCCGAACTGATCATTGCTAGCTTTTACAACCGAAGCTGTCCACCATAACTCGAAGAGGACAGAGCGAGCAGGAGAAGATGGAATTCTGAAATCGTTTTTTTTACGGACTTCTTCGAAGCTTTGCAATGGCCAGCTGTGAATGATTTATTCTTGAAAGCACTTTTGAAAAACTAGCCATTCATTCATTTATTCATTCAATTTTAAGCTTTATTTTTTCGTTTTTCTTTTCTTTTCTTTTTTCTTTTTTCCTTTTTTTTTTCCAAAAAAAAAAAAATAATTTCGTATCTATGCGCTAACAAGAAACTTCATTTCAAATTGTCTGATAGTTTTTCCATGTTTGTTTAACATTCCTCCAATCGACAAGTATCTTTGCATTTTTCTTCTTGCTGAAACTTTTTCCTCATTACTTCACCTTTACCTGTCAATCACATTTCTCTTTGATATTAATCTGAATATCTATCTAAAAGTTTTCTAGTTTTTTAATTGAGGAAGAAAGTAAAGAGCAGGCGAAGATGCAAATAGAAAAATGATCCCTTTTTTCTTTTTTTTTTTTTTTTTTTTAAATTTTTCTTCAGGACAATCGTCTATCTGTCCTTTTTTTTTCTTTTTCACTTTTTAATGAGGAAATTTGTTTTTGTGCTAATTTTTTGCAATCAATGGATTTAATTGAAATTTTTAATTTCTCTTAATTTTCATTCTGATTGATTCAGAAAGTTATCATAATTTTCGAAAATCATTTCATTTTATTTCGTAATTTCGTGTTAATTATTCATTTGCTTATATTTATGCTATCTATTAACCTTCAAATGATTTCCTCATTAGGGCACAATTGAGATATTTCCAAAAAGAAATTCCTATTATTTGTTCTGATTTAAAATTTCTGGAAATTTTTAGAAAATATAACAAGAAAGTGGAAGAAAATCGTACCAATTTCTTCTCTTCATTATAATATTTAAATCATTGATTAATTGCCATATAGTAATTAATAAAAATTTGGGAAATAAAAAATTTCACCTATTTTATAAAAAATAGATGAAATTTTTTAAGAAAAAAAAAGTGATGATAGTGTAACGAAAGAGAGCCAAGTTTAAGCCAAGCTCTATCATACTTCGCGTAAGAGCCAAGAATTGTGCTTCATTAATAATATATGAAAAGGTTTTGTTGGATGGAAATGAATTAACAAAAAAAGAGAAAATAAATGAGGAGAAATAAGAAGTGATCAGCGAATACTATAACTATTGGACTTGTCTAGCGCTATTACTTTTTGTTTGGCTAATTTTTTTCCAAGTTACATGATAACAAGAATAGAAACTGATGGGATTTCGAGCCTTGGCCTAAATTTAATCAAGCCTTGAAAACTTTCAATTTATATTGCCTACTTTATTGCTCTAATTATCATTTATCTCTGCTCAATTTTCTAATATTGAAAAATGAATGAGAATGATGAGATATGAAAGTTTAAAATTAGATTTTTTTTTTTTTTTCTAATGATGTCATTATCTTACACTTTTTTACAAACAGTTAGATGTTATTATTTTGACAGCACATTTTTCATCACAACTTTTCTTCGAATTTTTGTAATATATCAAGATTTCTATTGACGAGCAATGTAGGTCTTTGCAGCATTTTGAAGTTTAAACTACAATTTGAATTTCGAGAATTTAGACCGAAATTAAATCAGTGATATGCTCGATGTTAGCGTAATAAAGAAGAATCTTCGATAAAGAAGGACCAAGTGTTAGCAAATTTTAAGTCTGGAATTGATCTTAAATTTGCTACAGCATTATGCAAAAGAGTTTGGCAAATAAACTCTCACACTATTGCTTAAATAATAAATCTGAAATTGAGAAATGAAAGATTATTTCCCGAAAGGTCAAGCTACAAGAATCATTGCTCAAAATGTGAAACTATAAATCATATTTGATCAAGAAACTTTTAGATAAAAACAAAATATAAAACATATAATGGCCAGAAATGTAAATGAATAAATTATGTATCAATTTAGAATGCGATATTATATGGTTTATTAAACTGTGATATGTGAAGAGCATGAAGATTGAAAGCAACGATTTGTTTGATAATTCCATTTTATATTCTCTCAATTTTATTTTCTCTCGTATTTTTTTTTTTTTTATTTTTTCAATTGTAAAAATTGAAATAATTACTTATATTTATACATTTATCAGAAAATAATCAGATGATCAGATGCGCATGGATGATAATATGATAAATGAGAATTAATAGAGCAATATTACAATTCATTCTCGAATTTGTAAAGAGTAAAAATACGAGAAATGGATGATTTGTAAAATGCAAGCAAATTGGAGCAAAAATATAAGGTCCTTGTAATTAATGAGTGTTGTTAATCAACAAAAAGAAAACGATGAACTAATTAGCGTCATCTTTATGAATTCATTATTATTAGTGAATGAATTACTCTAAATTTTTTTCATATAGCTATATAGTTGTAATAATAAATAGCTTATATTTATTTCTTTGTTAAATTTTATGATTGATGATCGAAAAATATTTCACTAAAAGTTGTTGGAAATTTTTGGAAATTTCATGGGAAATATGTTAGGAAATATCCATTTTTTTTTTTTTTTTTTTTTGTTGTGCTCAAGTCGATAATTGACCGATGAATGTAGAAGAATCGATAGTGAATTACGTTTACTCGATTTTAGTTTGCAGAATTAGGCAGAAATTAAGTTTAGTTGAGAAAATAGCACAACCAATCAATAAAAAAATGTTTTTTCTTCGAGAAACAGAAGCAGCAGAATATTGGACTGGTTGATTGTTGAATCCAAAGCAAGAATGACCCATATTGCTATCAAAAATCTCTTCGGTGGGGAAAAAAAGCGAAGAAGATGAACGTTTTTAACGAAGGAACAATAACATAGGCATGAGTTAAAATGGAAAGGGAATGGGAGACAAAGGTGAAGGTTAAAAATGTACTTTAGTGATTGGATAGAAAGATGAAATTTGTAAATGATGAATTACGATTAATATGATAATTGATTATTGAAGAATATATTTGTATTGTAATTTGTTTCGATTTTCCAACATAAGTATTCCAAGTTTTAATAGATAAACAAGTTTGTCCATCACTTGCATAGACCATTGATTGAATTGATGAGCAAAGTTATCATTCATTTTATTCTCTTGTTACTCTATTTTATTATCCATTCAACATATTTATAAATTTGTTGATCACTCTCAACAACATAAATATTGTTGCTAGATAAACGATTCCTATCGAAAATTTTAATATAAAGTAATTTGCGCATTACTTCTTGTAATTTCGATTCTTTTATATTCCTATTTTTTTTTTTTTTTTTACTTATTAAATATTATCATACTGTATTATTAATTCGAATTAACAAAGAATAATAAAGCGTTGCAGTCATCTGTTTTAAATTCTAAACATTTGATACAGTATCGCTGTTAACATATACTGACACTAATCGGATTTGTAATATTTGGAATAATCAACAGAATATTAATTTATTTCGTTAGTAATAATTTGATGATAAAATATATACTGATGTACATTTTATTTTAATCAATGAAAAATTTTCCCTATTTCATATTTAATTTTGAAACTAAATGGTTTTTTGAATGTTTGACATCTCCCGTTTGTTTAAATGTTTTTTTTTTTTTATATTTTGTTTGACTTCGAAATTTTCCAATAAATGAAAAAGATAGATAACGCTGGAATTTTGGCCAGTTTTGTGCGATAAATATCTCTTTTTCTTTTTTCTTTTTCTTTTTTTTTTTCGGCTGAAATTCCAGCTTTATTATTTTTAATTCTTTTTTTATATATCAAATTGGTAATAGTGATATTTACAGTGTTATTGAAATAGTTTGATACGGAAAGCCTGAAAGTCACGAAGAGTACCATAAGGTGCTTCGTTTTACCTTTCTCCTCATGATACTTTCCATTCCCTTAGAAACCATTCAATCTTCATTTGTAACGAATTTTTATTATTTCGTTTATTTAATTAGCTGCTTGAAATTGAATTTATTTTGCTCCTATTTCAGTTTCATTTCAGAAGAACAAAATTGAATTAATAAAATTGTTGTTCACGAAATTGATTCTGAAATTGATTGATATCGCACGAGAGTTTTTCTCGGGGATAAACAGAAAAGTTAATACGAGTAATTAACATGAGTATGAAAATGAAGAACTAGATTCGCTGGATCATCAACCATTCCTGTTTTACTTTTCGTCTCATCTTAAAACTATCAGATAATTGAATTTTCAACTTTAAACAAGTAAATAATTTAGCTTGAATATTGCTTAACAGAACGTTTATCAATATTTAATCAGTAATTAATCCATAATCTAATTTTCCTGATTTTTGAATAGCCTGATTTTTTTTTGGCTCACGGCAGATTGTTTCAGGAAAATATTTCACGGAATTTCCTGAAATACTTTTCAGCAGTTTCTACTTATTAATTATTTATTTCTGATCTAATTTGATGAAAATTCGAAATTTTTACTTGGTTTCTCCATTTGTACTTTAATTTATACTTTTCGTTTGAAACGTCAGGATATCTCTGAGCGTTTAATTTTCTTCTATAGTTTGAAATCAAAATATGTCCTTTCTTTTCCTCCTCTACTGGACCATTTTTGATTTAAAACCGCTTTAAATTTAAATTATCAAAATGTGTCAGTTGTCATCTTTCTTGAGTTATTCATTGTGACACAATGCAATTTGATCTAGATTAATGTAGAAATTTTTCAAACAGTAATAAAAGAACGTAAATCTGACCAATTGTGAATTTTTAGATAGAAAATTAAAAAATTTTTTAGGTAAATTCAAAAATGATACAAAAATTTTTTTGCCTTCATTTTGTTCTACTTATTAAAACAGCGTTAAATTTCTCATCAATTATTTTTCATTTTAATAAAATTTAATCAACTATTTCATCAATTCAAGCTGATATAATTTTTTTTTTTTGCCCATTTTCGGCAATTAACTTATAGGGATTCATTGCTCTAAAATGCATAGCAAAATAAGCATTATAATTACCATAATCACAATTATATTTATTTATTTTTTCTTACCATTTAATAGCTTTTTTTTTTTCGTATTATTTAAATTTTGCTGTTATTTTATTCTTAACAAATTTTCATCATTCTACACTTCTTCATAATCTTTCCAATTCTCTATCTTTTACATTTTCCATTATGATTATTTGTACCAGTTGTACATAATATGAAATACTTATTTTCTGAAAATGAATGATTTTATAGCTGTAATTGAATAGCTGTAATTATATTCAAATTTCCTGTGCATTTAATTTAATTTATTATTTTGATCTTCTCTATCAACTGTTTGTATTACTTTTTATGAAAGCTTGCATAGCGGTCATCTTTCAAATGTGTAAATAGTGTGACGATATTTACGGTTAATTTTGTGTACATAAATGCTTGCTTGATAATTTCTCTTATCACTTTCTTCGTAATGTTATCAATTGATTTAATGTAAATATTGAAAAAAAAAAAATGAAGAAATAAAATAGATGACTTAGAAAAAGAATTATTTTCTTCATTTGAAATTTTGGATTAAATAATCAAAATTAAATTTGACCTTTTCAGTAAATTTTGGTAAATTATTTATATTTGTATTATTTGTAATATATATTTATTCTATTATTTATTTTTATTGTTTGCTTGTATATATATCAATTATATTGCATGCTAATCTATATTATTTCTTTTAATTATGCATGAAGAGAAATAATTTTGTATTTTTTTTTCAATTATTTATCAATTTTTTCGAATTTTAATTAGTCTACCTTTTTTTTTTCTTTTACTCACCAAGTTGGAAATTTATTTCTTTCAGTAAACTTTAACAAACTAGAAAAATTCTAATTGCAATGAATTTCAGAATTTCAAATTAGCGAAAATATAGAAGAAACATTTTCTCAATTTTTTTCTGTTCTAATTGCCTACGTGGTTTAATTAAAATTAAAACGAAGTAATTAATAAAACGAACAGTATGTCATATGCTTCTGCATTTAATTAAATTTTAAGTGTATGCTTACATTAAAATAATTTTCAAAATGATGAAAGAAATTTCAAAAAGAAGCAATTATTTCATTATCTTATTTTATCTTGATAAAAGTTATTAAAAATTAAAAAACTTTTATATATCTGAGTTGAAATTGTATTAGTTCAATCGTACAACGCTTTATCGATTGATTTTTAGGATTTCAATAAATGATTATTAATTTAATTTCTTTTCCAAATATCATGCATGAATGATATTTTGTTCGTGGAATTTTTCGACCAAATTTCATTGATAGAAATTACGATTTCGAAAAATTTTCAAACAAATATTTCAGAATGGATTAATTAGCGAGAATGTTAAGCTAATTAGTTATCAAGTGGCATTGTTTTGTTTATCTATCACCATGTGGTTATGGTGCGGATACGATATGAATGTTCATTTGTGATCCTCGCTCTTATTTATTTTTGTATTTTTCTTCGATTTTTATATATCCCAAATGATTCATCGGTTTGTCTTCAATTTTTTTTTTTTTTTTTTTAATTTCATTAATGAAAATTTGATTTTTAAAATTTCCTCATCAATTACAATTATTATTACTACGAAATTACGGATATTATTGAATTATATTTAGTTCAATTTTTCTGCAAAAAAAAAAAAAAAAAAAAAAATTATTAGAATGTTTTTTCTTGATAGAAAATTT